>CM055277.1:6975782-7000031 GCA_029237695.1 Conchocele bisecta
CCGATTTCATAAAACCCCCAATTCACGAATTGGATACACCCACCCCATCAAGTTCATTTGAACCCGTTGTTTCTCCCACAGCAATAGGACCCCCAATTCACGAATTGAGTTCCCCCAATTCACGAATTGGAACAGGAGCGGAAACACCAATCGAGATTGGAAGCACAACACACGAGGAGGAGAAATTAGGGCTCGTCGTTGCCCTCGTGGCGATCGGAATATTCGCACTTTGGTTTTAGGAACTCGAGAGAGAATAAAAGTAGGAGACCGGCGATTGCCACGATTAAAGCCCAAGTATTTTTGGCGAGCCATCCGGCCGTTTTTGCTAATATAGATAGCAAGTAAGAAAAGATACTTCCGATCAGTCCAGGTAGTGCGGCAGCCGCCTTTTCGGCTAATTTAGCCAGGAGACTGGCGAGGGCTTTTAGTTGTTTTTTTACCCACTCCTTGGCTCCACCGGATGGCGCGGGTGGTGGTGTGGGTGGTGGTGCGGGTGGTGGCGCCGCACCACCAGTGAAAGCTAGAACTATGGTCGATATAGTCATGCCGATAGCAACGAGGATGATTGCTATCGTGACACCCTGCTCTCTGAACAGAGTGCGAAGACGCTCACCGAGTGTCGTCTCCTCGTGCAGGACCCTCGAGATTGTTTCGCGGATCCGACTTATTTGTGTGCGGAGAGCCTCACGGCAAGCCGATGCAGCCTGCAAGCGAGCTTCTCTTTCATCCCGCAACGACCGCAGGCGTTCGGTGATCCGCTCGGTAGATTCTCTATCGCCACGGGCTTCCTCCAGTTTCCTTTCTTCTATCGTGATATGTTCATCCATCGCCGTGAGTTTGGCGAGGTTATGGACCAATTCGCCCCGGACTGTTTGCATAGCCTTATCGAGTCTCCGGAGTTCGCGAAGAGGTAACGGTGGGTCATTTATCGTCCTGAGTATTTCGTCTATCTCGCTTTCGTTGAGCTCCATTGTGCGAATAGCGTCGGTGGCTACTTGAGGGACCTCGCTGAGCTCGATCGTTTCTATCGCGGCGGCCGTCTTCGCCATCATTTCGTCGGTAGACTGTAGGGCCTCTACAGCGCGGGTCGGCATAATTGTTTTGCCACGCGCCCAATCTACGAATCCTAGTTCGTTCTTTATGATTTGGCCAGATCGACCAGAACCAGCAGCTCTTAGTCCGCTTCCCCAACCTCGGAGCTAACGACGTCATTGTACCGGGGACTGTTCGCCTCGCTTTCACTATTTCTCTGACGTCGACGGACGCAGACCGAACCGTCGTTCAGAACCTGGGTCGTGCCATCGTCAAGAAGACCATGATAAAGATTTCTGGTAATGACGTGATGTCGATCGACGACAGCGACGTCTACCATTGTTATCAGGACCTGTGGAAGACGGCGCAAGAGCGCGAAAACGCTGTCTATCAGGGTATTGACACCAGCAAAAATAAGAACGTAACCAAACTTAGAATCGGGGCTGGTAACAAGACAGATAACAACGCGAGTGACAACGCGGTCGCGGGCGCTTACGGCAACCGCTTCTACATCCCGCTCGACTTTGAGTTGCTGGAGAGTCACATGCCCTACTATCAGAGTGCTTTGGCTGACAGCCTCGAATACGAACTAACGATCAACGACTACGGCCAAGTTCTCATAGCCACCGACGTGTTATCGACGTATACGATCGATAATGTTTCGCTGGAGTACGACATGGTCACGATGCCCGAACTCGCGCGATTGATCAGAACCCAGTACGCCGGGCGCGTTGCCATACTTTACGACCGAGTTCTTCGCCATCGCAAGATGACGAAAGATAAAGGCGACACATTGTGGAATATTAATGTCTACGTACCCGCCCGCTCGATGAAAGGTATACTGATATTGTTCGAGGATACTCGGTTCGCGTTCGGGGCTAGAAAAACCGACAAATTCTATAACCCCAAAATCACAAAGGTAGAGGTGACGATCGAGGGAGTACCCAATCAACTCTACAGCGCGGGTCTTCGCGCGCACCAGCAGTGGGACGAAGTAAGAAAGCAGTTTGCTGCCGGCTCTAAGCGCTCTCCGGAGGTTGCCGCGGTTGCCAAAGACCTGCAGCTCTCGGCCGTCTCCCTCGCGGAGTTCCTGAATACCAAATACGCCTTATGGCTAGACATGCGAGCCAGCGACGACGACCAAATACACGGCAGCGGACGCCAAGTTGAGAACGCTAGTGAGGGTGTGACGATCCAGATAACCAAAGAGGCGGATGGAAATGGCGCATTGAACGTGTACTTATATATAATTACAGACGCACAACTGAACATCGAAGATGGCCGACACGTATCAGCGATCTACTGATTTTAAGAAAATTAGCAATCAATACCAATTCATGATTGGAGATGCCCACTCTGCCATAATATGTGGGCAGACAGGATCTGAAAAAACGGTTTTCATCCTAGACTTGCTCGAGGGCTCCTACCGCGATGCCTTTCGTCACATTGTGATCCTGTGTCCCACTGTGCGGCACAACGATACTTATCAGCGGCGCCCGTGGATATGGACCGACCCTGAGGTATACGTTATTGACCCCGGTGATAGGCTTCACGATTGGTTGCGTGGTTTATACCAACAATTTCAGGGCGAACCCACCCTATACGTGATTGACGATTGCTCGGCCAAGGCGGCGATGACCAAAAAGAAGGACATGCTCTCCGAGCTCGCATTTTCTGGCCGCCATGCTAGGCAAAGCGTATGGATCTCCACTCAAAAGTACAACGCCGTCCTCAAGGATCTGCGCGAGCAAACGAAATGGGTCGCCCTCTTTCACTGCAAGGACCGAGACTCATTCGATGACTGTCTTCGAGAGAATGACGTTATCCCAACGCGCGAGGAGCGCCTGGAGGTTCGACAGATGTTTCGGAAACTAAGCACGCCAAGCTTCTGCTAAAGACTGATCAACCAACTGCTTATAAAGTTATCAATTAATTAATTTTACTTAACGCTCGTTAGTAATTGCCGAGTAAATGCTTAACAATGCTGAACAATGCTTAGCAATTGCTGAACAATGCTGAACAAATGCTTAACACATGTTGAACAATGCTGAACAATGGTTAACAATGTTAACAATTTGGTGCTCCGCTGCGAGCTTTGTTGCGAGCATAATGGTGATCATAAGTACCAGGTGGTGCGCTTGGCAATATGTTAAAGTGATGAGACTTGTTAGAATAGTTAAATTAATTTTAAGAAAATTAGCAATAATGAACTGCGACGAACTTCTCGATCAGCTAATGGAAGAAACTTCAACTCCGACTGCCAACACGGTATCTTTCCTGAAAGATAATGAAACATCAACTCCGACAGAGCAATCGGGATGAACTCCAATTTCGATTGGGTTGAGTGCAACGACTCCGAATGAAAATGAAAACGCGGCGCGACGAGAGCGGCTAGCTGCGCTGGTTGCTGGGGGACAATCGGAGCATTATCTCGGTAGGCGTCTCTCAGTTTTTCAGGTGGATAAGATGTCAGATGCGAAGATCGATAAAATGTATGCGCGATACGAATCTAGGTTAGGTGCGGAGATGACAAAAACTCTTGGATCGGCGGCTATTCATTTGTACGCAACCACCGTTAGTATACTTCTCCCTATAACAAACACCGCGGGATTGATTGACGATCTAGAGACTGACCCTTTTATAGGTCACACTCTTAGAACAGCCTGCTGCTAAATTTATCACAAGTTTGGAATGTACTTAGCTCTGCTGACAACCGCGTTGACCACGGGTAAACACTGTCAATTTGGAAATATATGCCCACGAACTATAAGCCCTAATATTAATATCATAAATGATGACACAAGACACACCTGCGAGAGTGACGGAACAGCAATCCCCGATTGCACCTCCAACGGCGTTGGGGATTGCTCCAACCCAATCGAACCCGATTGTAGCACTTCCAACTCCGATTGATCCTCCAACCCAATCGCGATTGGAGTTGGGGGTTGCACGACATAAAAACCCAAAAAGGCAGGCAGCTGGGCGGGCGGCGGCTGCCACCCGAAAAGTTAAACAAGATTAAATGCTCGCCGAGCTTCGAGAGGCTAAACAGTCGTTGCAATCGGGGACGGAGACAACAAAACATCTGAAGACAGAGCAATCGGGTTCAACAGTGTTGAATGCAACAACACCCCCAATTCACGAATTGGAAGCACACTCAACACCCAATCGAGGTTGGACGAATCCGATTGAACCCCAATTCACGAATTGGAGTTGGGTTGTTGGTGGTGATCTGGCAGTTGTTGGTGCCCTGTGCGTGTGGAAATACCCCCTATTACACCAATCCTTATCGAGAAAACAACCCCCATCAATTCATCCAAAAACAGTTACGAAACACCAATCGCAATTGGATGCGCCCCATCTAAACATTGATCGCGATCCCTTTTATATGCAATAATTATAATTATCAACAATGGCAGAACAAGATGGTAAAATGATAGTGAACGCACTTTATAACGGTGTGGTGATATCGGGTTTCAGTATCGGGTATGCTCAACTATTTAAGGCGATCTTAGGAAGGTCCACTCCCAAATTGGAATTTACTGTGAAAGACGCCTGGCAAGTGGCATTAAATATAGCGAGCGCAGTTGCGACTCGAGATTATCTAGTTAAAGCTGGAATTCTACCTGCTAATATATTGAAATAATGGCTTCGATCGGAATAATGATAGGTGGTGCGCTTGTAAACGCATTGGCGTTCAGCGGTAGCAACTTATTATTCTCTAAAATGAGAAGCTCGAACGTGGATGAGGAGTGCAAGCGTCACGATTTAGCTGTAGAACAACACAATAGCACAACGGAAGCGTGGTCGAAAAAACGAACCGCCCATCTGGACTGGGTCAACGAAGAGCTTCGCCGCGAGAATCAAGCCGCGCAAACTTTCCAGAACGTTGAAGAAGCCAACCACGAGTACGCGCTGGCATATCCACAGAAAAGGCTCGCGCCGCTGGATCGCGAGCCCCAACTTTCAGATTTCTATGTACCGTCAGAGCCCCAAAAAGATCGCGAGATCGCGTTCATCGTCGTGGGAATGGGTGTGGTGGGTCTCGTCGGCTACTATATTCAATCGAGATTTCAAATTAATTAATAATTTTTACAAAATTAATAATTATTTTAAATAAATTGTTTTTATAAAAATATATATATAGAGCGATGTTAGTTGACGAACTTTATTACGCTATGATCGATGTAGGCTACACGTCCCTTAAATACAGTTTACCCGGTGCAAAGAGTATGATTCATCTGGCCCGAGATTCTCTCGAGACGTGGCGCGAGGACAAAAAAGAGGCCACACTTTTCGCAAAGCGGATGTTATATTCCTCCACCAATCCTGGGGGATTGGATGAATTAGATTTTCCCAAGTTCCTTCAGAACTTAACCCCCAATCGCAATTGTACTTCCAACAAAGATTTATTATTATCGACGCAGTTACCGGACGATCTGGCGAGGGCATGTTGGAGATTGTCCGATATATTAGAATACTTCGCATACGATGAACACGCGCAAACTTGATACCAAACTATCGGTTCGCCTAGCGCGCAAGCTGGCGAATACGTACTACAGCCCCCGCGGCTACTGGAAGGGACTCGCTGCCATCAAGAACCTCGCGGCGGCGACCAAGGTTTCAGAAAACGCTGTCAAGGAATGGCTCAAGAAGTAGGCCATCTGGCAGATCTAT
Organism: Conchocele bisecta; assembly: GCA_029237695.1. Lineage (NCBI taxonomy): Eukaryota > Metazoa > Mollusca > Bivalvia > Lucinida > Thyasiridae > Conchocele > Conchocele bisecta. Next base: position 6,981,492 of record CM055277.1, read on the forward strand.
TTACCCGCGCCTCACAATATTCCGCGCCCGAAATTCGACGTGCCGGTGCCGAACCAAGTTCACCAAGCGGATCTCCTGTTTCTACCTCACGATCGGACATTATTCGTGTTTGCTCCTTATCTGACAGCCATTTTTTAACTGTTTTCATTGATGATAGTGGTTCGCTACCACCGAGATTTTTGTGCATTATTATAGTTATAGGTTTTCCCTTTTTAGTTTCCTCCATATGTTCTAGCTTGTAAGAATATGAATATCTGAAATAAAAATTGGTAGTTAGATACGGAGCGAGTTTATCGGACATGCGTTCAGTCTCGTTAATGCCAATGTTTTTTCGAAAGGAAAATGTAACTACCCGTCTTCCCTTTTCTACCTTTTCCAATGTTTCATCGTGATCCCTCAATATTTCTTCACCTTCTGCCACTATCGCGCGAACGATAGATTTTTTCTTATTATTTGGTTTTATTACACTCGCCCTTAACCCCACAATACTTTCTTTTTGAATTCTGTTACCAACTTCCTCTGCTAGTGAGAGGTCTTTAAAGGCTCCTCGTTTGTGGGCGCGGGTAAACCGCTTCATAAACGCCTCATTCTTTGTGGCATTTATCAGCTTTGTTAACCCCCTAACTCTCAACCGTTTACTGTAAGTAATCCCTAGAGATTCGGCTTCTCTTCTCAAAATTTCTATTTCTGCTCTAGTTTCTGGCGTTATCAAATGTTCCGTATATATTTTTGTATATATACTTTTGTATAACCTATACAATTTATTTGTTCAATTGGACGTGAAAAATTTACATCATGTTTTTTTCACGTCCAATTGAACAGATACATTTTATAGGTTATATACATATATAATGGAGTGTGTGACTTGTTGTAAGACGTTTACGTGCAAAGACTATCTACGAAGGCATCTAGCGAGACGTAGAAAGTTTCCTTGTGCCCACCCACCACAATTTCAATGCCCCAGATGCCCTTGTAAATTCGTTAGTGCCCAAACTCTTTGTAGACATAAGCAACTACGCTGTCAGGTGGCCAAAGGTGAACGTGGTAGACTAGAGCTGGTAGAATTAGTTGCTGATCTGCGAAATAAATTAGCTATATCGGAGGAGAAATATTGGGTGTTGGAATATAAACTATTGTACTTGCATTAATAATTTCAACTTTTTTCAAAAGTCAATTACCAATATAATTGGGACTACAATACCACCACCAACTTTTGGTTGGAGGTAGTATCATTTTCACTCCCTCTTTTCAAAATTATTTTCTCCAAAAATTCATAAATTTGCTGTCGGGAGACAATTTCCTCGTTAACCAATTTTTTGATTTTTCGGGGGTGGTGGGGGTATTATAGAGGGCTATAAATGATATCACGGTAAGTGGTATCATTTTGACTCCCTTACTACTACTTGACTATATTATCGAACGCGCTAGGGGGTCCAGAATTTTTTTGAAATCTACATCGCATTTAATGTGTTCTGGCGCATTTTAGAGCAAAACAAAACCCAATAAACAATAAATTCACAACGCGAACGTAGAAACGTGCCTTGAAACTTGTAAACAATCTTTATTCGGCAAATTGTAGGGGGGAGGGGCGCCGGGTCCGCCCCCCCCCCCCTAAATATACCCTTGCTACTTTAAGTGGAACTGCTCATCATAAACTTTCCATCGAAGTCCGGCTACTCTACTTGCACCAAGCCGAATATTATACATGCATTTGATTAAACCTGGTGCCTCATTGACTTAAATATCCGTGTATATACTGATGACGGTGAGAAAAACATCCGACTAATTATGTATCGTTGTGATCACTTTCGCAACATTCTTGCCTTTAATTGCCATTGTACCATGCTCGAATGACAAGTATTTCTTGCCAGTACGGTGCACTGTGTCTGGAGCAAAAGCAAGCTGAGCCAGATCCACATACGGTATTCCCCATTAATTATAGTTTATTTTACTGACTAGGGCCCCGCATAAGAATAGTTTGGGGTTAAGTCACCATTGAGAATCAACATGAAATAGATCCGAGGGAGTACACAACAAGTCAGCATTGACATGTGGCATTATAGCAATAGAACATTGCAGCTGAAAATGTGTTGTCCTACACCACACTTTCCCACAAGTATCAAGCACATATGGACACATTTGTTTATGACTGTTCAGTTAGTAAGTTTATGAAATGGATGGAATAATATTTTAGTTTTCGTTAGTACTATTCAAATTGATCGTGAAATACTCTTTGTAAATGTAATTTTGGTATTATGAATTAATTTATGGGGTGAACAAATCAACTCTGTAATGGTAAACATTATTTGGAGCTCTGACTGTCTGACGAACATGTGTACCCAGAGTATCAGAATAATGCTGAAATTGGTATGTTATTTGCTTCTGCTTCTACAATAACTTAATACAATTACAGCATTAATCATATATATTGAGTATTGTCGATAAAACCGACATGTGCCTGGTACAGTGATAATCAGCCTCATCAACACCTTCGGTGGACAGCCTGCTTGGTTGAATCCCCTCACTGACATCCTAGTCTGCACACCATCTGTCACCTAGCTCTTTTATCACTTTGTCACATCGAGTTACATGTATCCGCTTACCCTTACCCTTAGCTATCGGGGTGTCATGTGATGGGTTTGAAGTCGTACGGGCCTGGAATGTGCGTCGGATCGCGGGATCATGATGCGCACATGGTGTATCGTGGTTTCGTGGTTTGACGTATGGTCTAGGCTTGCGCGACGTCATGACGTCCGGCTCATAACATCCGGTTTACTGCTACACTATGGACGTCACATAGGACTGCCAATACATACATATTAAATGTGCTTCCCTTCGGAGGTTATTGGAAATTTATATAAATTTATTTATGTATTTTGCTTTTAAAGTATGGTGCAATGTAGGGGCGGTGTCCCTTGGGCTCACGGACATTTCCAACCCTCAAATATTAATTCATTATTTTTCTCGATAAATGGGTATGTATATAATCAGACATTAGCCAAAATGTTATCAGACAAAAAGTAGGATGCCAGCCAAATTCAATTTATGTTTTGTTTTTTTTTGGATTGGGGAGGGGTTGTGTGGGTGTGTTCGTGTTATTTTTTTGCACAGAACTTCGCAACAAACAAAAACAGTAGAATCTAATTCTACATTTTATTTTACTTCAATACTACTAAACTGCTACGACTATGTACGAAAACGAGAATTCATTGCAGACTCAAACGTAACGCACAGAGCCTATCAAAGGAACTAAAACATGCAAAGAAAACACATGCAAACATGTATATACAAAATCAAATACGATACAAACTGCTAACATCATGTCACTGTGATCAGTACAATACGACGGAATGAATGTGACGCGTGCATAAATTAATTGTCAAATTCCAAGTTGTCAATTAGTCCTCTTAACATATTGTCCAAATATGAAAAACACGGAAATTGATAGAATTATAGAGACCAGTATTGACCAAATAGCGGAAGATTTGCCAAAACAGCGGACGAAATGGTTTGCGGACGATTTGGCTTGCGAACGAATTGATCAAATAGCATAAAAATTGACTTGCGGACGATTTGACATGCGGACGAAATGAATGTATACTTTTAAATCACAGTATACCTATTTAATGCGGTAACACGGAAAAAAAAGCGCCGGGAAAAATGTGAACTACAAACAAAAATTAGTCATTCAGATACACATCTTTTTTCAAATTAACGACACACTGGCAAATCGCACATCATTTAAAACCCGCCACAAACATGACTGTATATAAATACATAGAAATCATTCCTTCAGGACACATTATCTAATTGTGAATTACACCAAAATATAAAAGCGAAAGTGCCGGATTGTAACGCTTTAAATGTAACCCACTTAAAGCGTTAATATCAGGGGCGTAGCTTTGACAGCTTGTCTGTATAGGCCCGACAGTCGAATGAGTGAAGCGAGTGAGAGGGCTAGGGGGGTCCGGGAGTTCTTTTTAAATTTAGGTAGAAATTCCTGCATACTGGCATATTTCTTGACTTTTGTTATGTGATACACCAATACAGATTTATATAAACATAGCAACACAAACAAAGCAGAAAAACATTTATGTTATGCATGCGTTATCGTAATGAAAGGGTTATTTCAACCTGCGTAGATCCAGATCCTATTCGCTTTCTAATCGGAATGCACACTGATAGTTATTCAGTCAATTCAACATTATTAATGCATTTGAGCAACAGTTTACGCCAGAGACGTCCACAACCCATTGAACATGTTTTGAAATTATGAATTAATTAGCTGTGATCTGAAGTATTTATGTACATTAATTTTGCAATCTGTTTATCAGTTTCAATGAGCATATGTCGTAACGATTAGTTATCAGATGATCGCTGTTGTCGGTTAATTTGCGATCAAATGAGATTAATGTACATCGACTTAACAGACGCGTTGATAATCTTGTCAACATCTATATCCACATCACGATGAACGTGCAAAACAGTCAGACTGGAGAGACGGTCACCAGTCATCGTATTTCGCAAATAAGTTTTGATCCGCCTCAGCCGGCTGAATGAACGTTCACATAATGCGGATGTTGCGGGCATTGTGACCAGAACCAATAATATGGATATGCAAGGGTATGCATCACGGCAAGTTCTATCCAGTGTGGGTATTAGAAGACTTGGCCGTTCAGGCTCAATGGACCATTTTTTTGCCATCTCTTTACTTCTGACGTAAACGCTGCATTGCCGTCACATTCTGAATCAATATCTGTCTTGTAGGTATCGTATATTGTCTCAATATATTTGTCTTGAATACCCTTAACCTTAGACGGGACCAGCAGCTGCGTTGCAAAACGTGGTTCGTTTGCTATAACCCGGACCTCGAATTCCGTAATGAAGTGGTCGGCTAACACTTTATAAACTGCTACTCACCAGTAATCTTTGGGGTCAGCAATGCCGTAGTTGACTCTGTTCTGTGGATGTTTGCTTTTTCGTGGTATTTTGTCCCAGATGATACTCCAGATATGCCATCATGCATACTATTTTCCTGTAAAAATATAGTGTATGAAACTTTTGTTGGTTGCCCCTGCTCTGGTCATAGGCCTATAAGTTTCAAAACCGATACAAATTTATAAATGTTAAATGGTGTTTTATTAGTCAAATTTCACACTTTTCATCTACATCTAAGACCCAATTGAATTTATTACATAACAAAACATCAATACAACATAACGGTCGAAGCCGGATTCGAACCCACAAAGTTAAATTTCCAAGCCTGACGTCTGAAGCGATTGCGCAACGAAGGCCACATCCGTTTCAACAACGTTTATTTCTGTACATAAATCTGACGCTTCGGTCATTGACGGACGTCTACATCATTTGATTTAAAAATTGAGGGAGTGGAAGCATACACATTTTGTTTCATAACGCCTTTGTTCGTATCGTTTCAGTGATTGAATTACCGAGATGTTCGTTAGATGCCGACTAGCTAGGAACTCATATATGTTAAACTGATACAAACAATGTAACATGGAGGTTTAGAGCAGTCGAGATGCGACTGAATGCAAAGTAAGGCCTCTGTCCACACCTACATATGTTTGCGCTGTTTTCATAATAACAGCTTAACTACAAATGCGTTATCCCACTTGGCATTCAGAAGATGTAGTTTTTCTTCTTTCTTCATCATCCAAGGATGTTTTCCGCGCAGGGTCTGGATAAACAAAGGGACCGGACGCCATTTGGGTCTGGATAAACAAAGGGACCGGACGCCATTTTTTAGCACCAGTCTGTGTTTCAAATCCTCCCGCGCTGTAAAGTTTTCTATCTGCATCGCGCAGCAGCACTCTGGACATGCTCTTTGGATGACCGGTGTAGGCTACATTACGGGTCAAATTGGAAGACGCAGATATAAGCCTATCTACACTCTGGTCAACATTCTACCCTGATCAAAGCCATCTTCCGATGTCGTTACAGATCACCGCCATAGTTATGCTCACTACCCCTACCCCCACCCCGATTTTATTGCATTTTTCGCATTTTTATTTATTTTTCATTTTCCGCAAAAGCGTATAGATCCGGGCCTACTGTGCCTATACGAAGCTACGCCATCGGCTGCCATATTGAATTTGACATAAAACTTCCATATTATATATTCATTCCTTCATCCTTATATACTGTGTGTCATTTCTTTCGAATATGGCCGCTGGCGGCCATCTTGGAATTGAGATACAACTACTATATTTGATATTCATTTCTCCATGATTGTTAGAAACTAACATACAGCACTGAAAATGGGAATCATAAGTTTAATTGAAATTTAGCTCAACTTATATATCGTCGGCCATAATTTCAATATGGCCGCCGGTAGCCATCTTGGATATGAGATAGATCGTGTGTCTTTGGATAAAAAACTTTCTATGGCCCTAAGGAACTTCCATAGCAAAGGGGACCTTTGTATCATGATGTGAAGTCAAACCCATATGTTTTGCACTTTACAAGCCTACTATTACTGCAGTTCAAACAAATAAATAATTTTCCAAAAAGTATAAAAGAAGTAAATGTTAAGGAAGTGACGAAGCAAACAAAAACGTTTCGGACAAAAAGAGACCTTAATGGGAATCAAAATTTGAAGCGCCCGCTCTACAGATATAATCATTTAGTAACATTTATCTTACTGATAGTGACTCGCGGTGGTATTAGTCTATTTTCATATGAAAATGAGGTATGATATTATTCATTATTTATACTAATTAAAAGCGTCACCTGCAAAAATAATATGTTCGACAGATTATAAAGTATGTTCATTGGACATCAAAAATAAATACAAATAATAAATAGTAATGTCTGTTAACATTTTAAGGAAACACGGTTATCGCCTCTAATGTCAGTGTGGAAATTTACGTCCTATAAGAAGTGTATAATAATGCCAATCACAAGGTGCATGATCATGTGGTTACAACAACAACAAGAATTACTGAAACTTCCAGAAGCGCCTCCGAATCAAAGTACGTATTCTGTTATATTGTCCTTATTATATAACGGATTTTTAAGAAATATGGCGCTTCAAACGCGTCTCGTTAATCTGCATTTCGTGTAGCTACAAGAGTTGCATGTGATAGTAATCTAAGGCTACAAATCGAATGATACAGAAATTATTTCCTGACGGACGCCATCTTGATGTAATTTCAACGGACTATTTGCACAGTAATGTTTTATCAAAGAGTTATGAACATAACGGACAATGGATATAACGGACCAGGACATAACGGTCTCGATTTCAGGCGAAACGGACCAGATTTCTGGACAAAACGGACAACCCATTTATTTTTTACAGTATATGTTAAGATATACGCGAAAAGTGACCAAACAGTACAATAAGTTATTTAAGTGATTATATATCAAAGTGTTACAGGTATCTTAATGAATACAAGTCAAATCGTCCGCAAGTCATATCGTCCGCTATTTGGTCAAATCGTCCGTTATTGGTTAAAGTCGCCCACTAGTATACTATCTTATGATGATACAATGCTATACAAACTTCAGTTTTGCTGCAAATTCCGAGGAGTTACGGGTCTTCTCATAATGCCCATAATGAGTAAAGTAAAAACAAATAGTATAAACGACTTCCCTGAACAGACATAAATCATGAACAAAGACTACAACCATCCCTCAATCATTTTACATGATAACCGAGCTCATTCATGAAACATTGGCACGAACGCTGTCTATTTTTGTGACGTCATGTAATATGGCGTAATTGTAGACAGGGTATATATAAACAGAATTCGTGTCATTCCAGGAAATGAGTGTATGAGGGTCTGCATGGCGGCTTTCTTAATTATTTATACAGAAAAAGATAACAATAATGTTTCTTATTTTGTTTTTAATTACATTCATAAAACAAATTGTGAGAAATACTGCACATTACTTACGAGAGAATATAATGCTGTATTAAGGAATGGCTTTATAGAATATGGTGTTCTGTTTCAAACGCATTGGAAGCATACATATGACCGAATATCTATATACAGTATATCTTATCCTGTTATTCTTAGAGTATATTATGCAGAGCATGGAATTACCATCTCCGCCATTTTAGTTAGTACATGTACGTGTTATCGGACAGTTTCATGACTTGGAGGGTTTGACACCTACAGCAAATAATATGGCAGAAAATCTAATAACATTTGGTGCAATACATCTCACATATATAGGATGACAACATCCTATAAATATTATTTCAGCAGACGACACAAAAGGCTAGATATCTGAGAATTTCTACTGTCACTCACAAAATATACAATCGACACTTGTTCAATGTGTAAAAATCAAACTGATGTACTGTCAATTATTAGAAGTGCATCTGCCACAGGTAAAACACATATTTACTCGCATAGCAGGCAAGTAGACCCATGCACCGAACTGTATTCATGTGTTTGTCATATTATTAGTGGTATGTGTCAAACGCAATAAGAGATAAAACTGACTTATGACTTGTACACACTAAGATGGCAGACATGGCAGACTACATGCACTGTGTAGGATACAGTAAGAAGAGAATGTTCACATGCATGTTATGCATATATCCCATCACATTTACGAAGCAATTATGCATGACTCATTAGATGATCAGGGGCCCACGGGTCCTTAAATCGGCAAAACTAGTCGCAAATTAAAAGTCTCGATATTCTCGTTGGCATTGGTGTGTTGTCTGTGAGGCGATGCAGAATCTAAGAAAAGCATTACCGGTACAGATTTACATTTTTCACTACTAAAAAGAAGAATGATCACGAAACTTTACGTACATTGTCCAATTGTATGCATGCATTAAATTAGCTATGTCCACAATTATTGTGCATTAGATGTCTGAACAATTCTGAGACTCACAATATACAACATATATGTTATATACGTACTAAATAATCAACTATTGGCATAAGCCATGTTGAATGTGAAACAGTGTAGCGACTGATCATATTGTTTCATGTAGAAATAATAATAAAGCATATCGGTTAGAAGGCGAATAGCGTAGGCATTTACGATTTGACTAATGGTGTTATGAGATAGCGGACGAATTGACCAAGATGGCGGACGTTTGACCTAATGCCATGTTAATCGCTGATGACTGATGAAGTGATTTACGAAGTATTTTTATTAATCACGTTATATTAACCAACAGCACGGGTTTAGTGATAATGATCTTCAATTTTCGCCATTCATTTAATGAAACAAACGTCATTCTGCTGACCCATCAAGAACACAGATTACTAGTTATTATTAGTAAACATAGAACATGGAACTATCTGATTAAGCGATTAACCAATTAAGAAGGTTCATTAATGAAGACACTTCACAGAAAATAGTATGCGTTCCTTCATGTCGATATATTTGTTGTGAAATAGCCAAGTGATGGTGGTATTATATTGGTCCAATTTTAGACACACAACAGTCTATTACAGTTACAATAATAAAATATAATAATATAATTGAATGTGAAATGGCAAATTTTGAAAATAGAGAATGAATCTTTTTATGTAAAATTAAATTGTTTCATTGTAAGTGGACACTGGCCTACAAGAATGACGTTATGACAGATTGACCACACTAGCACCAGATCTATCTATGCAACTGACAGCTCTGATAAGTGTCTACTCTGTTGCCCGTCTGATTTAGCATTATATATAAGTACTATCGGGGAAAACATAGATTGTAACCTGACGATGTAAATATAAATACATGTATATACAGACTGATATCCTTCAGCTGCTGAAAATTGCACAGTATGTCCATTTTGTCATCCACTGTCTAATAAACTGGAGTTCTAAGTAGTCTGCTGAACTATTACGTGTAATAATCGTATTATGCATACATTTCGGAAGTACTACTGATACGTCATATACCCACGTGACCGCAAAGGGAAATAACTGTGGTAAGCAAAATAAGGGGAAGTTAGTTATACAGTGACGGCTGGAAAAACTGGCTGTCCGGAACATGAAATCCGTAAAAGAACTGCACATACTGGTCGGATTACTGTAAAATTTGTTTTATTTGATATATAAATGATGAATACATAAGCGTATCGCGAATACAGAAGTTTGTTATAACTCCTTTAAAGTCGGTCGATGTGCAACATGGCGGACTTCTAATGATTGCCAGTTAGACCACGGCTAAACGTAAACGTGCTTGAAATTACATCTAATTTGTTAGAAAAACACATATATCCGCGGACAAATACTCTATGTAATAACATTTTACACTGGTGCGTTACCAATAGTCGTATATAGCGTTCACATAATAGTTAACCACATACACACGTGAGTTCATTTTCACTTTCACAGTGTTCGAAAAACATAATATGCAGCGTGGTTCAATACTAGTATGCAATCTAATAGATAGATATGATATTGTAAATAGATACGTTACAATAGTTGTGCTCTATGACTCTAAATCACATTTCAGGACAAGTATATATATGCACCTTTAAATTTGTTATGTTTGGTGCTCTTCTTGATGACAATTGAAATATATGTATTGAACAGATACGTTACTATTTATACATAGCTCAATATATGACGAGATCTAAATTGATAACCATACATTTACTAGTATCAAATACAATCAGCATCACTGAAGTTTATCATGTAGATGCTATAGCATACAAGTGCATAGCTTTTTATAGACAAGAGATGAATATTATGTGTTTGGTAGATTAACACATAATTGTAATGCGTCTTAATTAAAACTCTATTTTTGCTGCTGATTTCAACTGCAAATATTTATTCCACATTGATATTCGATCAGATCTTCCACTTTTCCCGGATCATGTAATGCTACACGATATTAAACATAGACAAACGGATATGGAAACATGTATTCATTTTATTTCACTGTTCCTGAAGTAAACCGTGTTCTTAGCCAAGTAAATATTCCTGATGGATTTTGCATTATGGGGAGGCATGATTTCAGCATAAATATCGACTTCTGTAAGACATTCTAACATATAGTCATTATTGTATATACATTGAAGTTCCAAATAAATAAATGTATTATTCATTTGCATGAACTTCATTTTTTGACATTTCCAGATTTAGAATTTGCACAATTAGTGGTGTATCAATGTTTAGACCCTTCAGCAGTTTGAGAAGTCCGTTAGAAAAATATGTACCCTATATTTAATTGCATACACAAAATGTAGAAACAAATTGCTACGATAAAAAGGTGATATTTGATTAATGGAGACCATATCATATGGCTAGTACTTGTAATCCACTTTGCCCTGCGTCATATCAGTGATTTTCAACTAGTTAAGTGGCATGTGGTATATCAGGTTATTCAACCCAAATACACCATAGGCACCTGGAAAATACATATAGGGCTTATGTTATTGTGTGTGGATTGCATTGATAAATGGAGAACATATGGCTAGTAATTGTAATGCCCTTTACCCTGCTTATACCCGTGATTTTCATCTAGTTAAGTTGCATGTGGTATATCAGATTGTTCAACCCAAATACACCATAAACACCTTGGAAATACAGGCAGGGCTTATGTTGTGTGTGGATTGCATTGATAATAGAGGCCATATGTTGAGTACCTGTAATTCCCTTTGCCCTGCTTCATAACTGTGATTTTCATTAATGATAGGTGTCAAGCAGGCCAGCTGGTCACAGGAGTGTTCAATACAAACATTTGTATATTTTGAGATCGATCGTTTTGAAGGCTTTAGAGGACTAGTGTACACAAACATTGCAGTTTTTTCGTCCTGCGGTAAAACGCAATACGTACATCATCGGTGATTAACTCATTTGGTCAGTTAGTGATTTTATTAATTGAAAGTGGTCAAGTATGAGGCAAATGAGCATTGGCAGGCAAGCCAATTAATATAGTGGAGATGTCATATGAAATTGAATTACCTAATTTACGAAATGGGGATCATTATCACTCGATCGACAGAACCACAAGACATTTTACCTCCATATAGCATGATTGATGAGTTGACGGAACGTCCTTAATTCGATTTTTGAATCATTTTTTGAAATAAAAGTTTATTTTATAGCTTGTCCAATTTACGGCCACTATAAATTTAATGATTATTTGGATGGACATGCATTCAAGTAGCTGAGTTGAACAAAAATAATAATTACGGAAAATAATTTTATTTTTACACACTTTGTGTAGATTACATTTGTATATAAAAGTAAACTATTTCATTAGTATTCACATTAACGTATTTATGAAATCTTAATCAGTGATGTACTTAACCACTATCTATTGCACTCGCAACTTGTAAGCTGTAATATGTACTTTGTATGCCGACAGAACCCCCAATGTTTCACCATATAGGCCGTCATTCAGAAATGGAAACACTCGCCCTGTGGGATCTTTGCAGACATGTTTTTTTTCTCTGAAACTTATTTCAATTACGAATGTTATGCCGTATGTGTGCGCTATATAACCCACTGGATGAATATTTGACACCATTTTGAAGTATACCACCCTCGGACTTTTCGCAATTGTGAAAAATCGAATTTTTCATTGAAATTCGACTCTTTTTTATCATAAGAAACAACTGATATGACAGTTTTGTATGTTTTCTGATGTGTTCATAACTATACAATGGAATAAAGTTCAACTGATATGACAGTTTTGTATGTTTTCTGATGTGTTCATAACTATACAATGGAATAAAGTTCAACTGATATGACAGTTTGTGTATGTTTTCTGAGTGTTTTCATAACTATACAATGCAATAAAGTTCAACTGATATGACAGTGTATGTTTTCTGAAGTGTTTCATAACTATACATGGAATAAAGTTCAACTGATATACATGTATGTTTTCTCATGTGTTCATAACTATACAATGCAATAACGTTCACTGATATGAGTTTTGTATGTTTTTCTGATGTGTTCATAACTATACAATGGAATAAAGTTCAACTGATATGACAGTTTTGTATGTTTTCTGATGTCATTAAAACTATACAATAATAAAAAGTTCAACTGATAGACAGTTTTTGTATGTTTTCTGATGTGTTCATAATTATACAATGGAATAAAGTTCAACTGATATGACAGTGAATGTTTTCTGATGTGTTCATAACTATACAATGGAATAAAGTTCAACTGATATGACAGTTTTGTATGTTTTCTCATGTGTTCATAACTATACAATGCAATAACGTTCAACTGATATGACAGTTTTGTATGTTTTTCTGATGTGTTTCATAAAACTATACAATGGAATAAAGTTCAACTGATATGACAGTTTTGTATGTTTTTTCTGATGTGTTCATAACTATACAATGGAATAAAGTTCAACTGATATGACAGTTTTGTATGTTTTCTGATGTGTTCATAACTATACAATGGAATAAAGTTCAACTGATATGACAGTTTTGTATGTTTTCTGATGTGTTCATAACTATAACAATGCAATAAAGTTCAACTGATAGACAGTTTTGTATGTTTTCTGATGTGTTCATAACTATACAATGCAATAAAGTTCAACTGATATGACAGTTTTGTATGTTTTCTGATGTGTTCATAACTATACAATGGAATAAAGTTCAACTGATATGACAGTTTTTGTATGTTTTTCCTGATGTGTTCATAACTATACAATGGAATAAAAGTTCAACTGATATGACAGTTTTGTATGTTTTCTGATGTGTTCATAACTATACAATGGAATAAAGTTCAACTGATATGACAGTTTTGTATGTTTTCTGATGTGTTCATAACTATACAATGCAATAAAGTTCAACTGATATGACAGTTTTTGTATGTTTTCTATGTGTTCATAACTATACAATGCAATAAAGTTCAACTGATATGACAGTTTTTGTATGTTTTCTGAATGTGTTTTTCATAACTATACAATGGAATAACGTTCAACTGATAGACAGTTTTGTATGTTTTTCTGATGTGTTCATAACTATACAATGGAATAAAGTTCAACTGTATGACAGTTTGTATGTTTTCTGATGTGTTCATAAATATACAATCAATAAAGTTCAACTGATATGACAGTTTTGTATGTTTTCTGATGTGTTCATAACTATACAATGGAATAAAGTTCAACTGACATGACAGTTTTGTATGTTTTCTGATGTGTTTCATAAACTATACAATGCAATAAAGTTCAACTGATATGACAGTTTTGTATGTTTTCTGATGTGTTCATAATTATACAATGCAATAAAGTTCAACTGATATGACAGTTTTGTATGTTTTCTGATGTGTTCATAATTATACAATGCAATAAAGTTCAACTGATATGACAGTTTTGTATGTTTTCTGATGTGTTCATAACTATACAATGCAATAAAGTTCAACTGATATGACAGTTTTGTATGTTTTCTGATGTGTTCATAACTATACAATGCAATAAAGTTCAACTGATATGACAGTTTTGTATGTTTTCTGATGTGTTCATAAATATACAATGCAATAAAGTTCAACTGATATGAAAGTTTTTTGTATGTCTGATTTGTTCATAACTATACAATGCAATAAAGTTCAACTGATATGACAGTTTTTGTATGCTTTCTGATGACAGTTTTTGTTTTTATTTTATCTGATGTGTCAAATTTAACTATACAGTGTTCAATATACAATGCAAATAAGTTTTCAACTGATATGACAGTCTTGTATGTTTTCTGATGTGTTCATAACTATACAATGCAATAAAGTTCAACTGATATGAACGTTTTTTTGTGTGAAGTGTCTAACTTATACAAATGCAATAAAGTCAACTGTATGACAGCTTTGTATGTTTTGATGTGTTCATAACTATACAATGGAATAAAGTTCAACTGATTATGACAGTTTTGTATGTTTTCTGATGTGTTCATAACTATTACAATGGAATAAAGTTCAAACTGAATATGACAGTTTTGTATGTTTTCTGATGTGTTCATAATTATACAATGCAATAACGTTCAATGAATTACAGTTTTGTATGTGATGTGTTTATAACTATACAATGGAATAAAGTTCAATGATATGACAGTTTGTTATGTTTTCTGATGTGTTTCATTAATTATACAATGCAAATAACGTTCATGATATGACAGTTTTGTATTTTTTGATGTTTGTTCATTAACTATAAAGGAATAAAGTTCAAGATATGACAGTTTGTATGTTTTCGATGTGTTAATAATTATACAATGCAATAACGTTCAACTGAATTATGACAGTTTTGTATGTTTTCTGATGTGTTCATAACTATACAATGCAAATAAAGTTCAACTTGATATGACAGTTTTGCATGTTTTCTGATGTGTTCATTAACTATACAATGCAATAAGTTCAACTGATATGCAGTTTTGTATGTTTTCTGATGTGTTCATAACACTTAATACAATGCTATAAAAGTTCAAACTGATTATGACAGTTTTGCAATGTTTTCTGATATTTTGTGTTTTTCTTCATAACTATACAATGCAATAAAGTTCAAACTGATATGACAGTTTTGTGTGTTTTCTGATGTGTTCATAAACTTTATAATGCAATAAAGTTCAACTGATATGACGTTTTTGATGTTTTCTGATGTGTTCTAATATACAATGCAATAAAGTTCAACTGATATGACCGTTTTTGTATGTTTTCTGATGTGTTATAATTATTCAATTGCAATAAAGTCAACTGATATGACAGTTTTGTAGTTTTTCTGATGTGTTATAACTATACAATGATAAAGTTCAACTGATATGAACAGTTTTGTTATGTTTTTCTGATGTGTTAATAACTATACAATGCAATAAAGTTCAAATTTTGATATGACCAGTTTTTGTGTTTTCTGATGTGTTCATAACTATACAATTGCAATAAAGTTAACTGATATGACAGTGTATGTTTCTGATGTTCATAACTATACAATGCAATAAAGTTCAACTGATATGACAGTGTATGTATCTGATGTGTTCATAACTATATCATGCAATAATCAAACTGATGACAGTTTTGATGTTTTCTGATGTGTTATAACTGACATGCAATAGTTCAACTGTTTTGACAGTTTTGTATGTTTTATGTGTTCATAACTATACAATGGAATAACGTTCAACTGATATGACAGTTTTGTATGTTTTCTGATGTGTTCATAACTATACAATGCAATAAAGTTCAACTGATATGACAGTTTTGTATGTTTTCTGATGTGTTCATAACTATACAATGCAATAACGTTCAACTGATATGACAGTTTTGTATGTTTTCTGATGTGTTCATAACTATACAATGCAATAAAGTTCAACTGATATGACAAGTTTTGTATGTTTTCTGATGTGTTCATAACTATACAATGCAATAAAGTTCAACTGATATGACAGTTTTGTATGTTTTCTGATGTGTTCATAACTATACAATGCAACAAAGTTCAACTGATATGACAGTTTTGTATGTTTTCTGATGTGTTCATAACTATGCAATGCAACAAAGTTCAACTGATATGACAGTTTTGTATGTTTTCTGATGTGTTCATAATTATACAATGCAATAAAGTTCAACTGATATGACAGTTTTGTATGTTTTCTGATGTGTTCATAACTATACCAATAAAGTTCAACTGATATGACAGTTTTGTATGTTTTCTGATGTGTTCATAACTATACAATGCAATAAAGTTCAACTGATATGACAGTTTTGTATGTTTTCTGATGTGTTCATAACTATACAATGCAATAAAGTTCAACTGATATGACAGTTTTGTATGTTTTCTGATGTGTTCATAACTATACAATGCAATAAAGTTCAACTGATATGACAGTTTTGTATGTTTTCAGAGAGAGAATAAATAGTATTTTCCGTTACCATTTTAAGGAAACACGGTTATCGCCCCTGATATCGGTGTGGAAATTTACATCGGATATAAAATGTATAATAATTCCAAACAATACGTGGGGTAATGGTGAATGAATGTTTATTTTGCCATAAAATGTCTCAGATGATGTCTCTGATATAAAGAACATTTTGTGCCTACAGAGTGGTCATGTACCATAAAAGTATAATATTTTTGTATAATCTCTGTGCCTCTGGTACCTATTAGTGTTCATTAAACATGTTAACTGCAAACATGCTGATTTTTCACCATTCCCCACCCACAGATTTTACAATGGGAATTTTACATGTAATTAATTTAATTGACCACCCACAGATTTTACAATGGGAATTTCACATGTAATTAATTTAATTTATGTTATGCATTGTAACTTACTTATAACTGGTTTAAATGCACATGCAACTACTTAGGCACTACTAATAGCTATCCGTTCATACTTAATATAAAGTGTGTCGTGTGTTCCTCCGTCTGTCTGTCCGCTTCGCATTTACTTAGCGCTCAAGCTTGGTGTTGCTGAACATCAGACCACAGTTTCGGTGATATTTGGCATTGTTCTTTCTCAGCGTTTCTTTAATACCACTTATTTCGTCCAATCGGGACATGTCCAACCTGATTGGCAGCTGGTTAACTGGGAAAATGCTAACGTTGTTAAATAAAACAGTATTTTGGCACACATGCCCAGTTAGCAGTTACAGCTTACAAACAACAGCACAGCGCTTTTTTGTTTAACTGCAACGAGAACATGCTAGCGTTGTTAAATTACACGAGGCTTAACAGCCGATGGAACCTTACTATTATCATGATTATAAACAGAATGTCACCTCATATAGATCAATCAAAACATTTTAATTTGGATCAAAAAGATAACTTGGAACTTGAACTACTACTTCATCCAGCTGAAACTTAATCTCTGATCAAAGAACGACAAAACATGTCAATTTTGAGTAACAAATGGGCGCCATCTTGAAAAATAGCGGCCATATTGATTTTTTATTGGCAACATTTCTCGTGTCAAAATACATACATTTTGATGTCTAGATCATTAAAATATGTCCAACCATTCAAGTTCTACACTAAAAAACCTTTATTCACATTTTCGGCGACGGCCATCTTGAAAACTGGCCGCCATCTTGGATTTTCAGGTGGATACCGAGCTTTTCTGAAAGAATATATCTTAGGCATTATTTATGCCAAATTTGGTGCTTGTATCACCAAGTGAAAGATTATTATGGAATATTGACTTAATCTGCAGCACTATTAGTGAAGGTAACAACTACGCTATGTGTCTTCAATAGGCAAACCTCTCTCGGTGTCTATTAATTGTATCAGTAGTAATTGTTCTTACTAGTGTTCTTACAATATATACTTGATGCCCACATTCTGATTATATTCATATCCGCCATACCAGGTTAAATGTTTACAACACACAGTGAAAGGGAATGAAACATTACAGTGGGCAAGTTGTACAATTATACAGTTAATGGACTTAAATATGCAACAACAATATGATAACAGGTACTATGATCTCATTTTAGTCTATGCTAATTCAGAGAGTATGTATTTAACTGTAGGCCCAATATACAAGATTAACAATATATCAGACTGTTATTGCTTCACTGAATTAGTGGAAACTAAATTATTTTATCAATAATAATGTCAAATAATAAATGCCAAAAAGACCCAGATGCTGCACATTCGCAGTGATATAAA
>CM055277.1:7000531-7031844 GCA_029237695.1 Conchocele bisecta
GTTATTAGTTGCGTTTGTTGGTAAGCGTGTTTTATTTTTCATTATGCACAAATACAAACCTTTAAAAATAACTAAAATGATTATATATAATTATTATTATTATTGCATAATATGGGTGTTACGTTTTTAATGTATGGGAAGGAATAAACACAACCCGGTTATTCTTGATTATAGTGTTATATACAGTGAAACCTCTCTAAACCGGACACACTGTGAGGTCCCCATATAGAAATATGAGAAAAAATGTACGATTTAGTTAGTTTAAACAATATTTTATTTCAGATTGAATACATGTATACGTCAACATTCATGGACATGGCTTATGTGAATTCTTCTCCTTAAGTAAGACATCAGTAAATGGTAATGTGGCAGGAATACATACAGTGTATACATAGGCAAGTTTGGTTAATTATTGAATAAGAAAGAAAGAAGTTGAGATCAAAGGCATGCATCTCAAACCATTGGTGTTATCTACATGTACGATTTGCCCTTACACATGATGCAGCCCCATGTCACCCGATGCTACGATTTAACATAAGGCTAATACATTTGTTTTCTTAATTTGACGGTCCTGCTTAAAACACACCCACATATGTATATATATATGTGTGTATTAGATATTAATGTGTTTCCACTTATTGTTGTGTTTATCCAGTTTATCTTTTCTTTGAGCTATTATTTCTTCATTATCATGTATAAGGCCTCCGGAAGAACCATTCTTTTATAAAAATATATTTAACATATTTAACAATGAACGTAATTATTGAACGTGTGATAAGTGTTGACCCGGATCATAATTGCAACCTGATGTTGGGCATATGGCGAGTGAAAATTCAACATTTTGTGATTTCGTGAGCACTCCCCCGACACTCGAGCTTCATGCAATGCATTGACTCTATGCTAGTCATAAATGAATTGCAATGTTGTCTGACATGGCTAAAATATAAAAGAAGAATAGTTTATTGCATCGAGGCAACTGTCTCATGAACATACATACATGACTATGGTATAATATACGTACAATGCAAGATGGCGTATATGGGTAAACTACTAAATATAATAAATTCAGACCATGCCGCGATCACTAATACATATATCTGTACTTGTATCATTTACGATCATCAAAGGGTGTACTAATTGGTCTATGCCATCTGTCGGTTTCAACCTCCAGTCTGTGGGCAGATACACGCAGTCTGGTTAGAGCCACTCTAAAATTTTTTGCACTGATGAAATCGAGATAGCATTGATATTCAAAAGATGAAATATTTTTATAAAATAAAGCTCTGCTAGATTCATTTATTGTAGTGTTCCAGTCCTGAACGAAATTGTATGTTAAGCGTTGTTTTAATGTTGATAACAATCTTATAATGTCACCCACACCTTGCGAAAGCCATACATGGTAAAAACCAAGCTGTGTTAACATAGATTTAATCAGAGAGGCCCAATTGTTCACAGTTGGTGACCGTTCAATATCATTAAGCATCATGTGATATATACATTTAATATAATTCCGGTCACTTGGTCCGATTACTTTGAACCAATATTTAATTATATTATATAAACTACCTGTTCTAAGCGATGTTCTGCCTAGTTCACCGTAAACAAAATCGTTTTGTGTTGGTATTTTGACACATAGCACGCGTTTACAAAATTGTAAATGCACTCTTTCAATTGCATGGACTGTGAAAACCCCCATACTTCACCGGCATAATTCAGGATAGGGAGGACAAGTATTTCCAGCATATGCTTAGGGGATAAGTCAGTAATTTTTTTCAAATATGTATATAATTTGAAAATTGCCTGTTGTGCCTGTCCCGATAAGGTATTATTGGCCTCTGAAAAGGAGCCACCTGGTGTGAAAACCACTCCTAAGTATGAAAATTGTGTTACTATTTCTATTTCTTAATCGTTATAACAGAATTTAAAATTTGCGGAAAGTCGGCCGCCTTTTCTAAAAATCATAATTTTAGGTTTCTTAGTATTTACTGTAAGTTTCCATTTTTGGCAATAATTGTATAATGTGTCTAGCCCGTTTTGTAAATGTTCTGCTGACGTTGCTAAAATTTCAATGTCATCAGCATATAATAACAACAAAATATGTATCATGCCAATGTCTATCCCATCTATTCCGTTTAAATAGAACTCATCTTCTAAATCATTTATATACATTGCAAATATAAATGGTGATAAGCATTCCCCTTGACGCACCCCTAACATACAGGTAAATTCTTCGTTTAATTGATTAATCAATTTTACTTTTGATTTTATGTTATCATACATAGATTGTATTACACTTAACATGTTGCCTCTCACTCCTATTCGTATTAATTTATACCAGATATTATCTCTCACAATATAATCGAATGCCTTCGTAAAATCAACAAAAGCGCAGTGTAGTTGTTTCCCTTGGTTAAGTAGATGGGTAATCATTACATGTAGTATAAATATATGATCAACAGTTGACATATGTTTTCTAAAGCCAGCTTGTGATTCAACATATACAAAATATTTCTCGGCCCACAGTGTGAGCCTATTATTTAATATTCTTGAAAATAATTTTCCAATAGTACAAAGTAATGTAAATCCCCTATAGTTACCTACATCATTTACGTTACCTTGTTTATGAAGTTGCACTATATAACCTTCAGACCAGGCCTCCGGGAAATAACCAGGTTACAATCTCGGTAAATCGTTATCACATATATAATCATCGGGCAACGCATCTACGTGTTCAGCGTGATCCATCGATACATAATCATGTAATAATCCGCATCTGCTATTTAGTTCGCCCAACATCATAAAATTACATTCATTTTTTGTATTATTCTGAATGATACTAATATCATCAAGCACATCATTAAAAATGTTCGATTCAACAAAAGCTTGCCGGCTAGAATTCTCAGGAATAATATAGGAAATACACATATACAAATCATGTGGTAGATTGAATAAATTACTATTCAATTTTAGCCACATGTATGCGTCGGAGTGTTCTAAATATAAAGTGACATCATTAATAGCTAAATAATTCTTCACAGAGACTACAATGCCCCCAGAGTTACGTTTCGCATTGCTATGTTTGCAAGACCTGTGTAATGGATAATGGGTAAATGAGTCAACATGTATATCAGATAATGAATCCGTACAGGTTTCGGTAAACACAATTATATCGTTATTTTTGAATTTTTCTAAAAGTTCAGGTGAATGTAATTTATTAATTCTCTTCGTGACAAGACCTTGCAGATTTAGCAATGCAAACGTAATTAGGTTTGAGGCGGCTTTCAGCTGCGCCGAAAACCTATTGTATTCGTTGGTTTTTTTTGTTTTTTTTTTATTCAGCCGTTCAGTCTACAGCCCAAACCGCTGGTCGGATCGACTTCAAATTTTGCATGCCGATTCGGATCAAGTGTGAGCAGAGACTCAGAGATTTTCAGAAATCTCTTAATGCCACTTTCCACGAAACCGGAAGTGACGTCATACTTTCTATAACTTCCTTATTTTCCAACCGATTTCAAAAATTATTTTTGCATTGGAAAGCTGACAAAATTCTCTATCTCGAACTCTCTGACAGTTCTCGGCTATCTGGTCAAATAAGAGAGCTACAGGCATTTGAAGTTGAAAAATGTACATACTTTTCAACGATTTCGCCGATTTTTTGCCGAATTTCGGCTGATAACGGGTGGTCTTTACAAACGTTTTACAATTTGTACAGTAATGTCAGCAACATAATGTCTTGCCAGTGTGATAGGGGAGTGTCAGGCGCATAAAAGATGATAATTTTCAGAGCTCTATCTTGACTACTTCCGGTTCTATTGGATGTCAAAGATGAACGTCTTTTTTTCAAGTTTTCAAAATAGAGCAAACGGATGTGACGTCAGCTTCGTTATTTATCAAAAGATTTCAAAATTTCTTGCTGCGGTCGATATTTCAGTCCTTTAGCTAAAACTTTCCCGCTTTTTGCCAGGCCTATGGTGAAAAACAAACGAAAACTTCACTGGCGGAATATTGCACATATTTAATTTTATTAGGTGTATTTACAAATGGCGTAAACTGCAATTTAAGGGCGATAACTATCGAAAAATAATCATCCGCTGACTTACGGGCTCCCTCCATCTACACCAAACCGCTGGTCGGATCGACTTCAAATTTTGCATGCCGATTCGGATCAAGTGTGAGGAGCAGAGACTCAGAGATTTTTAGATATCTTTTAATGCTACTTTCCACGAAAACGGAAGCGACGTCATACTTCCTATAACTTCCTTATTTTCCAACCGATTTCAAGAATTCTTTTTGCATTTGAAAGCTGACAAAATTCTCTATCTCAGATTCACTGACTATATGCAATATGCATTTGAAGTTGAAAAATGTACATACTTTTCAACGATTTTGCCGAATTTCGGCTGATAACGGGTGGTCTTTACAAACGTTTTCCAATTTGTACAGTACTGTCAGCAACATAATTTCTTGCCAGGGTGATAGGGGAGTGTCAGCCGCATGAAAGATGATAATTTTCAGAGCTATATCTTGACTACTTACGGCTCTATTCGATGTCAAAGATGAACGTATTTTTCAAGTTTTCAAAATAGAGCAAACGGATGTGACGTCAGCTTCGTTATTTATCATTCGATTTCAATTGTTTTTGCTGTAGTCGATATTTCTGTCCTTTAGCTAAAACTTTGGCTGAGGATCGAACCCGATAACCCTCGCTCCGAGCCCATCGCTCTACCTCTAAGCTAACCGGCCCCACATCGGTGTGATGATGCGAACACAATAATGTTGGACTGTTCATTCTAAAACTTCAGAAATTCTTTTTGCAACCGATAGTTTACACCTTGGGCTAAAGCTTAGTTACACATGAAATCAATGTTTGAGGCTCAAACCGTTGATGCAGCTCAAGCTGCTCTAGTTGTATTTGGCCTACTCTCCCCGCTGTGCTATTGTGAACTGTTTATATCACGTGATCTGCTCACTGACCGAGTCATTATGTGGCTTGTAACATCACGTGGTACGTTCGCGCCAACTGCACGATTCGCACTATTGGCCGACTGGCTAGCACGTATCTGGTGACGTTTATGTGACCTTGATCTGTGGGTGCCCGAGTTTACGCTAATGTTTATATTTTCATGATTCGTAATACTATTGTTAGTGTTTACATTTGTGTGCAATTGTCCGGCTACACTTGGTAATAATGACTGCGAATGGTCAGTCTCAGGTGAAAGCGTGACCGACAAGTTGTCTACTGTTGGCGATTGTGACGGGTTTCGCTTGTTTGTATTGTTTATTGGCGTACTGGTGATATATGAGGGAGCTAACACAATCTGAGTAACAGGCACATTGCTGGGCTGTGTCGACAAAACATTGTATGTGGTGTTTGCGCCCACTACACTGGTGTGCGCGGTATCGGCACTGGCTACACTGGTGTGTATGTGACTCACACTTGGTACGTTGGTGTATGCGGTGTTTGCACTTGGTGCACCGGTCTTTGCTGTACTAACACTGGGCTATATACTGGTGTATGTTGTATTCCCACTGATTACACCTGGCTGTCTGGTAACATCGGAATAGCTGTGCATCTGTGCAGGTGGTCGCGGTGGGAAGCACGGATATGAAGGGGGTGTTTTTTTGTTATTGTTTTTGGAAAGTATAGCCACGCATGCGCATTGGTCCGCCTTAAGTACGGAATGGACATACTGTGTCGAGTGAGTAGAATAGAGATGTGATCCTGCTAAAAAGGTTTGCTATAAATTATACTCTTCGGAAAACATCTTTTGAAAGATGAGTCCGAGATTGTGTAGAACAAAACATAATATTGGCAACATTTTTCAAAAATTAAAATGGCCGCCATATTGACATATTTTCCTAGTTTTCCATCGATAATATATATTGTTCTTGGAAATATAGTTCTCAATAACAATGTAACAACTTGGGTCGTTGGTAGGAGCATGCGAAAAGTATCTGTACAGGTATCTCGTCTCAGTAGCGGATTCAGGGGGGGGGGGGGGGGGGGGGGGGGGGGGGGGCGGGGTCCCCACCCCCCCTACAGAAATCCAGATTTATTTTTTTTTTCGTTACGAAAAATTTAGTTTATGATTTTATGAGCACTCCCCAACACTCGGGCTACACACAATGCATTGACTCTATGCTAGTCATAAATGAATTGCAATGTTTGTCTGACATGGCTAAAATATATGAATGAAAACATTTTTAAAACATTGTAAATATTTGATTTATGAACAGGAATTTACTGGTTTTTATTTTATTATTCCATTGCATGCTGTCTAAAGACACATTATTAAAGCAAGTGATATTATGTTTAGTCATTATTTAAGGCCAAACTGGTCTAACCTGTCTGCAATAGGAAAATACCAAAATTACAACCGAATATTTGCACAAATAAAACTAGATATTCAGAATATCCCGACCTGCTACCAAGTCCATACCAGACCAGGATCACTTAGCCCCATCCACACAGTACTTGTACTGGGATTAGCAATACTATAATTATGGAGGTATAACCTGATACAACTCGCAGTTACCAGAATGCCAACAGGTAGAACCAAGGTAAGACGAGATACCTGTACATATACTTTTCGCATGTTCCTACCAACCACCAAAGTTGTTACATTGTTATTGAGAACTATATTTCCAAGAACAATATATATTATCGCTGGAAAAATAGAAAATATGTCAATATGGCGGCCATTTTGAATTTTTTAAAAATGTTGCCAATATTATTTTTTGTTCTACACAATCTCAGACTCATCTTTCAAAATATGTTTTCCGAAGAGTATAATTTATAGCAAACCTTTCAGCAGGATCACATCTCTATTCTACTCACTCGACACAGTATGTCCATTCCGTACTTAAGGCGAACCAATGCGCATGCGTCGCTATACTTTCCAAAAAATAATAAGAATACGAAAAACACGCCATGTCATACGTTGGCATGTTATCGTGCCGACGATATATATTTTGCGTAAGTCGTCTTAACTAGTTAATTATCGCGTCAAGACGACTTAATTAGATGATTATCACGTCAAGACGACTTACTAACTGGTCAAGACGAGAAATAAATAAATAAATGTATATGTCAGTAGTGGGCAGTATCACGTCTTAGACGAGATAACGCGTTAATTATCACGTCCAACTTATCACGTCTTGACGTGATAATAAGTCGTCTTGACGAGATAATTATCGCGTCAAGTCGTCGTATAAGGTGTATTTTGACGACTTAACTATCACGTTATCACGTTAAGTGGATGGTAGAAATATGCCACAATAGGCATGTTATCCTGCCGACGATTTATTTTTTGCGTAAGTCGTCTTAACTAGTTAATTATCGAGTCAAGACGACTTACTTAGATGATTATCACGTCAAGACGACTTATTAACTGGTCAAGACGAGAAATAAATAAATGAAAAGTCATGCAGAGCATGATGTTATTAGCCGATCAAATCAGGGTTCAATATATGTCCACATTTTAGTAGTTACCGAATCTCAGGGAAAAGTGAGAGAAGTGATTTCACCTGAATAGTGACTACATAACCACATTCGAACAAAAACAAAATTTGATAATTTGGCGGCCATATGATCGATACCTTCGATTTGGTATATTACATGACCACATTTGAACAAAATCAAAAATTGATATTTTGGTGGCCATCTTGAATGACATAATTAATTTATTTCAAGAAACATTATATGACAGCGATCGGCTCATCGATACTTTCGATTTGACATATTACATGACCACATTTGAACAAAATAAAAAATTGACCTTTTGGCGGCCATCTTGAATGACATAATGCCTTCATTTTGAGACTAGATGGCCGCGGCCTGCATGTCGCGCCTTGGGGCTAGGCATGGACACTAAACAAAGAGATATAGTAGACGGAAAAACTTTAACCAAAAAACTTTAACCGGACACACGTACGTACGGACGTACGCCAAAGTGCCGACTATATCGCGCTTTCCGCAAGCGGGAGCGACAAAAACTTTAACCAAAAATTTCAAAGTAATTACACCTTGACATTGGGCACAGGGGCCGCACGGGAGGGGGGGGTGGGGGGGGGGGGGGGTAGAATGAAAATATAGATGATGATAAACAGCCATGTGAAGGTTGAAGGTAATGGGCAAAGCAGGTGCATAGATATAGTACATGAACAAACTTTAACCGAAACCTTAAAAGTAATTAGACCTTGACATTGGCACAGGAACCGCACGGGAGAGGGGTAGAATGAAAATATGGATGATCTTGGATTCGTCGTTCGAAGGATTTAACCTTTCCACGGTGGCCATCTTGGATTCAGGTCGACTTTCTTTTAACAACTTTTAAAACTTTTAAAAGGCTTTACCTAAGGACCATGCCGGTAAAGTTTGGTGTCCATTGACCAAGCGGCTCGGTAGAAGATGATTGAAAATGTTGCCAGACGACGGACGGACAAAAAGCGGTAATGAAAATAGCTCACATGAGCTTTGCTGAGCTCAGGTGAGCTGAAAACATCAAAGTATATACAAACAAAAAAATAATCTGGCAATTGTTTTAGTGGCGGGTGGGGATGAGTATCTATAAATGTATTTGTTATTGCCTAACCTCAGTTGACCTTATTCAACCTATTGTGACTTGTAACTTAAGTTATTTAGAGCCGGGGAGACTGGGTAGAACCAGTACTCTGCACTGTATGGGATGGGGGTGGGGGTTGGGGTGGGGGTGGGGGTGGGGGGTGGGGGTGGGATCACAGCATCGGTGCTGAATTTACAACAAAATATTCCGCAGTGAAATTACGACATCCTGATCTGGCGTTTCAATGTGCCCATTGTTCTTCAAACTCCGCGTAACCCTACTTTATAATAGTAATTTATCAATGATCATGTGACATTTACACCAGGATCGAGCGAGCGGTTATTATTTTATACCACTAAAATATGTCAAGTTTGAGCAATAGTTCACCAATGTTCGCGCATAGCTATTGTTGTAATGTTCATATTTTTAATGCATCAGTCAATGCGAATCCCCCCAGGGTACCCCGGGGCTTTAACCTGTCATGATTCCCTGGGGCCGGGGCTTTAATGGCAGCAAAAAAAGCCCCACTGTTCCCTGTTCCCTGGCTGTGTGTGGGGTGGGGGGGGGGGGCGGGATTTACATTACTGATGCATAAGTAAAAGAATGAGCGATTTATAAAGCTTAGCCATAAATAAGCAACAAAGGAACGAAATTAAACAATAATTTTAATTACACTTGTACATACTGGAGCTACATATCATTATCAATCCACTTCAGCATGTTTTTTAGTAAATTGTGAAGCTGCTTTCTCTCGTATTAAACTCAGTAAAATGCTGCATCTGCAGTGACGTCACGTGACATCACATCGTCAAGTGAAATGATCTTGCAACGACAATGTACAACATGGAGACAAGACTATTACTTTGTACATTCAGAAACAAAAATCTGGAATATTTTGATATGCAACAGAGACCTGTGGCGAAAAGTAAATATTAAGCGAGCATTGTCAATGCGCGAGCATTGTCAGTGTCACATCCACTCTACTTAATGACGGCCATTTTCTTTTCCCTTCTTTAGTTCCTAGTTTAATCAAAACTTTCCCCAAAACATCTGGCATCTAAGAAGGGCCGTAATGGCTCCACTTTTCTCTAGGTACAGTATATATATACTGCAGGGACAATCCCCACTCGTATATTGTTAATTAACAGTTTGTATCGTATATTCTGGGTGGTATTTATACTCAAATGTACTTTGCAAAACATATTACCTGTATCTGGTTGTCTATCTTCTCGCAAATGAAGCTGGCGCGCATATCAAGATCACGTGATCAGCAACTGTTCGATTGATTGATCAGCTGGGTGAGCCAACATTGGTCCGGTCCAATCAAATCACGAATAAAAAATATCACGCTTTGTAACGAATAGAAGGCAAGCCGCCTAACTTTAGTTTACCGAACTCCTGTTAAAACGTTATGTATAGCCAAATTACCGAACTCTTGTAGTTAAAACGTTTATTTATAGCCAAATTGTGTTATTTCGCTATATTTAAAGTTTTAAACAGAGATAATGGCCAAAAATGAAGAATTATCCTGTTGATGTAGTTTGGAAGTGATACAACAAATTTCGTGCTTGTAGATTACCGAATATAGGAGAAAAGCGTGGTTACAAACTTTTTCACAAATCGAGGATAACCAATATATAGCCGATCTATAAATAGATCGGCTAATAATAAATGTATATGTCAGTAGTGGGCAGTATCACGTCTTAGACGAGATAACGCGTTAATTATCACGTCCAACTTGTCACGTCTTGACGTGATAATAAGTCGTCTTGACGAGATAATTATCGCGTCAAGTCGTCCTATAAGGTGTATTTTGACGACTTAACTATCACGTTATCACGTTAAGTGGATGGTAGAAATATGCCACCATAATCATGTTATCGTGCCGACGATTTATTTTTTGCGTAAGTCGTCTTAACTAGTTAATTATCGCGTCAAGACGACTTACTTAGATGATTATCACGTCAAGACGACTTATTAACTGGTCAAGACGAGAAATAAATAAATACATGTATATGTCAGTAGTGGGCAGTATCACGTCTTAGACGAGATAACGCGTTAATTATCACGTCCAACTTATCACGTCTTGACGTGATAATAAGTCGTCTTGACGAGATAATTATCGCGTCAAGTCGTCTTATAAGGTGTATTTTGACGACTTAACTATCACGTTATCACGTTAAGTGGATGGTAGAAATATGCCACCATAATCGTGTTATGTTTTTTGTTGAAAAGAACTCCTGACTATTTCACGTTGCGTCATTCCACTGATCATGTAAATGCCTGTTGCGACATTATGTTATCATTCAGTACGTATTGGGTCAATACAAAACTTGCTAATCGATAAAAGTCTGATTTTAATATTTCTAAGAAGAACATAGATAGTGTGTAAGTACAGGTATACAGGTATGTTTCACATCATAGGATATACTCTAAGTTGGCTACTTGGCAGCTATGTTGTCTAAATTGGCTAATTGACAGCTACATTCATTTAAAATGGCTATATACAGAGCTCTGGTTATATGGACTCTTATTGTGTTTTATACCCCCGGGTCTCGGTAGATCCGGAAGCACATAGTGTTTGGACTGTGTTCGTCCGTGTGTCCGTCCGGCACATTAAGAAGTTCGCAGGATTTCTAAATTATGTCATAGTTTCTATATCCCTTGATGGATTACTTTAATATTTAAATAAATCATACTCTTGCCAAATGCCACACATCCATGCTGCCATTAATATGACCTTCAAATTTTGACTAATTTTTACCGTTTGACCTTTACAACTTTTTCGCACATTAAGAAGTTTGCCAGAGTTTCTCAATTCCGCTATAACTTCTATATCCCGTGAAGGATTACTTTAATATTTCAATA
This sequence comes from Conchocele bisecta, assembly GCA_029237695.1. Taxonomy (NCBI): domain Eukaryota; kingdom Metazoa; phylum Mollusca; class Bivalvia; order Lucinida; family Thyasiridae; genus Conchocele; species Conchocele bisecta. Next base: position 7,011,964 of record CM055277.1, read on the forward strand.
CATCATACTTGTGGACGAATTCCACACATCCATGTCTCCCTTTATTTGACATTGACCTTTTGATCTTCACAACTTTGAAACAAATTTTTTAACTAATTAAAAAGTTTACATAAGACTTGTGCACAAATGTCGCACATCCATGCTGCCTGACATTGACCTTCTTAACTGTACATGTGCTTATAAATACTTACGTTTGGATAATTAACTTTGCCACATTTTTTTTTTCTCCAAGGTGGGAGATGGGGGGGGGGGGGGGGGGGGGGGGGGGCGGGGGGGGGGGGGGGGGGGAGGGGAGGGGGGGGGGGGGGGGGGGGGGGGGAGGGGGGGGGGGAGGGGGGGGGGGGGGGTGGGTTGGCATCCGTGTGCCAACAGGCCACATTTCCTTGTTTTATTATTAATTAAAAGATTGCTTTGTTATACTGCCATCGGAGGGAATTTGTGCACATGAAAGTGATTTTGAATTAAGTTGTTTAGGGGTACTTCCATCAGTTTTACTGATTTCCTGCGTTAACATTGGTGTATAACTAGTGTAAAAATTATTTCTATATATGTTTTTAAACATATGAATAATTAATAATTTAGCAATTTATTTTACATGTATATAGTGTTCATCATTCCATTTGGTCATCCGAATATCCATCCATGACAGCTTATATTATATGCACCCTACAAATCAATGTCAAATACATGTATTTAATCTGTATGAAATAAATGGAATTACGTATCACCGCATGATCAAATAGAAACACTACCATGCAACAATATGTTAAATCCAATCAAGTGTGACAAAATCTGGTGATTTTTCACGTCTAAAGAGGTTATAGTAACTTTATAGAACATATATGCATTTGACAACTTGAAAAACAACCCAGAGACGAACATCTCAAAGAAAAGAAATATATACATTGTATATAAAAAATCCGCCCTCGCGCGTCACATTCTGCAAACCCCTTGTTTGAGAACCAAAGTACTTTTTTATGGCATAGTATCTAATTCAGGTTCAATATGGTACACACTATTTGTTGAGCTTGCTTGTGGAGAGATCAACGTAGTGATAACAATGGCATCTGGGTGTCCCCCTTCTGTCTCAAGCTGATTAAATATATATTTGTACATGTCATTTCAAATTCAGCACTTTTTATCAATTTGTGTAAATTACATGTATCTACCGACACAATATAAATGGTAAAGTATACCAGACTGGCTTTGAAGATTTATTATACATGTATATGAAACGTTTGATTGAGTTTGATCCTCAATTATTTCAACTCCGAAGTAATTCAGGTACTCGGTAACATTCTTACTTTTTATAACCCATTATAAAAGTACCGGTGATAAGATTATTACTAATCCTATTACTGTTGGGGAGTGGGTCTAAGTGACTCTAGTGTGGTGAGGACCTGGCACCAGCATGTAACATACATGTATGCCATTATGGGATTCGACCCCATTAATCCGGCCTAAAATGACCTTAGCTGTTGACAGGCCGTTAAACACCATTACATCAAATCATTCCACAGCCCACCCATGAGGCCCACATGCTCAATGTCAAATTACTTAGAAGTTCGTGTTAATGTTTTGGCAGCATTTGCGGAAGTTTTTGACTACCTATTATTTCTGCAACCCTATGTCCGATTGACCTGAAACTTCAAGTACTTGTTAGGGCGGTTGGTTGGGAGCATGCGAAGGGTACATTTAACAGCGGGATGCATCCTTACCGGAATCCCGATATCCCTGGTTTGACTCTCAGGTACATTTTTGGCTTTCTAGTACGCGAGAGTTCAATCCGGTTATACCCATTATAAAAGTAATACTATTTGTACCAATACTATTACTTTTGGGGAGTGGGGCTACGTGACTCTGGTGTTGTAAGGACCTGTCAATTTATCCTAATTTCACGGCTAAATATATTATTTTTCTGTAAATATCCCGTTCTGATTTTGGGATTTACCCCCACCCCACTTCCCCCCATCACAACAGGTAACATATGGGATTTAACTCTGTTAACCCAGCATAAAATGATCTTAGCTGTTGACAGGCCATTAAAAACAATAATATATTCAGTCCATAGCCCACCCAATATCATGGTAAAATTACTTAGAAGTTGCATCAAAGTCCCGCTGTGCGTAACGCATAAATTATTTCGCCCCTGAAATCCTTACGGCATTATCTCCCCCTTTTTGCTCCAAAATTCCTATTTTTGGCTCGTACCACAAACAAATCATACAGTTTCCACTGATGAGGTTCATACTTACCTTAGATGACTACTAACTATAAATTTAAAGTTGCACAGTGCGTAACGCAATTTTTTTTTACTCCAACTCAATTCCTTACGGAATTATCCCCATTTTTCGACTCCGAAATTCCCATTTTTGGCTCGTACAGCGAACTAATCCTATATTTTCCACCGATCCAATTCGTACTTTGCATACCTGACCACAATCAAGTGGAAATCAATCAATAAACACAAAAATGTTCACGTACTCCACCTCAAATCCTTATGTAATTATTCTCCTTTTTCGGATCCAAACTTCCTATTTTTTTCCATTTACAGTGAGCTAGTTCTACATTTTAAACTGATCTAATTCATACTTTACATACCGGCATGACTACCATCAGGTGCCGTAGTTAGTAACACAAACATTTTCACTCCACCTAAAATCATATGGAGTTATGCCCCATTTGTGACTCAGAAAATGCAACTTTATGCTTGTCTTCTACTATTTCTAGTTTTCAACCGATTTACTTCATACTCAGAATACATGCACATAACAATCAGCTAATGGTATAGATCAGCAAGTGACATACACATACATGTATACTATTTGACCTTAATGTGACATTGACCTACGTTTTTTTCCGCTTCATTGACCATGCCTCGGCGGGCGTATATTGCGACCTTGGTTTTATCTGTTATATCTCTGCAAGTCCAATTTGTTTGAAACTTCATATACTTATTTATCATCATCCACATTTTCATTATTTAGCACAGACATACAGCCCACTGTGTTCATGGTCATGACTTGGCCAAAAACTTTAACGCAAATTTCTATCGTTATATATCTGTGTCTCACAGGCAATATCCGTAATTTCAACATTGATTTGATTAAAAAAACCATAATGATTTGAACACTAGATGGACATCTAATTATATCAAGTGTTTATCAAACTTTAGATAAATAGATGCCTTCAAATGTTTCTACACGGTCAAAATGACCGTGTTTGAAGAGTTAAAAAAAAACCAAAGGAAAATGGTCAGATTCCCCCCTGTGCTCTTCAAGGTAATTATAATCTGCAGTTTCGCGAAATGGACGAATTATGACTTCCATAATAGTTGATTTGCAGGGTATAATGTGAAAACCCATATATCACATTTATCCCATCAACACAGTGCGTATGTGCCGTGAAACACAGTGCCGTGAAACAGTTTTGATAACCTGTCAATACGATCTAATCACTGCGTATGAATATGTGCGGTGACTGTGGTTCTTCTTTTGCATTTTAAAGCCATTTGTAGGTGTTGACGGAATAAATAGAATAGTAGGTCGGTGCCGTGAATGGGAAAAATTATCTGGCGCGGCACGGGAACGGGATGTGCTCGGCAGAGCCTTGCCCATCCAGTTTCCTATGCCTTGCCAGATATTTTTTTCAATTCACGGCACCGACCTACTATTCTCTATATATATGCTTGCAACTGTCAGTGTCTAGATTATGTTGCGGACTATTATGGTATTATGAACCTCAGTCATTATTAATGCACCCGCCCTCACAGTGGCATATAACGCTGCACCCGGGTCCATCCGGAGAACAGTTGCAATTACCTATATCATTTATTTCACATACGCAGTGTAGCAGCAAGGCGTGCGCATGGCTGGCACATTTTTCAATCTCTAATATTTTTTTAATGGCATAAATTGGCCACGGCTTCACAATAATCAATTGTAGGTAATCATAACATGTATCGTCTAACAAAGCAAAGGCGCTAGGATTCAGATATCTTCCCTTTGTTAGCCGACATGCACACATTAATCACATAGCTGTTTCATAAATCAAGAAATACTGGTGACAGCTTCCAAACACGCCACATGCATCCTGATACACATGAACTTCCCCATTGGCTGGCGATATGATTACAGTGGGTGTTAGCAGTGTTGTTTGTAAAACGTGTTGCAGATGATACACACATATATGTCATTTCCCAACGAAGAGAGGTGCACGTTATCTGCAGACAAACACCCCGGTGGTGTCCTCTGGATTTCAGGGTAATGTATATAAAAACCCATGATGAATCGCATCGGATGCCACACAACTGTTTATCTCTTTCCTCACTCATTTTAAGGCTGCATGATTCACCTTGTTTTTCAACTTGGCCAAGGCACCAAACGAATAGAGTTTCGAAGCAATGCAAATTATAATTCTAATAATATGACCATCTCAGTTTTGCTGACGGGATGTGTCCAACACCATTGCCACCACAGTGAAACACAATTATATTGGATGTGTCCTCGATGGTTAGTAGATATTTAATGGTTCGACACATTTGTTACCATCTCATACCTCCATTACCCTGCCACCATTACCGTGTGTCGTGCTCACCGAGGGACAGGCTGGAACCACCAGCGCCTGCTCTGGCATGACACGAAGGCCCTCCTCACTATTGACGAGCCAACGATCCCTATCTGGTGTCTGTCTCGGCAACTACAAGTCTTAAATGTGGATGTGACCGGAGAAATGCGGGTTATGGGTTCTACGACCAATGTAGATCCAGATCCGCCTGCGCAACTGAACAGTCTGATCATCCGTCAGACTTCAGACAAGCAAATACATTGCCACATCAGGCTGCAGAAGTGCACCATTTGATCAGAACACACACTGGTCACAAAACCCCACGTCTCCAGCCACAAATAATTGGTCAGATGTAACTAATATCTGTACACATTAAGTGATAATGGTAGAGCAACACTATTTGTATACATACAAATAAATAAAATGCATATTATAATACAATGTTACATTGCACATGTGTTGTGCACATCTAATTTACACACTAGTATCGAAAAGATCAGTTGCTCAACGACCCTTGAAAAATAACTATGTTTTACAAATATTGTTGCAGATGTAAAATAGTATTGTCTTTTGTCGCAGAATCAGTTCATTTTCGCTACTAAGTTAAACAAGAGGCCCAAATGGGCCTGTATCGCTCACCTAAAAGCCTCCATAGTGGTCATCTTGATTTCACAAAGACTCTTCACTTACAACTTCAAATGTTCCACAGAATTTGTTGGTACCTTCTGATCTAACATATATTGCGAATGTGCATGTGATTTACTGCTATACCTTCGATTTGATATATAAAATGACCATATTCGGTCAAAAATAAAATTTGACCCCTATTTGACCCATCGGGCCACGCCCATTTTTGACCCAGGGGCCACCATATGAACAAATCTGAAACAGCGGTAATAACTATCAATCATTCTTACCAAGTTTCGTCGATATCGGCCTGGAGGTTTGTGAGAAGAAGATTTTTTGACAATTTGACCTACTTCTCAACGGCGGCCATCTTGGATTTGGTGATGACCTCCATTTTAACAAAAATGAACAGGCTTCACCCACAGACCATTACAGTTAAGTTTGGCCAATATCGGCCAAGCAGTTCACAAGAAAAAGACGTTTGAAATCTTTAGTACAAGAATAACCTTTAGAACTATCAGTGGCCATCTTGGATGACGTAATCATCTGATTTAGACAAAAAATTCTCCAGAGTGATCGTCTCCTAAATACCTTCGATTTGATATATTATATGACTATATTCGGTTAAAAATAAAATTTACCCCTATTTGACCCCTCGGGCGACGCCCATTTTTGACCCTGGGCCACCATATGAACAAATCTGAAACAGCGCTAACTATCGATCATTCATACCAAGTATCGTCGAAATCGGCCTGGCGGTTCGTGAGAAGAAGATTTTTTAAGAATTTGACCTACTTTTCCATGGCGGCCATCTTGGATTGTCGATGACCTCCATTTTAACAAATCTGAAATGGCCTGCGGCCTGCGGCCTTGGGTTCAAACAGTTCCCTCGGGCCGCAGCAAACGCTTGCACACGGCTGGACATGATCAAACGTTATTGTTACATTTCCAACAAAAAACTGATGTAATTTGAGCATTATATTCAGTATTTTCAGTACTTTTATAAATCGTCCCATTCACGTAGATACTTTTCGGCATTCATATTCCGGAGCCGCGTCATAAACGTCATGAACGTCATGAAGTAGTGACGTCATGAAGGCACTTCCGTGTAGTGACGTCATGAATGCACTTGGTCTACGCGCGGCCCTGGAATGAGCATTGCCTAAAGCCATATGAAAACAGCACGCGCTATGATATGTGCAAACAACGGTAACTATGTAACAATATATTAATAGAAAATTGCAGCTGAAAATGTTTTGTCTTACACCACACTTTCCCACATGTATCAAGCACATATGGACACAGTTGTTTATGTATGTTCAGTTAGTAAGTTTATGAAATGATGGAATACTTTTAGTTTTCATTAGTACTATTCAAATTGATCGTGAAATACTCTTTGTAAATGTAATTTTGGCATTATGAATTAATTTATGGGATGAACAAATCAACTCTTTAATGGTAAACATTATCTGCAGCTCTGACTGTCTGACGAACATGTGCACCCAGAGTACCAGAATAATTCTGAAATTGGCATGTTACTTGCTTCTGCTTCTACAAGAACTTAATACAATTATAACATTAATCATATATATTGATTATTGTCGATAAAACCGACATGTGCCTGGTACAGAGATAATCAGCCGGATCTGCCGCAATCTCATCAATGCCTTCGGTGGACAGCCTGGGCCCAGTTGCTCAAAACATACATTAGCTTAAAGGTACATGCCCACGCAGTAGGCACAAAATGTTCTTTATAGGAATTAAATAAGTGTATAATTATGTCACTATTCCACCAGTTCTAAAAATTACGAGTGCCCGCTATACAAATATAATCATTTATTAATTATCAATTTACTGTTAGCGACGCGCGGCGGTAACAGTCTATTTTGATAATGTGCGGGGACGACGACTTTCACATCACGGCTTGCGGTGCGCATGCGCAGTATACTACGCGCGCCGGTAGGCTTTCCAATATGTAAACAAGAATATCAACATGTCGAAACGTCCAGGACGGAAATTGTATGAAACGGCGTCGGCCAAGAAAAAAAGGCGAAATGTCTGAGGGACAGGCAGTTCAGAGAGAGAGAGAGAGTGGTTAATATTGGCGACCAGATCACCAAATGGAAAGAGTTACGTGGAGATTTAGATTTGGACTCGAACAGAGATTTTTCTTCTGAACTTCCGATACTTCACTGCGCATGTCAAAGATGTGATATGATTGATCGATTACGTGACGCGTATTGGTAAAAATAGCACGAGGTCGGAAAATACCCTTTCTGGTCGCGGCATATAAACTGCGATTTAACACCGTAAATAAAAATAACTCGTTAGTGGGTAGACAAATGGCTCATATAAGACATGACAGAAAATGAAAAGTAGTAGTACAGTGTAACCTGCTGCGTGGGCATGTACCTTTAACGGACTGTTAGCCTAACTGAACTGTTAAATCCTTAACTGATGGTTAACTAACAATCCGTTAAATATTGGTTGCTGAAAACATTTTAACGGATCCGTTAGTTAACAGATCTGTTAACTCTTAACCGTTCAGTTAACGCTTAACCATATCCCATAATGCGAAGCACTGACAGGTGCCCACTGCATTTTAAAATGGCCGAAACAGCAGATAAAACATTTTGACAAGGCAGAAAACTGGAGTTTTAATGAAATCAACTTTTGCCAATCACTGTTTGACACTAGAAAGATCTAGCAGTGATACTTTCATTGATAAATGAGAAAGATAGCACTGCTAAAGATAAATGAAAAAGAGAAATGGATATCAAGAAAGCTGCAGCCGACAGGCGCAGACAGTCCGTATCAGTCCAGGATACACATTAATGATATGACAAGAAGCTAAGACGATGTGTGAAACTGAAGAGAAATAAACAGTACAAGTTCAGAAAATAGAACTTCGGTGTTTGTTCACTTTCTATTTATAGCCATGTCAAAGAATATTCAGAAACCCTAAATCCTACCAGATTCCGCCAGCCACCAGTATTCGACAGCTCCTCTGCTTCTGGCTAGCGTAACGATTTTGTGATGTTTGCATTCGTAGATGCCAAGATCACATTAAGCAGGATGTAAATAAATAAGTTGGCTATAGTTTATCTACAAGACTCAATAATTTACCTGTAGTAAATACTTGTAATAGTTCACTTGGAGAACTTTCGTTTTCTAGAATCAGGAGAACGTGGATTGTGTCTATTTCATTAACGTTCTAATTATATAGATATTGGTCCATAGGGATACTACGCAATGATATGCAGTCTATTCAAACTATACATGTTTATCGAATCACTTTCATTACAACTTGTATCATGTACATGCAGAAAAAATAATGCCAATAATTTTTTTTAAAAATAGAACATGCGTCCTATTATCCCACTCAGACGCCGGAAGATGGGTTTCATATCAGCTCTGTTGTTTTGTTATATTTTTTTCATGTATAGTATGCGACACCTCTGCGAACCTACGTCACCCAATACATATTCACGTCATCCCATCCGTCCCTCTCCGCCCGTCCGTTACGCACAGCGCTGGTGCACGGAAGCCTCATATTATGTTATAACTCATGATCTGGTCCCATAGCAACTAGGTCTGGTGTTTCCGTGTACCAGCAGCGGGAGGCAGTCGATTCCTGGTGCAGCACCAACACAGAGTGTATACATATATGTCATGCGTCGTACTCGGCCAATATACAAGGACTCCTGTTATTACAATCTGGCGATATTCATCCCAATCCTGGTCCAAGCTCCAATATGGACTCCTCATCTTTATCAACAGACTCATATACGGACCTACTTAACAGTGGTATCAGTGTTATGCACTTGAACATACAAAGTATTAAACCAAAATTAGACATTTTGCAAATTGAAGCACAACCATATGACGTAATTATATTCACAGAAACATGGCTCTCTCAAACGACGACTGACGACGAACTACTTATCTCTAATTTTAACCCCCCTTTCCGTTGCGACAGACCAGATAGACATGGTGGTGGAGTAGCGATTTATATAAAAGAAGACTTACACGCTTCACGGCGTTTAGACTTAGAAATAAATGGTATTGAATCTCTCTGGATTGAGTTACACATAAATCGGAAAAAAATATTAATAGGTGGCATATACAGACCACCAGACTCAAACAATAGCCACTGGATTTTACTAGAAGAAAGTATTGACCGCGCTTTCAATCAAGTATTGTTACTGGGGACTTCAACGTAAATATACAGTATTCACATACTAATAAAATGAGCAGGCTCATCACTTCTTATGACGCACAACAATTAATTACTACGCCCACTCATTTTACTGAAAACTCCTGTTCACTAATCGACCTAATATTTGTCAAACAAGCGAGACACATCATCACAAGTTTTGTTGCAGATCCTTTCATTCCTGATCTAGTCAGATTTCACTGCCCGGTAGTTGCTATTCTAAAATCCCAAGAAACGAAAACAGCTACATACAAAAGAAAAATATGGCTTTATGAACAAGGCAATTACGATGCTTTCAGAGAAAAACTAAATGCAGTCAACTGGCAAGAACTTCTTAGCAGCGAAAATTTAGACAGCACGGCAGAATCTATTTCGAACTCCATTTCCAAAGCAGCATCGGAAATTATACCAAATAAATTAGTCACAATTAGGCCGAACGATATCAACAACACTATCAGGAAAGCGATGAGGAAACGTAATAGAGCTCATAAAAAAGCGAAACGCATCAACACCGATTCCGTATGGGCCACTTTTCGAAAACTGAAAAACGCAATAACTAAACTAATCCGAAAGTGCAAGTCTGAATACGATACTAACATTACTGAGAAAGTTAATGATCCAAATACTCCCATAAAGACATGGTTTAAACTCGCTAAGCAATTAAAATCTAACAATAAATCAACAACAATCCCAACATTGATAGACGACGGCATCGATGCCTCATCGGACGACGACAAAACAGAATTACTGAATAGGTTCTTCTCTAAGCAATCGACTATCGACGACAGTGGGCATATCCTGCCTCCTACCCCACCACATTCACCTCATAGCCTATCGACCATCTCAATTTCTCCAACAGACATCATTGACGCCATAGCTTTAGTAAATCCATCAAAAGCTAGCGGTCCAGACCTTATTAGTCCGCGACTCTTACGCGAAGGCGCTCGGGAACTATATACTCCCCTTTCTAACTATTTCAATAAGCTGATAAACAAATCTTTCTTCCCTTCCCCATGGAAATTAGCCAATGTTACTCCAATCTTTAAGAAGTCGGATCCATCAAGTCCACATAACTACAGACCTATATCACTTCTCAGTTGCATAGGTAAGCTTATGGAGCGATGCATACACAAATACTTATATAACTTTATAACTACAAATAATAAACTTACATGCTACCAGTCTGGTTTTATAAGAGGAGATTCGACTGTAAATCAGTTGGCATTTCTAGGAAAGGAAGTCCGTGCTGTCTTTTGCGACATTTCCAAGGCCTTCGATAGAGTATGGCACCGAGGCCTCCTATATAAACTTTCGTCCATTGGCATCACTGGCCCCCTGATTGATTGGTTTTCTTCATATCTTTCCCAAAGACGCCAACGTGTAGTCTATGGCAACTCGTCATCCCGTTGGACATCTATAAATGCTGGCGTTTCACAAGGCTCGATTCTAGGCCCTCTCCTATTCTTAATATATATCAATGACATTGTAAGTGACATCCACTCTAATATTCGACTATTTGCTGACGACACTAGTCTTTACATAATCGTTGACGACCCGCTAGCCTCATCTGCAGCATTAAACTACGACATAGAATCTATTCACCAGTGGTCTATAAAATGGTTAGTAAAATTCAACCCTTCAAAGACTGAGACCATGATCTTCTCTAGGAAGCTGAATAAACAACAACATCCTAACCTCTTGATGAATGGCCAAACTATTAATACATTTAAAGAGCATAAACATTTGGGTCTTACTCTATCAGATGACGGTAAGTGGAACTCACACATATCCTCGTACATAAGCAAAGCTTGGCAGCGAATTGGTATGTTACGATCCTTTAAATTTATATTAAGTAGATCGGCCCTTGAACGAATGTATGTTTCATTAATTCGTCCTCTGCTAGAATACGCAGATGTAGTATGGAGTAACTGTACGATCGAGTTAAAAAAACAGCTTGAATCTGTACAAGTCGAGGCTGCGCGCATCGTGAGTGGAGCCACAAAGCTATGCAACATTGACAAGCTATATCACGATCTTAAGTGGGAAACTCTTGACAACAGACGTAATAAACATAAATTAGTTCTCCTATGCAAAATGAAAAACAACATAGCTCCCCAATATCTTAGTGAGCTAATCCCACAGCAAACTCAAGTTCGCTATAATCTCAGAAACGCATATGACATACCATTAATACCATGCCGTACCCTACTATATAGGAATTAATTTCTTCCGTCATCGATCCGAGAATGGAATTCTTTGTCTGAAGCGACTAGAATGCCCCAACAATAACGTCCTTTAAAGCACGCTTGAATAAAAACATATTAAAATCTTCGCCTTTATATAATATCGGGTCGAGACAGGGTCAAATACTCCATACACGCCTTCGCCTATCATGTAGTTCATTAAATTATGACCTTCATCGTAGGTCGATAGTTGACACACCCAACTGCACATGTGGTGCCATAGAAACAACTAGTCACTTCCTGTTACAGTGCAACAATTACCGGCACATACGACAACAATACCTAGTAAACCTCCCTTGTCCTCCAGTTGTCGATAACTACTTATTTGGTAACGAACGACTGACTAAGCTTTGAAGAGAACAAACACATATTCACTCAGGTACAAACATACTTGCTAGCCACAAGACGATTCTCTTGACGTAAATATTTCGCATGTATGCGTGCATATGTATATATACGCGTGTACAAGTGTATGCATGCATGTGTATGTATGCATGTACATGTAACCTATCAGATAAAACATTGACCACAATTAATGCATAATTGTCCTCGCTAGCCTCATTTTATACATGTTCCTCATTTCTATTGCTCATAATACATTTATTTTTATGTTTACCCTAATCATCTGACTGCCTACCACAATGAACATCAAACTTGACTATTACTTTCTTCATCTAAATTGCTTGGCCCTAAATGATACTCTTTGTGTTGGTGGGTCATACAGCACCATTACCTTGCATTCTTGCCTCTACGCAGTGTTCTTTGTGTGTTGTGCGGTGTAGTCCGGGGACGGGGGTGACGTAGTTACATTCTTCTAGAGAAAAGACAATTCGCATGTGTCTCAGAACATTCAGTATTTTTTTGTTTTCATATTTTAATTTCAATGTAAAACATTTAATGGAGATCAAGGTACATTCTCACCCGCCTGTATACGGATAGCAGGAGCCGGGCCCGAGTAACCATTCAGCGTTTAGTTAACTTTTCAAACGAAGTTAAGTTTTCATATTACCATGCTAAACATGAATGTATACGTTGGACACTACCTCAGCATTCGGTCTGGCGGTGTTGAGCTTGCCTATGTCTTCAATTTCTATTATAAATACCAATGTTGCGCACCATGATAAAGCGGTCTGCGTTTTAGCTAAGTCCCTTCTGATCGGTACTGTCCAGCGTAAGTGGTGAGGCGTTCAAACACCACATACGCTTCCATCATGGTGGGACGCATTCATTTTGATATACACATTTCTTTTTTTTGGTTTGTTCATACAATGTTACCTTATTTCACCAACTTGTTCCTTAGCCATATTGTAAAACTGATCTTCTGCAGGAGAAGAATTCACATAAGTGTAAAACCTTGTTTTCTAATCCTGTTCTCAATTGTATGTATATATATATATCACTTGCCACAACTTGAAATAAATATTGTTTAAACCAGACATCGGCGAATCGCGATATTTCTTCTGTTTCCGCATGTTTTCATGTACTGAATTTATAACATCAAAGTCTCATGATCTTTCATCAAGAGAAGATTTCAATGAAGTCATGTTATTCTAATTTGAAGACATTGTCCAACTTCAGATACAACAATGTGTGTCAAAATCTTCAGCATCATGCAGCATGGAGTTTCGTTGCCTCCCAACTATGGAAGGGGATATCCGCCACTACATTGCAGCTGCTTCATGACAATGCCGTAGACCATTGTTACATGTAATCCTGCACTGCGGCTACTCGTTACTGCTTAATGACAACTACATCGTGCATTATTACATTTCACATTGCATACCTCGATGGGCTATTTGACATTGTCACATGTCATCCTGCATCTTGGCTATGCAATACTGCTTAATGACAACTCCATCTTGCATTATTACATTGGCTATTTGACATTGTTACATGCCATGTTATGCCATGTGTCATTCTGCTTACTGCTTGCTGGGATGCGTATATGACTATGAATTCCGCCGAATGACGCATGCAACCACGCAGAATGGCCCATGTCAGAATATGAAATGGCCGAATGAGGGATGCCAGCATCGCAGTAACAAGTAAGCCGAATGAAACTTCGCAAAATTTGCAACGCCACCTGTTGTCATAATGGTAACGCTTCCATTATGAAACCAGGTGGCGCTCCAAAATAAGTACAGTACGCATTTTTTCTTGTGGTCTTTTGTCACTGTGCCACCGCGGACATAATGTATTTAAAGTGGTCGATCACCGCGGGCATAGCCTACCTGTCCCCCGCGATCACTGTTGCAGGCAGTGGGATCGCGGTGACAGCATCCTCGGTCACTGTGATGCACTGCCCGAACGTTATCACGGTGATTCGCAGTGGTCGTTCACTGGGGATCACCGCAATTGCGTATCTACCTGTATAAATGCATGTACGCGAAGGTACAGTTATTTTGCAAAATAAAACATTTGTGTTTGTATTAGAAACCATGAATTAAGTGAGCACGTGCGTGTGTATGTGTACGTGTGCATTCACGCTTTGATGTAGCTGGAGTCGAACATAATGCTATATCACTATTCTAGATGTACACGAGTTATGGTGTTAACTGCTTAGACACGATGACATCAATGTTTGTCAAATTTTATATATATTTTGGTTGATTGATTGAATTGCGAATAAAGGTGATTTAATCCATTCTGGCCGCAAAGGAAATAATCCCGTCTTTATCATTTAACGGCTTACCTGTGACTATTTCGGGAGATTGATCACCATCGGTCTAATTATTATTGTTTTTAACACGAACTATAATTAGCAGGTACTCTTCATTAGTAACTGTACATGTAAATACGGACATAAGTATCCATTGTCAACAGATGAGTAAATGGAAAATGTGATTATTACCTTAACATAAGTAATTAGAAATCGTATCGGTCCTCGAAGGAAAGAAATGCCCCATAACGAGCGACCACACGTACATGTACTTAGAATAACAGCTGACGTAACGCGCGGTTAACTGAAATGTACGATGTTCCGTTAAGGCCATCGTAATACCGCTATTGGGTCGATAGTACGATACTACGATGCCACGATGACGATAGTACGATGCCATGATGACGATAACACGATAACACGATAGTACGATGACGATACTACGATATTATATCGCACTATCGTCATCGTACTATCGTCATCGTAATTTCGTGATCTCGTAGTATCGACCCGATACCGATGTTACGATGGCCTTAACGGAATACTGTGTATCGTAGTATCGTACTATCGTCATCGTACTATCGTGGTATCGCGTTATCGTCATCGTGGTATCGTACTATCGCCATCGTGACATCGTAGTATCGTACTATCGTCATCGTAGTATCGACCCGATAGCGATATTACGATTGCCTTAACGGAACGCCGTAGAAATGGCCTACGTGACAATTGACATTTACGTCCAAACACGATTTTCACGGTGTGTAATCGATTGTATTTTCTCGCCACCATATGAAACCGGACTCGAGAAACACAAATTAAGTTGTTGATTTCTGAATTTTTCAATTGTTTGCACGGTCTAAGAAATCAAACAAATGTGACCGATACGATTTCTAAATTACTTCTATTAAGGTAATAATCACACTTTCCATTTACTCATCTGTTGACAATGGATACTTATGTCCGTATTTACATGTACAGTTACTAATGAAGAGTACCTGCTAATTATAGTTCGTGTTTGAAAACAATAATAATTAGACCGATGGTGTTCAATCTCCCGAAATAGTCACAGGTAAGCCGCTATATGATAAAGACGGGATTATTTCCTTTGCGGCCAGAATGGATTAAATCGCCTTTATTCGCAATTCAATCAATCAACCAAGTTAAGAAATATATATACAATTTGACAAACATTGATGTCATCGTGTATAAGCAGTTAACACCATAACTCGTGTACATCTAGAATAGTGATATAGCATTATGTTCGACTCTAGCTAGATCAAAGCGAGAATGCACACGTACACATACACACGCACGCGCACACGCTCACTTAATTCATGGTTTCTCATACAAACAAAAATGTTTTATTTTGCAAAAGTACTGTACCTTCGAGTACATGCATTTATATAGGTAGATACGCAATCGTGGTGATGCCCCGTGAACAACCACGGCGAATCACCGTCATAACGTTCGGGCAGTGCATCACAGTGACCGAGGATGCTGTCACCGCGATCCCACTGCCTGAAACAGTGATCGCGGGGGACAGGTAGGCTATGCCCGCGGTGATCGACCACTTTAAATACATTATGTCCGCGGTGGCACAGTGACAAAATACCACAAGAAAAAATGCGTACTGTACTTATTTTGGAGCGCCACCTGGCGTCATAATGGAAGCGTTCCCATTATGACAACAGGTGGCGTTGCACATTGTGCGAAGTTTCATTCGGCCTACTGCTTATGCCCTAGTCACACACACACATACGGATTCTGCGGATGCTACGGATGGCTCGTCCGTATCTATCATTTCTAAACCGTAATGATCCGTAACTGAAGGGCATTCATCCGCATTTATCCATATCTAATCCGTATCTAAACCTATCATTCCGCGGTCCACCCCAAGTTGTGGACTGATACGGTTTCATGCGGATCGTTACCTTTAGCTACGGTTAGTTACGGGTCTCGTTCTGCGTATTGTTACGGACTGTTACCTTCGGAAACGTTTCAATACTGATAGCTTGCGTTCCAATACTGAAAGATACCTATTTGTGCGGATCAATGCGGATAATTGCGAATAGCTAATTTCAGATTCGGATAAATACGGATTGTTACGGACTCCTGCGTTCCATTAACTTCTTGTGCGACGATCTCTACCACTTTGGCAAAAAAAATGACACGTGAACTCAGAATTATGGGAAGGTTTCTCGATCTATATATACTGGATGGTCTTTTCACATAACCATTGGTGTCTTCCTAGTTTCACAGCCATGGATAACGAACGCAGAATGCTCTTGCTGAGACTCAGCCAGTCCAACATGAACCTCGCACTCATCTATGCACAGCTCTTGCCCATCTGGATGGCACGCCGTCGGGAGAGGAGGTGGTGGGTCCGCCGTTGGATCACTCTCAGGCCGGAACAGGGAGCGTATGGCAACATCATGATGCTCTTGAGGAACGAGGATGTGGTGGCGTTCCGCAATTTCACCAGGCTCACCCCGAGATGTTTCGAGACGTAGTGGAGCGACTCACGCCGAGACTACAGAAGAAAGACACATGGTGCAGAGACTCGCCTCGCAGGAGGTTGGACTGAAGGTGGCCATCACACTCAGGCACTTGGCCACAGGGGACTGCTACCAGTCTCCCTTATAGTCCGGGACGTCTGTCAGGCAATTTGGGACGAGTACGGCGACGAAGTGGTCACCAACCGACGACAGCTGAGGGGTGGAAGGAGGTCGCTGCAGGCTACTCCAGCCGGTGGAACTTTCACCATGTGCTAGGTGCCTTGGATGGCAAGCACATACACATCTGGTGTCCTGTCCACGGAGGGTCCCAGTTCTATAACTACAAGGGGTACCACTCCATTGTGCTCATAGCCCTCGTTGACGCGAACTACAGGTTCATGTGGGCCCAAGTCGGTTCCCCAGGGGCAGCATCTGATGCCCAGCTGTGGAACGAGTCGGCTCTCAGAGACGCGGTCATCTCCAACACCATCGGCATCCCCGAAACTGAACCTCTGCCTGCCGACGACCATCAGATGCCGTATTTCATCATCGGGGACAACGCATTTGCCCTCAACGAGTGGATGATGAAGCCCTTCGCTGCTACGCCTCTGAAAGAGAACGAACGGGTCTTCAACTATCGACTTTCTCGTGCCAGACGATGTGTGGAGAATGCCTTTGGCATACTGGCCAACCGCTGGGGCTGCCAGCTCACAACCCTCCGATAGTCCATTTGCCGTCCTTATGAATTGCATGTCGGAACTATGAATTGTCTATAGTACAAGGTTTTTTGGTGGATTTACATTCCTATGGGTGCCTTGGAGAAAATCAGCTTGGTTGTCCTCTTGACAACATTGGGCAACTTTTTTAATATGCAAATTAGTTGCCGCCATTAGCGGAAAAAATATTTCCTATTATAGCTCTACAACTATACACTACAACTTTACACAAATGGTGTCTATACCTATGTTTTCATGGTCAAGGATGACACTGGTGGAATTTATGCAGTGATTACATGTATATATTGTCTCAGTATGCAAATTGGTTGCCGCCATTACAGAAAATCTTAGTTTCTTTTGTAGCTCTGCAACCGTTTATGATACATTCGCGAACATGGGTTTCAGACCCATGTTTTCCTGGTCTAGGATTACAATACATGTATTTATAAAGTGACTACATGCAAATATATCAAAAAAATTATTTATTTTTGGCAGTTTGGATCCTTTCTGCAAGGATTATTAGTGACCGCCAATACATAAAACCAAACTTTCACAGCTCTGTAGCGGGTGGTTAGTTGGATACATGCCAAGGGTAATTTAATGATGGGGTTCATCCTTTCCGGAATATCAGGCTACCTGATTATGTATGTGATAGTTTGTTATACCCCTTATAAGAGTAGTAGGATTATGGCTAATCTTATTACTTTTAGGGGATGGGGCTAAGTGATTCTGGTGTGGTGAAGACCTGGCACCAGATCAGGTTATTCTAATTTCACGCCCGAATATGTGTGTTTCTTGATGTAAATATTCAGTTCTGATTTTGAGATGTTCCTTTACAGGTGAAATATGGGATTCGACCCCGTTTACCCGTCTGTATATGACCTCGCTGTTGAACAGATATATGAGGAGAGTGTAGACTCTGTTGTTCGGCAGATCAGGAGTGAGGCTCCAGCCGTAAAGTACAGTAATGCGAATTATGATCTTAGAGAATTCACATACAATAACACACTGAAACAGACAAGCGCAACACTGCTGAACATAGTCTCATAATTACTTTCCTGTGACACTGTGGCACAGAAGTCTCTCAGCCTAGCCCAATCTGTACAAGGTCACATCACCGGCACTAGGAACCAGACAACGCTGGACATGGCAGTGAAGCTGTGTGATCCCACGACTGCGGAAGACCGTTGCACAATCTCTTAGGACCAGTACAGCCAGTATGTGCGGCTTCAGCACTATACTGGCCTAAAGAAGGTTAATCCTTCTGCAATTTATATTTCTTCAGGAATCACGTAAACGAATGCATGTGCCAGGGTTGAGAGTCTTGTTGATGCAGAGCTCAAGGACGCCCAGTTGCCGAATGCACTTTCATCAGACCATAGCCTGGATTGGTACGACTTAAACAACCAATTGGCCAGGGACCAAGTGACACCCGCAACAAAGCCAGCGATTGTGTACCTGATGGGCCTACTCATACGTGCACCACCAGCTCACCCTGATATCACATCACTGCTATACATGAAGAAAACCATATGTGACATAGGCATGACGTATGCAAATCTTTCCATTGATATGCAATTGCACATGGTTGCCCGACAGATCAAATGATGGGAGCCGACTAGGTTTGACGATGTGAATATTCGTCCAGGGGCAATACACATTATTATGTATTTTTTGGGTTGCATTGGGACACTGGTGAAGGGGTCTGGTTTGGATGTTCTAGTTAGTGCTACCGGATATTGTAAACCAATACACAAGCTTCGAGTCTGTATGAATTGTGGTCATAAATTGTCGCAAATGCTTCTTATATGCAAGTGCAATACCGCCAGACTTTCGACGTGAAATGTTTCGTCGATGTTTGAATTTTATATCAAAGTACTGCAGTGTAATTTCATCTAACGAGTCGGTTTTTGTCTCCTGCAGACCTATGATGTCGTACATGTTAATACAGTCATACAATTCAGGTATCAGCAATTAACTTTTTAGGCCACATACATTTAGTGACATAAATGTCAATGATTTGCAATCATATTTGTCACCACTATTCGATACAGAATTCGTTTCACAATTACAGTCATTCACTATGCTAGAATCAATACAATGCTCTCCCAATATGTACTATTGACCGTGAGAATTCCCGTGCGTGGCCGACTGACTGACCTGGTCTGTCTGACTGGACGGACAAACGTTTACCGTTATAGTCTGCATGTTTGATTTGTTATTGTTGTCACTTGAGAGGGGCGCACTGGGGGAATGAGATACACTGTTATTGGCTGCATGTGACAGGGGCGCAGCTGGGGTTACAGTTTCTGTGTTTTGGGATGGGATGAGAGCACTTGTGATGGGAGTTTCACTGTTT
>CM055277.1:7032344-7067678 GCA_029237695.1 Conchocele bisecta
GGGAGTTTCACTGTTTATGTTTTCATGTGGGCGGGGAGCACTTTGGATGGGGTTTTCACCAGTTGTGTTTCCACGTGAGCGGGGCGCAATTGGGGTCGGGTTTTCCACTATTTTTGTTGGCATGTGGGGTGGGTCTGTTATTGTTTTTGTGTTCTTGTGGGAGGGGTAAATTGTGGTTCGGATTGATGGGTTCACTCTCCATTTTCACATGCAGTGTCCAGTTGGTCGCTATGTCATTTCGAGTGAAAACATTGTCACGTGACTTTTGTAGGCTGTTTCGTCGGATAAGGGTGATTTAGCCTTTTGTTTCTTGTTTATTGTTTCATGTGGTGTGTTCGAGTTGGTGATCGAATTATCTGTGTCTATCCCACTCAGGGCCTCATATCTGTTGGGTGTTTCCCATGACACATGTGAAGTATGCGGGGTCTTCCTATCGAACGTGCACGTACACCACTGGGAGTGAATATTGTTGTCACATAGTTCATAGGTTCGCGATCGCCGCGCTGTCGTAGATCTTCATGGAGTGGTGGTCTGTGTACCGCGCCTTGCGACTGGGGAGGGTGGGGAGGATCCGGATATGGTGGTTTGTTGCTTTGTCGTCTTGGTGTTCAAATATGTCGAGGGTTGGGTTGTACAGTTTACCATTAGCATATAATTTATCTCGTACTAGGGCAACTTTATTGGTTTTGTTTTGTTTTAGTTGTCGCAGAATTGGGTATAGTTTTTTACGCCGTTGTTCTATTTCATACGGGAATTGTTCGCGAATACTATACTGTGACCTGGTTGCGTTCAATGCCTGCTTGACGAATGACTTCACGATGTCGATACATTTCAAATTTTGCTACAATGGGCCTCGGGTGGGGATTTGCACTATTACGTTGACCCAGCCTGTGAACACGATCAAACTGTAATGTCATCAATATATATCTGTTTATTGGAATTTATTTGTGTTGTCTTCAATGTGTGTTTTTAGAAATGATCGTAGTAACTGTTCAGTATGCGTGCGATATTGCGATATTGCGATACTTTACTGCGAAACGAGTGGCATATATACATGTACAAATCAAATAACCTTTTTATTATATACGTACATCATTCGCAATTTTTATGCGCTTCCAAAAATATGCAATATGTAAATAATATACACACATTTATAATAGTCATTGTGGTGATTTAGAAATATAGACACCAAAACGAAGTCTCTAGGTGACTTATTAAGGGAGATATTCCTGATTTTGTGATTTGACATACATGTAATTAATATGCTAACTAGGTTAATTAAGAAAAAATGTTACACATACGCAAATGGCCATCCGGTAGTTTCTGGTTCCTTCGGACCTGTATATATTACATTTCCACTTTAATACTTTGCGGTACTCGACATTGTTAGATTCATAATTTGGCTAGTAGACTAAATATGGCGGTATTATGTTGCATTTTCATTGGCTACCTATGTTGTGTAAACGAGATGCTATCTCGAGGGAACGAGATGCTATCTCGTGGGAATGACATAGCTAACTCGTGGTAACGAGGTCCTATCTCGTGGGAACGAGATGATATGTCGTGGGAACGAGATGCTATCTCGTGGGAACGACATAGCTAACTCGTGGTAACGAGATCCTATCTCGTGGCAACGAGATGCTATTTCATGGGAACGAGATGCTATGTCGTGGTAACGAGATGCTATGTCATGGGAACGTATGTCCGTTTTAAGCTGCCATAGTTAACACGAGTCCACCAAAACCAAATTTAGCAGCATTACCTATGTAGCTATTCTGAACATTCTGCAGTGAAATTTGAATCGGACGGAATTGGACGTTGTTTAAACTTGGTCATGGGCGCCGCCATTACTGTAGACAAAACAAATATTCCACATGATACCATACCATGCGTGTGTAAGTAAGTAAATTCTTTATTTAAGGAGGGTAGCCCAGTTGGCGTGCACCAACCTCCCTTGGGCCCTCTCAAACACAAACACATATTTACATATTTACAGTGAACAGGTTATGGCATGTATACAACAAGTGATGCAACCCAACTGCCACCAGCTACACGTAGCTGGAATACGTTGGGTTGCTTGCAATACGCAATTCTTTACATGATAATTTATGACAAAACAGCACTTATTGTCTCAGACACGAGCAGGTTACAGATGCTGACCGACCAGAAACTCGTGATATCAAATACTAATATCCCGACAGAGTCCGTTCGGTGTAGACATTAGTGATTAAACGATAGTGACTGGATAACGAACAATAATGACCAAGATCAGACTGTGCGTATGCGAATGACGGTCAGGGTCTACATCAATTCGTAGAGACAATAAGACCGTTTTTGCATATCAAATTGTAATATCCCTAAATACCGGGAGACTCGTCTGTCGAAACATCTATAAACCGGGAACTCTGTAAACGAAGGATCGCACAATACATATTAGTCTATTAGTTCGGCGTATATAATAACAATACACATTGGATCATTCCTTTCCGGGAATCTCCATATTTCATTCAGATTTCCCAAAACAAACGACGTCACAATAAATAGGGTTATTACGGCTGTTTTACATGTAATTTATGCACTGCATTTTTATGATACTGATGGTGGTGGTAGGTCCATTTAAAGACATCTACTAACTTTTCATCCATGCTGAACATTGAGCTGTGAATACATTTGTGCTGCTCGCATTTCGAATGTCTAATGGAAAGCTGTTCCATATAATTGCACCACAGTAAGACAGACTACCTTTAAATAATTCTGTTTTAGGTCTAGGAACATGCAAGGCCTCGTCACAGATCTTAGTGTTATGTTAGTGTTCCCCAGGCGTGTTGATTGCTTAATAAACATTTCACTTAAAGATGCGGGAACTAATCCACTTAGGGTTTTGTACATTATTTTAGCTTTCCGCAAAAATATGGTTCCATCACAACTTAAAATGTTCAGTCTTGTCATTGATGTAACTAAATCGGAATACTCGGTACCAAGAATAAGTTTCAGTTTTACGTTTTTATTTCCATACATAGTTATATACAAACACTACATGAGTTACCAGCAATTTAACAACTGCATTCATAGGTTACACACCTTGTTTACAATCAACTATGAGTACATGTATTGTAAATAATTATAGAATATAACGTATTGTTCATACATGGTTAGATTGGATTTATTTAAGAATGTTATGTAGATGAGAGAATATAGTTGAAAATGAGATATGGTGAAATAGGTTTGGTGAATAATAATTGAGCAACACAACACGATACAATCCTATTACGGTCTATGCTGTTATACCTAACTGTAATATTTGTATGTATGATCAGAAGGTTCGTGTATCTCTAAATGAGTGTTAGTCCAATTGGATAACATTCCATTTTCGTTCATGATCTATGAGCTTATTTGTATTCATTGCAATTTGTTTTTCAATATTTTGTCTTGCCTTTAGGTAAGACATACACTCTGGAAATTTTAAGTATTTTAAGTATGTTGTGGGGGGGGGGGGTATAAAGGAGTCAGGTTGTCCGTACGTCCGTGCGTCCGGGCCAAAGTCCAGTGGTTTAAGAGGTTAGGGGCGTATCCTAACACAAAAGATTCCTTTGATTTATTCCGTATTTTCCTAGTATGATATAAAAGTTGAAAAACGTGTTGTCTTGCTCATATTGCCCGAAGTGTACCAATCAAAATTACATACAATATTATTATTGTTTAAGAAGGTATTCAGCTGTGACTAAAAATGTTGGCTTATAGTGCATTCCCATACAAAGGTGCTTATTTGTTTCTGGAGCCATGGCGCAACAATCAGACAAGTTGGAAATGACAATGTTACACTTATGTAAATAATCGTTTGTAGCGACAATTCTCATCAAATATTTGTACTGAAAATTCCTAAGTTTAGAACTTATAGTGTTTGTAAAATTATTTGTGTAGACTATCTTCCGATTTATATTCGTATCCGCGAATTCGTCATCCCGTTTTGTCTTAGCTTTATGCACAACCGGTTTCTGTTGATTAAGAAACATGTCATATAGCTTCTTATTACATTTGGTCGTGGTTTTTATTTGTTCCATTAATAGTATCTTTGTAGTAATCGCGTTTATTCTTTCATTTTTAATTCGTGTTCTCCAGTCTTGAGGAATGCACGAAATCAGTTTGAAGTATTTTAGGTAATCGTTTTTTATTTCTGTAAAATTAAATAATGATGTAGTTCTATAATCGTATAGTTGTTCTATATGTTTAATCCCCTTATTAGCCCATTCCTTGTAGTAAAAATTATTCCATTACCTTTTATTTTCTAATTGTTCCATACAATTAGCTTTGATATTGTTTCTGCATTATCGCAGAAATTTAGCTTGCACCATGATTTAAGAACATCAGTCAAAAACTTATTTTTTATCAACTGTTTTACGTCTGTTTGGTTTACATTTCCTTCAAATATATGTACACCACCAAAAGGCTTCAAATAGTTTAAATATAGTACTTTCCATTTTCCGTGATTTTCAGTTTGTGCAAGTCTTTTGACCCATGTAGGCTTTAGTGCATCAATAAACGTACCAATTCTATTATTTTTAGCCCGCCTTCTTCGAACGTTTTAACAATAATGTTTCTACTAATTTTATCAGGCTTTGAATCCCAGAGAAAATCAAACATAATGCGTATAATTTGCTTTATAGTCTCCTGCTCCGGATTGTCTAGAGCTGTTAAATGGAATATTAATTTTGGAAATGCAAAACTTTTAATGACAGTTATTTTACCTAGTATAGTGAGCTTTTTTTTGCTTCCATTTGCCTAACATTGTTGAAATTCCTTTATTTTAGGATCTATGTTTAAAATATGCACTTTATTTTTATCATTACAAAAATATATCCCTAAAGTTTTGGCCACATCTGCAGTCCATGAAAATGGTTTATCATCACAGTGCGTAGTTGTAGAGTTCTTAGTCGAACCTGTTTTAAACAGTATTGACTTAGAATAGTTTAAACGTAAACCTGAAATGTGAGATTGTCTGGACCCATCCATGCAAAATGTAGCATCATCTGCGAACATAGTATTTTTTATTTCTTCACTATTTATAGTTATTCCCTTTATTAATAGATTTTTTCGGACACTGTGCGAGAGTATTTTTATTGCGATTATGAATAAATAAGGAGATAATGGACATCCTTGTCTTACTCCTTTCCCAAACAAAATAAATCTGAAAGATAGCCATTATTTGTTACACAACTAGATATATTATGATAAAATATTTCAATCCAATTAAGCTGGGTCCGAAGTTTAGAAAGTTTAATACCATAATTATATACTCATGGCTTCTACTATCAAATGCTTTTTCAAAATCGGCGAAAAATAGGATTCCTGGTATATTTCAAGAATAATTTTGCATGCACGCCTTTGCAATTTTATAATTTTTGCTCAATTTTTATTTGATGAATTAGATCAGATAATACAGCAGTAGTCGAAATGAGGTTGTACATAGGCTTTGAAAAATAGCAATCCATGCTCTACAGAGATGAAAAAGCTAATTTTTAATAGCAACCAAAGATACGAGGAGACTTTTTTTTTAGAAACAAAGTCAAAATGGTCATTCCAAAGTAGATTTTCATTAATTGTTAGTCCAATGATTTTATCGCCAGTAGTGACTTCCAAATTGATATCAGTATATGTCAAGTGAATTTCATTTTCATCCAGTATTGTTCTTCTCTGCTTCGGTTGAAATAAGCATTACTTTTGTTTTGCTAGTATTTAAAAGCATACCATTTGTTTCGCACCACAGTTTCAGTTGATTTAATGCAATTTGCAAATTAGATTCTACCTCATTAATGTTAACATGGATATCATAAATGATTGTGTCATCAGCGTATAAATCAGTTCCTGTAGCAGACTCGGACAGCATAGCAGCAGATCATTAATACATAATACAAATAATGTCGGACCTAGTATATACCTATGGGCCACGCTGCATGTAATAAACGTATAGATCTTCTGATTCTGCACCATTAACTGAAGTTACCTGTTTTCTTTCAGTGCCAGTTTCAGCCATTTGGGGCCTGAGCATACGGGCCACTGTTTGGCTTTCGATTCTAGGCGTCGGTGTGTTAATGATGATCCCCGTTGGACTCGGCCTTTTATGCAACGAACTGAAGAAAAAATGCCACGCGAATAGAGCGGTGCAACCAGAGGTGCAAGGTATATACCAATAGCTGAATTCATGCATTAACAATTACTCCCCCAAAGCCTCACAGTGCACTTCGCATGATTACTGTCCATTCCACATATTTCCATCAAATATTGTTGCTTTTATAGCGAAAAGAAGAAATGTTTCCTATGGGAATTTAGCAAGGGGGCTAACAATTTTAAAAATATTCTTTTTTAATTTGTGGACCGATTTTCAACAAAAACTTTTGTTTTCTTAGTACATAATCTTTTAAGATATCTAGCCAGGTTTCGGAATCAATTTCCAAAACTTTTCGTTTTTTCGATCCTGCCCGTCACCGTCTACCTCCTTTTTATCCCATGTTAAATTCCCATAAGAACATCGTTTTTTCGCTGTAAAATCAATATTTGATGGAATTTCATCAAACAGAACAATTTGGGAGAGCGTTACTTTTTTGTTGTTGATGAAAACGTACTTGTTTAATGGCCACAAGTTCGTCGGCAGCAAATCATGGAACAGACAGTAGTGGTTTTAGTGAAGTCGACTACAGTGCTATAAATAGGTTACCGAACTTGGAAAATCACAAGTAACTTCCGTTGTAACTTATTCCGGGGCATCAATGACATCCGAATTGGCATAATTTATTGCTTTCACGTGACGTTGCTTCGCTTCCCACCCATTGAAAGTGTCCACTGAAATGTCAAACGGACAAATTCATCCAATGCTAACACTCAAGATGCCCCGGACGCATCTATAGTTATAGGCTATTTGATTTATAATTGGATATATGCACGTGTTCCGCAACGTGCGATATTGCGCGAGTTTAGGAGCGTAATATCGTTGCGCGGCGGAACGAGTGCCATATATCCACATACAAATCAAATAACCTTTTTATTATATACGTACATCATTCGCAATTTATATGCGCTTCAAAAAATGTACAAATTATAAATAAAATAACCAAATTAGTAGGGATTTAGAAGGAACAATTTTTTATGCGTAGTTCCGGCACTGACGAATATGAACGTCAACATGGAACAATATTGACGTCTTGCGTTGCATGGTGTTTCAATGGGAAACGAAAGTACATAAACAATACTATATAATAATGAAAGTTACCATTGATTTTTTCAAGTTCGATAACCCTGTTATGAGACTGGCCTATATGTAAATTGTTTATCGTGACCTATTAGGGACATTTCGTCGAAGAAACGTAGAGACGAACTGTCGGTAACTACTGTCTGTTTCACGTTTTGCTGACGACGATCTTTTGGCTCATAAACACATTAAATCTAAAATAATTTTTAAATGTAAGTACTTTTTCATCAATAACACAAAAGTTACGCTCATTCAATCAAATCAATATTTGATGGACATTCATCAAACTATTTTTTTGGGGAGGGTGACATTGTTGTTATTGATGAAACAGTACTGATATTTTAATATTTTTCAGATTTAATGTGTTTAATATCCAAAAGTCCGTCGGCAGCAAAACGTGGAACAGGCATTATATCATAAGTTCTACTTCACATTCTGAGTTCTTTGTCAAACGGCAGAACAGGTGAAACCGGCTGATGGCTGGAACACACAAAGATGGCCGACTTGGCCAGTCCATTTGCAATATAGCATACAGTAAACAGACAGTATTTGCATATATGTTATACATATCAAATTTACGAAGCAGTTATCGTTGAATCAAACGATGATAATGTATAGAACGGGTCCTTAAGTTCAGTCACATTCTATAACAAGAACTACTGCTGACTATTCTAGCATATGAATGGGAAAAAGCCTGCCTGCACCATAGCTGACTCAATACTTGGTGGAATATTTATGGAAGCGTCCTGGTGCCAATGCTAAAATATTTTTATCTCCTAATTAGGAATACTATATCCTAATTAGAAGTTAGTATCTCCTAATTAGGAGTAAATATTTCATAATTAGGAGTTAGTATCTGCTAATTAGAAGCTATAGTATCTCATAATTAGGAATTAGCATCTCTTTTTAGGCCTATTTATACCCCCCGCAACGAGTTGTGGGGGGGGGGGTATACAGGAGTCAGGTTGTCCGTACGTCCGTGCGTCCGGGCCAACGTCCAGGGGTTTAAGAGGTTAGGGGCGTATCCTAACACAAAAGATTCCTTTGATTTATTCCGTAAGCTCCTAAACTATATTGTTGTTTAGGGGTTTTTCATTGATCTTCAAACAATGGAAATACCCCATAAACCCGAAATGTTGGAACGTGCGTCCGTGCGTCCGTGCTTCCGTGCGTCCGTAAACTTAACATCAGAGAAATATTGTTATAACTTCTATTTCCTTCATCTAAAATGCTTAATATTTCACACATGCATTCCTGTAAGGCTCTACTACCATGCTGTGCCAAATCCACGAACGTCCAACCCCCGCTGTTCCCAAGGTCAAGGTCAAAGTCTCTTTACAAAACTTAACATCCGAGAAATATTGTTATAACTTCTATTTCCTTCATCTAAAGTGTTTAATATTTCACACATGCATTCTTGTAAGGCTCTACTACCATGCTGTGCAAAATCCACGACCGTCCAACCCCCGCTGATCCCATGGTCAAAGTCAAATACTTACTCACTTTACAAAACTTTACATCAGATAAATATTGTTATAACTTCTATTTCATTCATCTAAAATGCTTAATATTTCATACATGCATTCCTGTAAGGCTCTACTACCATGCTGTGCCAAATCCACGACCGTCCAACCCGCTGATCCCAAGGTCAAGGTCAAATAGTTAAGTCTCTTTACAAAACTTAACATCAGCGAAATATTGTCATAACTTATATTTCCTTCATCTGAAATGCTTAATATTTCACACATGCATTCCTGTAAGGCTCTACTAGCATGATGTGCCAAATCCACGACCGTCCAATCCCCGCTAACACAAGGTCAAGGTCAAATACTTAAGTCTCTTTACAAAACTTAACATCAGAGAAATATTGTTATAACTTCTATTTATTTCATCTAAAGTGCTTAATATTTCACACATGCATTCCTGTAAGGCTCTACTACCATGCTGTGCCAAATCCACGAACGTCCAACCCCCGCTGATCCCATGGTCAAAGTCAAATACTTAGTCTCTTTACAAAATATTACATCAGAGAAATATTGTTATAACTTCTATTTATTTCATCTAAAGTGCTTAATATTTCACACATGCATTCCTGTAAGGCACTACTACCATGCTGTGCCAAATCCACGAACGTCCAACCCCCGCTGATCCCATGGTCAAGGTCAAATAGTTAAGTCTCTTTACAAAACTTAACATCAGATAAATATTGTTATAACTTCTATTTCTTTCATCTAAAGTGCTTAATATTTCACACATGCATTCCTGTAAGGAACTACTACCATGGTGTGCCAAATTCACGACCGTCCAACCCCCGCTGATCCCATAGTCAATGTCAAATACATGGTCTCTTTACAAAACTTAACATCAAAGAAATATGTTATAACTTCATCTAAAATCCTTAATATTTCATGCATGCATTCCTCTAAGGCTCTACTATCATGTTGTGACATATCCCCGCTGATCCCAAGGTCAAGATCACATACTTAGTCTCTTTACAAAACCTAACATCAGAGAAATCGGTTATAACTTCTATTTCCTTGCTAGGATCTGCTTCACATTCACGTTCGTGCCGCCCCCGCAAAGCCCAGAGTCAAGATCACAAGCCCACACTTGGAAAATTTTACATATTTAGGGGTACCTGGGCCCACGCGGGGGTATTCGTAAGCCTCGCTTACTGACCAATCTAGTTAGATTTTGTTTTGTGTAAAAAAAATCGCATTATTGATATAGACAACTACCGAATATATAGTTAAACGGCGCACCTGAAATTATTGATATAAACAATCGATTTATTTATTGATTTATTGGTGTTAAACTGCCTATCAACAGCTAAGGTCATTTATGGCCCCGTCTCCTAAAAGTAATAGGATTACGAATAATCGTAATACTCACATAACCAGATTCAACTATCACATGCCAAAATACCAAAGACGTGCGTGAGGGTCAAACCAGGTCTCCGGTTGGGAGTCTGGTAGGATGAACCCGGTCGTTAAATTACCCATCGCATGCTCACACCTGCAACCACCTATTATCGAATTATTGATAATATAAATACATAGTAAATCCCCGCCATTACATAAAGGATATTCCATCGTACATTTTGAATCACGGGAAATAATACACGTGTGTGCGTCGGTATCCGCGTAAGCAACGAGTGAGCGTAGCAGACACGAATATATTATTTCCGCTATTCAAACATGTACGATGGAATATCCTGTTTATTACACTACCACGGCGGATATATATGCACATTTAGTCTATTTTTGAGATTATAATAAAATAATTGTGATGTGCGCATGAATAGTTATACAATGACATGTTTTCCCTCGTTTTGACGTTACGTTGTGTGACGTCAAATGTCACGTCATGTAAACTTTTTGAAATACAAATTACACATCTGTTTCTATGGACCAGATATATTTGAGTGAATGTTTGGAATGTGTTAAATCACATTAACATTCTAGATTAGTCGAGACCCTTTCCAAATTTTCAAATAACTTTATTTTGACTGTAATAAAAATTAAACATTTTGCACGGCGCGCAATTACGGGTATTCTCTTCACTGTGTATTATTTGTATGGAGTTGATTACGGATTTTCTCTCACCGCGAAACCCGTGCAAATAAATTTCACCATTCATAGTCATATGGTTTGATATTTCCTTTGTTTCAGATGGCACGGTGGAAAACCCATAAGGTGATATCTCTATTCGGCACTCGTGAAAACCTACCCAGCTCCCGTGACAACCTACCCGGCACCCGTTACAACATACCCGGCACCGGTGACAACCTACCCAGCACCCGCGACAACCTACCTAGCACCCGTGAAAACCTACCCAGCACCCTTGACAACCCCATCATCCGTTACAATCTACCCAGCTCCCGTGACAACCCCAGCATCCGTTACAACCTACCCGACACCCGTGACAACCTACCCGGCACCCATGACAACATACCCGGCACCCGTGACAACCTACCCAGCACCTGTGACAATCTGCCCAGCACCCGTGACAACCTACCAAGCATTCTTGACAATCTACCCGGCACCCGTGACAACCCCAGCATCCGTTACAACCTACCCAGCTGCCGTGACAACCCCAGTACCCATTACAACCTACCCGGCACCCGTGACAACCTACCCGGCACCCATGACAACACCAGCATCAGTTACAACCTACTCTGCACCCGTGACAACCTACCCGGTACCGGTGACAACCCCATCACCCGTTAGAACCTATCCAGCACCCGTGACAACCTACCCAGCACCCGTGAAAACCTACCCGGCACTCGTGAAAACCTACCCAGCTCCCGTGACAACCTACCCGGAACCCGTGACAACATACCCGGCACCGCTGACAACCTACCCAGCACCCGTGACAACCTACCCAGCACCCTTGACAATCTATCCGGCACCCGTTACAACATACCCGGCACCCGTGACAACCCCAGCACCCGTGACAACCTACCCAGCACCCTTGACAATCTTCCCGGCACCCGTGACAACCCCAACACCCGTTACAACCTACCCGACACCCGTGACAACCTACCCGGCACCCATGACAACCCCAGCATTAGCTACAACCTACCCAGCACCCGTGACAACATACCCGGCACCGGTGACAACCCCCGCACCCGTTACAACCTACCCGGCACCCGTGACAACCAACCCATCACCCGTGACAACATACCCAGCACCCATGACAACATACCCAGCACCCGTTACAACCTACCCAGCACACCCGTGAAAACCTACCCAGCACCCGTGACAACCTACCCAGCACCCATGACAACCTACCCGGCATCAGCATGATGGAAAATAAAACAAAAATTGACTCCGAAACTAGATACCGTAATTACTCTAAATATTTGGACAGAAGTGCCTGAGCAAACAGTGTAGATCCAGATCAGCATGCTCCTGAAGGAGCCGTTTGATCAGGGTCTGCACTGTTTTGCCATTTGTCAGTATATATTGGACGCCTCACAGGACAACATAATCAACTTGTTCATGGTTTAGGACACTTACAGCAGTTGGTGATGGTGTCCGAATATTTAGGGTAATTACGGTTGCTTGGAAATGATGTCAGTAAATAAAAGTTAGATTTTGAAAATCGGTCAATGAATTCCAAAAAAATTAACAACAAATTCTATGTTCTAGCCCCCTTGTTAAATTCCCATAAGAAAATATTTTTTTCGCAATAAAATCAATATTTAATGGAATTTTATTAAACATTTTTTTAACTCTTGTTATTGCTTCCATTCTGAGGTTATTGGAAATCACTATAATTAAATATATTTTATTTTTAATGTGCTTAATAGCAAAGTTGGTTTGCTGAAAAACGTGGAACAGACAGTAAATGTATGCAAATCGATACTAGAAATATGAATATTCGCGTCTCTAGTATCCGGTTGAATATGGCAAGTCAGGATAGCGGTTGTTTTGACATAGAACATATACGGTTCGACCATGCCCAGTCGTGGGTACACGTTTGCCATGGCAGGAGTGGACTGTTTGAGTCCCAAGGCCGTAGGCCGCGAGTTCAAATAGTTCCCGAACGTTATTGTTACATTTCCGTCGGAAATATCGTGTAATTTGAGCATATATTCAGTACTTTCGGTACTTTGTTCAAACAGCTGCTTTACTCATACATATTCCGGGGACACAGCACACGTTGCAGCGGCATCAATATCAACATTTCAGTGCGACCGTTGTGAACTGGTCTGGTGACGTATGGCGCGTTCTAGTAACGCCACGAGACACATGCATTACGTACGTGTTGGCTTGGCCCCGAAATGAGCATTGTCTACATGCCATGCAGCACGCGCTGTACGTTTGAACACGGCTGTGAGCGGTGTCAAACAACGGCATTCATGTAACAATAACAGTTTAGTGTCTTTCGATATCAATTTTATCAGGCAATTCTAGGAAAAACGTAGGAATTCGGCAGCACGCCGAGGAATTCATACCGTTTCCGAGCCGAGCCTGATAAACTTGATATTGACAGACACTAGCTGGTATTCTATGTTATCAGGTAACGTGTTGTACATGTACTAGCCGATGGTCAAATATAAAATAGTTTTCGGACTTGTTTACGTTACGTCATTGAACTCACTTGGTAGCGTTTTGTGACGTCGTTCGGACAATGGAATTTCCGTTTTTTTTGTTTTTGTTTTGTTTTGAATAAGGTATAAGGTATAAGGTCAATGCCTGATATAACATTATGTTGCGAGTCGTTACATATTGGGCCAAGACAAAGTTCGTTAGAATAGAAACACGAACCCCTTTATAGCATAATATTTACACTGCCCTTGAATTCATAATGGAACGCCCATTCAACGTATTGCGTTCATATCCCAGTGCATTAGATTAGCCCCACGTGACATCGCGCGACGTTGTTGATTCGTTAAAATTTGTTTGACGTCATTAGATTACGTGACGTTCACCGTCGTTGTCAATAACGTCACGCAACGTCCGGCAACGTCGCTGTTCCGTGAATTGAGACAAAACAACGTAAAACAATAATATTCCTAACTTCTACGCCGTATATGGTTATTTACATCTTTCAAACTATCTGAAAATGCAGTGTACATATAATTAATAAAACCATGGGCAGACTCCTCGCAAACTTTAAACAGACCAACTGTTGTTCGTATTACAGTAAACGCAACAACCCATGGTTTTATTCCTTACGAGTACGAGTTCACAGTGTTACATACTAAGATTAAAGGTACATGCCCACTCAGTAGACACAAATGTACTTTATATCAGAGACATCATCTGAGACATTTTCTGGCAAAATAAACATTCATTCACCATTACCCGACGTATTGATTGGCATTATCATACATTTTATATCAGACGTGAATTTCCACACTGATAATAGGGGCGATAACCGTGTTTCCTTAAAATGTTAACGGACATTACCATTTATTCTCTGTATTTATTTTTTGATGTACAATGATCATACTTAATAATCTGTTGAAAATATTTGTTCAGGTGACGCATTTAATTAGTATACATAATCAAAAAACACCATGCCTCATTTGTATATGAAAATAGCCTAATACAACCGTGCGTCACTGTCAGTAAAATAAATATTACTTAATTATTATTTCTGTATAGCGGACACTCGTAATGTTTAGAACTGGTGGAATAGTGGCACAATTATACACTTATTTAATTCCTATACATAACAGTTTGTGCCTACTGAATGGGCCTGTACCTTTAATACATTCTCCAGTTCGCATTAATCATGTTTGTTATAGACGATAATCATTCGAGATCATACTGAATTGTCCTCATGTCGCGTCACATGAATTCCAAATATATCAGCTCCCAGCGAGCGTTGACGTGGACCTTCAACGTTATATGTTTGTTTTTCAGTGCGGCGGAAGACTAGCGACATGTCCGGGTGAAATGTGAAACGAAATCCTGCATTTGCTTTGCAAATATCATCAATATTAGATAATCATAGAGCAATTTCCTCATGACGCTTCTACAAGTATGGCCGCATGCATCTGTTATCCTTGTTGCGTACGGTAACTCTTACAATCTACGTCCGTACCGACGGACGGTAACTCTTGCAATCTACTCCCGTACCGATGCAAGAGTTATCGTACGCAGCTACTGTTATGCACATAATGCGATAGCCAAGTCGTCTTGGTACACCGTATAAGACGTCTACGTTGAGACGTCTTACTAACTGGCTAGGATGAGATGAACTGGACGCGATAACTATCAGTAAATAGTGCCAAAAAAAAAACAACCACTATAGACTAAGTAACGTTATATGTTTTCATGTTACATTGTATACAAATTTGATATTGATCTTTTCCTGACCAATTAGAAGGTCCTCTTGACGCGAGTCTTATCTGGTGAAGACGTCTTATAAGGTACGTTAAGACGACTTAGCTATCACGTTATCACGTTAAGTCGATGGGAGAAATATGTCACCATACGCTTCACACTAAGGAAGTCTCAAATTCCTTCGTTGAAAACTGCGGAATATTAGATAAGTATATAGTTTGTGGATGATGTCGAATGTTGTCGACAATGCCAGAATTAAAAACTACATATCCTTTTGTGTATACAAATATGAAACAAGTTTGTTTATACCCATATATCGGTATTCCACATCGAATCGGCTTTTAAAGGCTGTATGCACACAAAATGCACCATTCAACGTAACGTTAAGTGAAAAAAGGTGTCACACAAGACTGTCCATCATTTTTGATTATCAGCAAACATTTTATTATATGCATAGACATATTATCAATACAAATAAACGACAATGCCAATATTAAATGTTTATCATTATGTGATGTTGACATCGCCGTAAGAATACAGATCAACTGTTGCTGTAAAATCCCATTACATATTCTGTACAATCCCTTATCACCATCTTTGTTACGTTTTCGAGTTTTGTTTCCGCATTTACACAGCACATGGGCAATGTATGGACATGAGGATGTGATAATACAGTTATATCACGTTCGTCCGCATGTACGATTGATAATTCACTCGCTAAAGCTCGCGGATTATCTCCTCGTACATGCGGACGAACCGTGATCTAACGAGTGTGCCGTGGCGTTTGCCAGCCAAAGGCCCACACATACGCACGCGTATGAATCCGTTTAAAAAGTCCCTGCGATCATAGGGCCTCATTGAAAAGTTTATCGAGCTGATGTTTGAGGCCCAGGCCGACCCACGTCCTGCCCGCCCGCCACCTGTATATCTGCCCCCGTCGTGTAGGTGGCGTCGTTGGTCAGGAACAGACACGCCTTCGCCACCTCCGCCGCCTCCGCCACCGTACTCATCCGCCCAATGTACTGTAACATAACCAATATAATATATGATATTACTATATTATAGTACCTACTGTCTGTTTCACGAAAGCTGCACAAATTTTACGGCTATATAGACAATTCAAAAACAATATTATTTTTGATAATATTAAATTAAAGGAAAATTTAAGAATGAGCCTTCTTTTTATTTCGTGAAAATTCGGTCTAATATGTTATATTACTATATTATAGTGCCTAGTAGAGACCACAACAATAGCGACAAAAACGGCGGTATAAAGTATGTCCACCTCCATAGCTGTATAGACCTGCATTCGCCACGTCCTCGGCCGTACCAATCCGGCCAATATACTTAAGGAATAAAACCGTGGGCTGTTGCGTTTACTGTATTATGAAAAACTGTTGGTCTGTTTAAAGTGCGTGTAGTCCGAACAGCGACGTTGCCTGTCAATAGCGTGACGTTATTGACAACGACAATGAACGTCATGTAATCTAATGACGTAAACAAAACATGGTATGGTGGTCGCCAGATCGGACAAGTGGGTTTCCTCCGGGTTCTCCGGTTTCCTCCCACATTAATGACCGCCCTCACGCCAACTGTGCCAACGAAGGCATTTGTATAAGTGCTCTCGCGCTTGTTTGTAATCGTTGTAAAATAAATAAAGTTTAAACTAAACAAAACTTTAACGAATCAACTACGTCGCGCGACGTCACGTCGGGCTAATGTAATGTACTGGGATATGAACGCAATACGTTGAATGGGCGTTTCCATTATGAATTCAAGGACAGTGTAAATGTTGTAATATAATCAGTATATAGTAAACCACTTTTAACTGAATTACTGCAGGTTAAAACAGTTCCCGAGTGTCACAGCAAACTTGTACGACGGCTGGAGGTTATCGAACGTTATTGTTACATTTCCGTTGGAAATTCCATACAATTTGAGCATATATGCAGTAATTTTTGGTACGTTGATAACGAGTTCCATTCAAACAGCTGATTTACACATACTTGTTCTGGGGCCGCAGTTCACGTCGCGTGATGCAGCTGCATCAATTTCAAAATTTCAGTGCAACCGTTGTGAACTTGTCTGGCGCGTTCTAGTAACGCCGAGAGATACACGCATTACGTAAATATTGGCTTCGGCGCGTAATTAGCATTGTCTACAGCCATGGTTAAACAGCACGCGCTGTACGTTTGAACACGGATGTGAGAGGTGTCGAACAACGGCAGTCATGTAACAATAGAAGGATCATACCCAAAATGAGACAGAACAATCACAGGTAAACTAACATGCAGCCATTTAACCAGTCATCATGGTCTCATTGTGATTCGTTAATCAACATCTATATTTCACCTTATAAAAAATTCCAAATAAGCAACGACTTTTAAATTACTACTTGAAATTTCAATACGTACGTTATTTATAGTGAAATGTCATTAGCGTGGGCAATGCCTGTAAGCTAGTACAGGCACAAATATATACAACAATGTTTGTGGGTAAATATTTATATGATATTTGATTTGTAAGCGGAATATCGTTGCGCTGCGGAACGATTGGCATATGTCTACATACAAGTCAAATTACCTTTTTATTATATACGTACATCATTCGCAATCTAAATGCGCTTCAAAAATATACAAAAATATAAATAAATTAACAAATTAGTGGTGATGTAGAAGAAACTATTTTGCGACGTGAGGCGTAGTTCCGGCACTGACCAATATGAACTCACGAGGAGTCAATATGGAAAACAGTGTGTTTCAATGGGAAAACGAGAGTACGTATATAATAGAACATTTATCACATGAAAACCTTGTTATCACGTTCTGTAACCCATTTCATAAATATGATATGAGACACTGCTTTCTTTTTTCCGATAGTTGGCGATTTTATGTCTAATGCATACCTGAAGCGAATTTCATTTGCTGGCCGCATTCGTATTATGCGAAAACGGTATGTCAACCGAGTTCAACGAGGACCTTTCAAATAACATTCCTATTGGCGCAACAAAGCAACAATGTTTTGACGTTGACGTCGTCCATTTTAAACACCATTAGCAGCCTCGGTGACTCAAT
Organism: Conchocele bisecta; assembly: GCA_029237695.1. Classification (NCBI taxonomy): domain Eukaryota; kingdom Metazoa; phylum Mollusca; class Bivalvia; order Lucinida; family Thyasiridae; genus Conchocele; species Conchocele bisecta. The sequence continues at coordinate 7,050,464 of CM055277.1, forward strand.
ACAATCAGTACAATTGTTAAAATGCGCTCACGTTTGGTAATATGAAGAGCCTACAAAGAACGGGAACCTATAATATGGCGTACTTATAACTTATTTATTGCTAATTATTAAAACTATGTGCAGATTTTCAACCCCATGTGAAAATAGTCAATGGCGTCTTCTCACTGAGATGTATCGGATATCTACAAATGTTCCGCTATTTGGAGTATGAAGTCATGTGATAAACATAATCTCAAACTCGTTTCCATTAGATATGAGATTTATGAAACTCGTCGGCAATGTTATGCACCTCACCAGAGGCTCGGTGCATAAAGTGTGCTCGACTCGCTTCATAAGTATCATATCAAATTGAAACTCGTTTGAGATCCTGTATTTATAATGCACTGGCAGTCCAGTGGTAGTTATCAATCACGAAATCACTACCGGTCATGCTCCGGCCATGATTACAGAAACAATAGTCGATTACATGCATACTGCTAACCAGACCCAACGCATGAAAGTACAGTAGAACCTCTCTAAACCGGACACTCAGACAGTCTTTGTATCATTAATTGTATGGGTTTCATTGGCGTATATTTATTATGGTACTGCCTGTTCATGTTCGCAAAGCAATATATGTGAAACAGCCGCATACCTTAGCATAGTCATATGCCTGATTTACAGTGGAACATCTCTCAACCGGACACCCTGGGGACCTCCCACAAGTGTCCGGTTTAGAGAGGTTCCACTGTACATGTATGGTGGATTACTGAATGTCTTACCTGTTCTAACTTCACGCGAACGCCATATTTCGCCTCGTCAACGGCCATGGCTTTTGTGAGTGCAAGTATTGCCGCCTGAAATGTGAACAGCATAAGCAACTCAATGTAACGTGTTTGTCATCTGCTGATAGAAGAATAGAAATAAAGCGGCTTCCCCGTTACATTCGTATCTACTGTCTGTTCCACGTTGTTGTGCCGACGAATTTTTGGCTATTAAACGCATTAAATCAAAAATATATTTAAATATAGTTTTTCATCAATAACTTATTTGTGGACCGATTTTCAAAATCAAACTTTTGTTTTCTTATTTACGTCATTTCCAAGCTATCTAGACAGGTTTCGGAGTCAATTTCTAATTGTTTTCGTTTTTTGACTCGCCCACCGCCCCCACTGCTTCCACCTCTTTTTCCATGTTAAATTCCTATAGAAATCAATATTGTCGTCGGCAGAAAAACGTGGAACAGACTGTAGTTCTTTCTACATGTATGTATTCATAATTTATTTGTATACGAGTGAAAAGTTAATTAGAAAACAGTCGGAGTATTCAGTGGTAATATATGACATTTGTTATGTCTTAGTTCACCATTTCGATTATGTCTATCTTTTTTAAACAAGTTTAGTTTCCTTAGACAAATCAATATTTGTAGATAAGGCTGTGACTCATCCATTATATACGTGTAGATTATTTAGAAATGTTCGTTGAATTAATGTTTAAACTCATACAATCGAAAGTAACAAATTTGCATCTTCGATTTTGAAGCCAGGACCTTTGTATTGAAACCACTATACCACGCGGCTACCCAAATTTTCGACGATAATTTAAGTTTTATAGCTCTGTGACGCTTCGTGTTCATACACATACATATAGCGACATGGAGGTTAGCTGGACCAACGATTTACAGAAGATATAATACAGTGAAACCTCTCTAAACCGGACACCCTGGGGACTTCCCAGGGTGTCCGGTTTAGAGAGGTTTCACTGTATTATATCTTCTGAGAGAGGTTTCGCTGTAATTCAGACATTTGATCATTCTGAGCCATAGATGTATGATATGCGATCACGAACAGACATTATCACCCGAGATAAAAGACCAAGACCAAAAATACGATCACATGTGTTTTCTTGGTGTCCGGTGTGGAGAGTTACCTTTGTGGATGAGTACGCCAGCTGTAACCCTTCCCCCAGCACACCCGACATGTTACTCATGTTCACCACAGTGCCCTTCACCTTCCGTATGTGAGGCAGTGCGTGCTGAAACAAACATGGTTGCGAACAATAACTCTTGCAGTCTACTCCCATAGCCACGGACGGTACGAGAGTAGACTGCAAGAGTTACAGTTCGTACTAACTAAAGCGAACAACGGCATACGTGTAACATCATCTCCCTATACAGGTGTGGTGTTATTGCACATGTCCATGTCTGTCACAAACGGTGTCACTGGTGTCACCGTGCGGGGTTCCGTTTCACTAAATTTCGTGCGACTAAGAACTACGACGTAAGTACACAACTACAGTGTACTACAAAGGTCGCATTAATAGCCGTTTTGTGGAAATATTTTGGTTGATTTGTTAGATTTAATAATCCCTATATATATGTGGAACATTGTGGCATTAATGAATCACATTACTGTGTTAAGTGAATTTATAGAAATTTTCGTACGAACCTTTTTATCGTACGAAATTTAGGATCGTCTTAAAATTTCAATTGATGGATTTACATTTATTGAGTACAGGGTCATGGCCCCTACTGTCTGTTTCACGAAACCTGTCCAAATTTTACGGCTATATAAATAATGCAAAAACAATATTTTTTTCGATAATATTAAATCATAGCAAAATTTTAGAGTGAACTTTCTTTGTATACTTAATAAGGCCAAACGAAACTTTACAGTATATAAATTGTTGTATATTTCGTGAACAAATAAGTTTAAAAATCGGATATAAACTGTTTTTTAATGCTGCATCTAATCAGCAACTACTGCACCAGAACATTGTGTAAACAATGAAAAGACAACAACACCCTTCATTTCAAAAACTGCAGTAAAGAGAATCAATTACACAATCTCTTTAAAGACATACATCTAATGCTTTGGTGCAGTAGTTGATTCAGTATTAAAAACATTTTACATCAGGTTTTTAAACATACTTGTTCACGAAATATCGAACCATTTATATACTGTAAAGTTTCTATTGGCCTTAAGTATATTTCGTGAAATTTGGTCAAATATTGATTTTATTGTGAAAAAACAATATCCCCAGAGTGAAGATGTCTATGGGAATCTAACATGGGGAGATTTTTAGAAATTCAGAAAAACTGCACGGATTTTCAAAATTTAACTTTTGTTTTCGTTTTCTGACTCTTCCTACAGCACATCCACCTCCTTTTCCCCCATGTTAAATTCCCATAGACAAATACATTTTTCAGGCTCATTCTTAAATTTTAATAAAATTTAATATTATCGTAGAAAACAATTGTTTTTGCATTGTTTGTCTGGCCGTACATATTGGGCAGGTTTCGTGAAACAGACATTATAGGACACTAGCATTCACAGTAAATGGAACACCGTTACTGTCTGTCCACGTTTTGCTGCCGACGAACTTTTGGCTATTAATCAAATACTTAAACGTAAGTACCTTTTCACCAATAAAGAAAAGTCGCACTCCTCCAAAAAAATAATTATGAAATTCCATCAAATTAGATTTTATTGCGAAAAAAAAATATGGGGCTAAACATATTTTTAAAACATACTTTGAATTTGTGGACCGTATTTCAAAATCTAACTTTGGTTTTCTTAATTACATCATTTCCAAGCTATCTCGCTAGGGTCCACAGTCAATTTCCTTCTTTTTTTAATTTTTCGACACTCACTGTGACTCCCCACCTCCTGTTTGCCCCATGTTAATTTCCCATAGAAACATCATTGTATGTTGCCAATAAAATCAATATGGAAGCGTCCTGGTGCCAATGCTAAAATATTTTATCTCCTAATGATACTAAGTCCTAATTAGGAGATACTAAGTCCTAATGAGGAGATAATTAGTATATCCTAATTAGGAGTTACTAATTATGAGATACTAAGTCCTAAGTAGGAGATACTGACTTCTAATTAGGAGACACTACATGTAACTCCTAATTAGAACAAAAGAAGTCCTAATTAGGGGATACTAAATCCTAATTAGGAGATCTCCTCAGTAGTAGATAGTAACTTCTAATTAGGATGTAGTAAATTAGGAGAAAAAGATATTCAATATTCTTTTTGGGGGCGGGTGACTTTTTTGTTATTGATGAAAAAGTACATTTAAATATTTCTTATATTTGATGTACGTAATGCCCAAAAGTTCGTCGGCAATAAAACGTGAAATAACAACACTAGGCATAACATGCAAGGATTTGGAAAATAATACTATCAACAACTTGAACGAATCCGAGTATGTACGGGTATTTAACTTCGCAAAATATCGCAAATCGTCGAAATCAATTTTGGGATATTCACATACTTATTATATAGCAGAAACGTTCATTTATTGCATAAAATAGACGTTCACAGTGTAATAATAACACGGTGTAATACAAATCGTAATACACCAGTGTAATAAATACGCGAATGAGGCCGGTGCAGAAAACACGCTATGTGTTCATTACAACTTCAATCTATTAAACGAGTTTACTGATTTCATAAGAAACGAGGATGTGCTTCGTTTCTTATGAAATCAATCAATCAATGAGTTTAATCAATATGATGTTAAACCACCACTCATGTAAGATCCTCTATGTATTCACACACATTTATCGTTTATATTGTCCTAATACAATGCCAGTGTACCAAAAACCGCAATGGCCATGCTATTTCTGGTAGTCGAGTTTGGCGAGTTACATGAACATTTTGTTTTTTGTTTTCATAATTACGCAACCGCAACATTACAACATTGAATTCCTGAACACATGGCCATGAAAATAAAAAGTCGCATATAAATAAGTACATGTATTATTATCTATTTATTATAGATTGTTATTATCAACCACTTGACTACTTGCAATTATAATACGTACATACGTAGATGCAACGTGAAAGGTGATTAGCGTGGACAATGACGCTAATCCAGTACAAATAAATAGAACACTATTTGAGGGTAAATAAGTATAAAGGGTTACTATTATTATCTAATAATGGGCATTTAGAGGCGACTTTTTGTTTTCATGGCAAGTTGTATGTCTGTGACTTTCTGCTGGATTCTAAACATAAATAGGAATGTGTTAACCATTTTACCATCCCGCCACGCGTTATTCACATGTGGTGGCCAGAGGGGTAGGGGGTGGTGAACACTGTCAGATACCACTAAATTCTTACCTTTGACAAGAGAAATATGCCGATCACATTGCTGTCATGGAGTTATCGGAAACCCTCCGCCGTTGCCGTGTCAATGGTTTGTTGTCCACGTTCTAAGGGGATATATAATGCGCTCATACATATGGACGTTCTGATTGCAGTTCGTAGTAGTTTAGTTTAATAAATAGAGGATCCAGAGTTTCCATTTGATATGATATTTATGAAACGAGTCAGAGGCTCGGTGCATAAAATTACTGACGAGTTTCATAAATTTCACATCAAATGGAAACGTTTGAGATTCTGTTTATCCCATCCGCTTCACACTCCAAATAACAGAAGATGTAGGAGATATAATATACGTTTCAGGGAGAAGACGCCATTGTCTATTTTCGCAACGAGTTGAAATCTGCACCGAGAAAATATAGTTCTAATACTAGCAACAACACTATTATAGATATGCCATATTATAGGTTGCACGTCATTTGTAAGCATTTCATATTGCCGACCGGGAGCGCTTTTTAACAATTTTAGTCATTGATACGATTAAAATAGGGTACGTCAACGTCAAAACATCGTTGCTTTATCCCGCACCATTAGGAATGTCATTTGGAACGTTAGCGCATAATACGAATACGAATATTAGGGTGTTGCGGTCAGCCAATCAAAATCGCTCCAGGTGTTATTACACGTTGTCATATCACATTTATGAATATGGGTTACAACACGCCATAACAAGGTTTTCATGTGATACTATTTTATTGCTAACGACAAGGATACTATTGTAACTAGCATATGTAATGGCTAAATACGACAACTTATATCAACATTAGTTACAACCCTCCCAATGATGGCCAATTGTAATAAATCGCGTCCCGGCTGAGGTGATTCCGAAAAGTAACCCGAATTTTCTGGATGTCACGCAGGAATGTGACAATGAGAACATTCGGGTTAACTCCCAAGGTGACTTTCGTATTAGTATTTCGTATTCCGTGGCGCCAAGTAGGTACGAGGTAATTTATACTAGTGAAAATTTGAAAATTCAAGATGACCACCATAACAAATGTGTCAACAAATATGACAAATTGACGATTTTATTCGCATGTGTCACGTGAAACAAAAGTGGTTGGCAGTTGTAGATACTTTTCGCCAACGTGGATGTCTGCATTAAGGCAATCATGAGAAGATGTGTAACCATCTAGCTTCGTAGCATAGAATTGTAAACATAGAATCCAAGATGGCCGACATTCCATGTTTCATGGCAATCACATTAACTTACCAATGTGACTTACATCACATATAAACGTATCAGAGTGTACCGGATCTTGTTGCGTTTCTGTATTTCATACTGTATTTATCATAAGTATCATGTACATTTATAACAAGTATTTACAAATTCAAGATGACTGCCGTTGAATGGATAATATACAAGTGTATGTCTGTGATGTAGCTACATTAAGATTAGACTGCAGTTTTCTTCAGAGAAACATATTCTTTTGCGGCTATTTGTTTTAGATATAACATGCATCTCCATAATGGCCATTCATTTTCAAATACCGGAGGTACTTATATGCTTTCAGTTGCATAAGATGTGAAGAGTTAATGTTTATTATTGGTATCTATAAACCTTTATAAGAAACACTTTATATCCGCTACATTTACTTTTTACATGTGGGTGGTTGGTCGGGTGAACACGACGGCGTAAATTAACGGTAGGGGTTCCTCCTTATAGGAATCATGATTTGCCTGGTTTGGCCCTCAGATACGTTTTTATCTTTGGCTCTTTTGTTACCTGGGAGTTGAATTTGATTATTGCCCATGATAAAAGTAGTAAGATTATTACTGATCTTGCTGCTTTTGGGAGGGGCCAGTGATTCTGGTGTGGCGAGGACCTGGTATCAGATCAGGATTATTCTGAACATATATCTTTTTATTGTCAATATACAGTTCTGATTTTGGGATGTTCCCCCAATTTGTACATGTACTTTAACATGTACATGTACTTGTACAGGTAATATATGGGATTTAGTACTAAGCCCATTGATCCAGCCTTAAATGACCTTATCTGTTGATATGCTGTTAAACTCCAACAAACAACAAACAAACGAACAAAACTTTTACATGTGGAATGATCATACTTTGTAATATTAACATGTATGTGAAAACATATTACGAATATAGAATAGGCTACAGTATACGTATTAAATATTTGAATTAGTGTACCAATAGCCACGGTTATAGCGTAGAGCAGTTGGCACAACTACTCTGCGGCGGGAATCCGATTTCTTAGGACAAACTATGTATTCTCTCAGCCTGGCGCTGTCATGAACGTCATCATATACGTGTTTCTTACAGTATTGTGAACATCCACCTAATACAACATATTGAGACGTTTGCCCTCGAGAAAAGCATCGTCGTTTAGTTCGTCTAAGCACTGCAGTTGCATAAGTATCTGTGTATGTTCAATGTTTACTTGTAAATAAGGTTAACGTGTTCTATCCCAACGTCATAGAATGTCGTTGACTTCCGGTCGTGTATTATAAGGTAAGTATACTAAACGCCAAAAGAATGTTCAACCTACTACAATGTAACCTCAATTTGCGAATAATTCAATATTTAATCTAATCATAAGTCTAACAAATGTATTAAAACATTCAAGATATTCACAGAAGCAACTAAAAACGGCTATGTTTGCAGATAATGACACACGACGTCAGCAAGCTATCAGAAAAGAATGGAACAACTTCCCTCGGGTACGGATCCAATGACTGGTTAATTCGATGCCAATACGCTGTACAGCACGTGTGGTCGTTGGTGATGGGCACACGCAATACTAGCTTCATCTGACACATATGCATGGGGGTGTGTTGACTTCGACGTCATTATCTACATACATACTCGTAACGAATTGTTTCCGTGCGTTTTATTTACTTAGTTTGTATTAATGAACTTTCCGACTTATGATTTGATTAAATATGGGATTTTGTACATTTTCGCAATTAGAGATCACATTGTTGTACGTGGTCCTTCCTTCTGGCGTTTAGTATATATTGTTGTTAGGTATCGGTGGGTATACATGTACGGAATTGTTATTATGTCTGGCGGTGTTACATCGAATACTGTTATGTGTCGGAGGGTATACATGCACGGAGTGTTATGTCTGGCGGTGTTACATCGAATACTGTTATGTATCGGTGGGTATACATGTACGGAGTGCTATGTCTGGCGGTGTTACATCAAATACTGTTATGTATCGGTGGGTATACATGTAAGGTATCTGGCGGTGTACATCGAATACTGTTATATCGGTGGGGTACAGCAGAGTCGTTGTCTGGCGGTGTTACATCGAATCTGTTATGTCGGTGGGTATCATGTTACGGAGTGCTAGTCTGGCGGTGTTACATCAAATACTGTTATGTATCGGTGGGTATACATGTACGGAGTGTTATGTCTGTTGTTACTCGAATACTGATGTATCGGTGGGTAATTACGGATGTTAGTCTGGCGGTGCTACATAGAATACTGTTATGTATCGGTGGGTATACATGTACGGAGTGTTATGTCTGGCGGTGTTACATCGAATGCTGTTATGTATCGGTGGGTATAAATGTACGGAGTGTTATGTCTGGCGGTGTTACATCGAATACTGTTATGTATCGGTGAGTATACATGTACGGGAGTGTTATGTCTGGCGGTGTTACATCGAATACTGTTATGTATCGGTGGGTATACATGTACGGAGTGTTATGTCTGGCGGTGTTACATCGAATGCTGTTATGTATCGGTGGGTATGCATGTACGGAGTGTTATGTCTGGCGGCGTTCCATCGAATATTGTTATGTGTCGGTCAATAATGGTCTTCAAATTATAGTTAACCACCTCCGTCAGTAGTATCCACATTGGTTTTGTCATCGAAAATGATGAGATATATGTGATAATAAGTCCCATGCACAACGATTGCTCATATGTTCATTGAATATGCCAGCGTTTCATGTAATGTCTCGTGAATGGTTCCTAAAATAAGGTCTTATTGCTTTCATTAATGTGTCATATGGTGGCGCTGGTGAATTCCCATGCATGGTGTACTTACTCGTTAACAGATAGAATTAACATTGTCACTGTTCCCCAACGTTTATATTTAGATCCAATATGTCAATTTGACAAGGTAATGTGGTTCCAACGATATGATCGTATACATTTATTAAACCGTGCACGTGTATTATATACATGATGGAATAGGTAGAGCAGCTTGTCTATGAAGTGGCTCCACGTGCATGTTTTCGTGGCAACATCTGCCAATTGTAACCGCTATACAGAAGTGTCAAAATGGTGTCAGTTTTCGATGCTAGGATTGTCGAACAACAGCGTCTCATTCCGTTACATGAGCAAGAAAGTGACGTTTATACATACGTTTTACTTCATTTAGCATTCATTAAACATGGCGTGTTGGTTTGAATATCATGTATCGGGTTCCGACAAACATCAAGTGTTTGCTAAATACAACATATTTGCATATGCATACAAAACTAATCGTATGCCATTCCTTACGTTCACGTGGAAAGCCGAAATAGTATCGTCCATGATAGAAGCCACACTGACTTTGTTTTACTTTGCCATTTGCCTAACTACATGTTAATGCTGGTAAATGATTTTATTACACTTATATCCGCGTAGGAAAACAAAATAAAATAATTCTGAATTATTAAATAATGTATGTAACACAATGAAACAACAGTATTATTTGGCGACATATTTGAAAATACTACGATAATCAATTCAGCTAGTGAAATGTACATATTTTCAACAGTCAATATTTGGTAAAAAAAAGGGAACAGGCAAAACTGGCAGTTTAATTTACTCAAATCCGTTATTGAAGACTGAAACTATGGAGCAGGATGATACTTGGCGGCCATTTTGAATTTATTTATGCAAACTTACTTTATACACTTTATGAATCTGAAAACATTTCGTGGTGCATCTATGAAACATATGTATTGTTCTGTAAATGAAAGGCTGAAACCTAAGTAGGAAAACAAAACAAAAACATTAGCTGGTTTACTTTATGTGATGTCACTACCGAAGTATGCACTGGTGTTATTTGGCGGCAATTCTGGAAACACGATAATAAACAATTCAGATATATGGTTAGATAATATCTATGGACATTATTTCGTCAAAATACACACAATAGTTTCACTGACACTGGTTTAAACTATGTTGTAATAGTAACAAGAGTTGTCAGAAGACAACGAAGCTCGCCTGTTGGCAGCCTTCACACAAACTTGGCACAGTTGTATAAAAACAAGAATATTATATAACTTGACCTTCGGTTAAGGGGTGTGCGGTGGACCTTGACATTGAGGTCCGTGGTGGAAGGTGGTCTTGGATTTGCTTTGTTTGTTTGTTTATTGGTGCTTAACGGCCTACCAACAGCTAAGGTCATGTACGGCCGGGCAAACGGGTTCGATCCCATTTTAACTGCTGCTTTTGGGGGAAAATCCCCAAATCTGAATGGAATATTTACATCGAGAATAAATATATTCAACCCTGAGGTTAGAATAACCTGACCTGGTGCCAGGCCCATACCACACCAACATCACTTGGCCCCTTCCCCTAAATTATGATTACGAATAATCATAATACTCATATAAGGGGTATAACCAGATTCAACTGTCACATACAAAATGCCAAAGACGTATATGAGGGCCAAACCAGGTATCCAGTCGGAATTCCGTTAAGGATGAACCTTGATCGTTAAATTACCCATCACATTCTCCCACCTTCCACCAACTAAATGCATGTATGAAATATCAATGCGTTCCATGAAAACAGAAGTAAAATAATATTTAACACAACGTTAAGTTTATGAACGCACTAAGTTGGTGATTTTCTACAGCCTGATAGCTATTCACAAGAGGAATGCATGTATGAATGTGTTAAGTTTGTGACCTTGACCTTGGGGAAAGGAGTGTGGGGGGGGGGGTGTGGGTCATGGATTTTCAGTAGCACAACAGAGGATCATCAGATGAATACATATAATGAAATATCAAGGCGTTCATTGTAAAGAAACAGAAGTTATAAAAAGACATTTACTCCAACGTTAAGTTTATGATGTTGATCTTGGCGAAAGGGGTCGGTGTTGGGTTATGGATTTGCTGTAGCACAATAGAGGATCATCAGATGAATGCATGTATGAAATATCAAAGCGTCCCCACGAAAGAAACAGAAGTTACCGTACACAACATTTACCCCAACATAAAGTTTATGAGCATGCTAACTTTGTGACATTGACCTTGGGGTAAGGGTTGGGTTGTGGGTTTTCTGCATGATGATAGAGAGTCATCGGAATAATGCATGTATGAAATATCAAGGCGCCCCATCAAAGGAAACAGATGATATCAGACATTTACCACAAAGTTAAGTTTATGAATGTGCTAAGTTTGTGACCTTGACCCAGTGGTAAGTGGGTGGGCGGTAGGTCATAGATTTGCTATAGCACGATAGAGTATCATTAAATGAATGCATGTATGAAATATCAAGGCGTTCCATGAAACGAAACATATGTTATAATATATTTACCCCAACGTTAAGCTTATGAATGTGTTAAGTTTGTGACCGTGACCTCGGGGAATGGGATGGAGGTGGGTCATGGATTTGCTATAGCACGATAGAGTATCATCAGATGAATGCATGTATGAAATATCAAGGCGTTCCCTGTAAAGAAACATAATTTATAAAATGACATATACTCCAACGTTAAGTTTATGATGTTGATCTTGGGGAAAGGGGTGGGGATGGGTCATGGATTTTCTGTAGAACAATAGAGGATCATCAGATGAATGCATGTATGAAATATCAAAGCGTTCCCTGTAAAGAAACACAAGTTACACAACTTTTACCCAACGTTAAGTTTATGAACATGCTAAGTTTGTGAACTTGACCTTTGGGTAAGAGTTGGGTGGTGGGTTGTGGATTTGCTACAGCATGATAGAGGGTCATCAGAGGAATGCATGTATGAAATATCAAGGCGTTCCATGAAAGGAAACATATGTTATAAGACATTTACCCCAACGTTAAATTTATGATGTTGATCTTGGGGAAAGGGGTGGGGTGTTGGTCATGGATTTGCTGTAGAACAATACAGGATCATTACATTTATGAAAGTGCAAAGTTTGTGACATTGACCTTGGGGTAAGGGGTGGGCGGTGGGTCATGGATTTGCTATTGCACGATAGGGTATCATCAGATGAATGCATTATGAAATAGCAATGCGTTCCATGAAAGGAAACAGATGCTATAATACATTTACCCCAACGTTAAGTTTATGAATGTGCTAAGTTTGTGACCTTGACCTTGGGGAAAGGGGCGGGGCGTGGGTGCTGGATTTGCTGTAGCACGATAGTGTATCATCAGATGAATGCATGTATGAAATATGAAGACGTTCCCTGTAAACAAACAGAAGTTACACAACATTTACCCCAACGTTAAATTTATGACCTCGAGGAAAGGGTTGGAGGTGGGTTATGGATTTGCTATAGCACTATATAGTATCATCAAATGAATGCATGTATGAAATATCAAGGCGTTCCCTGTAAAGAAACAGAAGTTATAAAAAGACATATACTCCAACGTTAAGTTTATGATGTTGATCTTGGGGAAAGGTGTGTGTCATGGATTTGCTATAGCACACTAGAGGATCATCAGATGAATGCATGTATGAACTAGCAAAGCGTTCCCTGTAAAGAAACAGAAGTTACACAACGTTTACACCAACTTTAAGTTTATGAATGTGTTAAGTTTGTGACCTTGACCTTTGGGTAAGGGTTGGGTATTGGGTTGTGGATTTGCTACAGCATGATAGAGGGTCATTCGAGGAATGCATGTATGCAATATCAAGGCGTTCCATGAAAGGAAACAGATTATATAAGACATTTACCCCAACGTTAAGTTTATGAATGTGCTAAGTTTGTGACCTTGACATTGGTGTAAAGGGTGGGCAGTGGGTCATGGATTTGCTATAGCACGATAGGGTATCATCAGATGAATGGATTTATGAAATATCAAGGCGTTCCATGAAAGGAAACATATGTTATAATACATTTACCCTAACTTTAAGTTTATGAATGTGCTAAGATTGTCACATTGACCTTAGGTAAATGGGTGGGGGTGGGTCATGGATTTGCTATATCACGATAGAGTATCATCAGATGAATGTATGTATGAAATATGAAGGCGTTCCCTGTAAATAAACAGAAGTTACACAACATTTACCCCAACGTTAAATTTATGAACATGCTAAGTTTGTGACCTTGACCTTGGGGTTAGGGTTGGGTGATGGGTGGTGAATTTTCTACAGCATGATAGAGGGTAATCAGAGGAATGCATGAATTAAATATAAAGGCGTTCCATGAAAGGAAACAGATGTTATCAGACATTTACCCCAACGTAAAGTTTATGAATGTGCTAAGATTGTTACCTTGACCTTGATGTAAGGGATGTGCGGTTGGTCTTGGATGTGCTATACATGTAGCACGATAGAGTATCATCAGATGAATGCATGTATGACATATCAAGGCGTTCCATGTTATAAGACAGATGTTATAAGACATTTACTCCAACGTTAAGTTTATGAATGTGCTAAGTTTGTGACTGTGACCTCGAGCAAAGGGTTGGAGGTGGGTTATGGATTTGCTATAGCACTATACAGTATCATCAAATGAATGCATGTATGAAATATCAAGGCGTTCCCTGTAAAGAAACAGAAGTTATAAAAAGACATATACTCCAACGTTAAGTTTATGATGTTGATCTTGGGGAAAGGGGTGGGTCATGGATTTGCTATAGCACAATAGAGGATCATCAGATGAATGCATGTATGAAATAGCAAAGCGTTCCATGTAAAGAAACAGAAGTTACACAACGTTTACACAACGTTTACACCAACGTTAAGTTTATGAATGTGTTAAGTTTGTTACCTTGACCTTTGGGTAAGGGTTGGGTATTGGGTTGTGGATTTGCTACAGCATGATAGAGGGTCATCCGAGGAATGCATGTATGCAATATCAAGGCGTTCCATGAAAGGAAACAGATTATATAAGACATTTACCCCAACGTTAAGTTTATGAATGTGCTAAGTTTGTGACCTTGACATTGGGTTAAAGGGTGGGCAGTGGGTCATGGATTTGCTATAGCACGATAGGGTATCATCAGATGAATGCATTTATGAAATATCAAGGCGTTCCATGAAAGGAAACATATGTTATAATACATTTACCCTAACGTTAAGTTTATGAATGTGCTAAGATTGTGACATTGACCTTGGGTAAATGGGTGGGGGTGGGCCATGGATTTGCTATATCACGATAGAGTATCATCAGATGAATGTATGTATGAAATATGAAGGCGTTCCCTGTAAATAAACAGAAGTTACACAACATTTACCCCAGCGTTAAGTTTATGAACATTCTACGTGTGTGACCTCGACCTTGGGGTAAGGGTTGAGTGGTCGGTCGATGATTTGCTACCGCATGATAGAGGGTCATCTGAGGAATGTATGTATGAAATATCAAGGCGTTCCATGAAAGGAAACAGATGTTATAAGACATTTACCCCAACGTTAAGTTTATGGATGTGCTAAGTTTGTGACCTTGACCCTGGGGTAAGGGGTGGCCGGTGGATCATGGATTTGCTATAACACGATAGAGTATTATCAGGTGAATGCATGATGAAATATCAAGGCGTTCCATGAAAGGAAGCAGATGTTATAAGACATTTACCCCAAAGTTAAGTTTATAAATGTGCTATGTTTGTGACCTTGACCTTGACCTTTGGGTAAGGGGTGGGCGGTGGGTCATGGATTTACTATAGCACGATTGGGTATCATCAGATGAATGCATGTATGAAATAGCAATGCGTTCCATGAAAGGAAACATATGTTATAAGACATTTAACCCAACGTTAAGTTTATGAAATGTTCTAAGTTTGTGACCTTGACCTTGGGGAAAGGGGTGGGGAGGTGGGGTGGGTCTTGTATTTGATATAGCACGATAGAGTATCATCAGTTGAATGCATGTATGAAATATGAAAGCGTTCCCTGTAAATAAACAGAAGTTACACAATATTTACCCCAACGTTAAATTTATGAACATGCAAAGTTTGTGACCTTGACCTTGGGGTAAGGGTTGAGTGGTGGGTCATTGATTTGCTATAGCATGATAGAGGGTCATCTGATGAATGTATGAAATATCAAGGCTTTTCATGAAAGGAAACAGATGTTATAAGACATTTACCCAAACGTTAAGTTTATGAATGTGCTAAGTTTGTGACCTTCATCCTGGGCTAAGAGGTGGACGGTGGATCATGGATTTGCTATAGCACAATAGAGTATCATCAGATGAATGCATGATGAAATATCAAGGCGCTCCATGAAAGGAAACATATGTAATAAGACATTTACCCCAATGTTAAGTTTATGAATGTGCTAAGTTTGTCACCTTGACCTTGTGGTAAGGGGTGGGCGGTGGGTCATGGATGTGTTATAGTACGATAGAGTATCATCATATGAATGCATGTATGAACTATTAAGGCGTTCCATGAAAGGAAACACATGTTATAAGACATTTACCCCAACGTTACGTTTATGAATGTGCTAACTTTGTGACCGTGACCTCGAGGAAAGAGGTGGGGGTGGGTAATGGATTTGCTATAGCACGATCTGATATCATCAGATGAATGCATTTTTGAAATATGAAGGCGTTCCTTGTAAAGAAACAGAAGTTATAAAAAGACATATACTCCAACGTTAAGTTTATGATGTTGATCTTAGGGAAAGGGGTGGGGGTGGGTCATGGATTTGCTGTAGCACAATGGAGGATCATCAGATGAATGTATGTATGAAATATCAAAGCGTTCCCTGTAAAGAAACAGAAGTTACACAACATTTACCCCAACGTTAAGTTTATGAACGTGCTAAGTTTGTGACCTTGACCTTTGGGTAAGGGTTGGGTGTTGGGTTGTGGATTTGCTACAGCATGATGGAGGGTCATCCGGAATGCATGTATGCAATATCAAAGCGTTCCATGAAAGGAAACAGATGTTATAAGACATTTACCCCAACGTTAAGTTTATGAATGTGCTAAGTGTGTGACCTTGACCTTGTGGAAAGGGGTAGGGTGGGTCATGGATTTGTTATGGCACGATAGAGTATCATCAGATGAATGCATATTTGAAATATGAAGGCGTTCCCTGTAAATAAACAGAAGTTACACAACATTTACCCCAACGTTAAGTTTATTTACCTTCTACGTTTGTGACATTGACCTTGGGGTAAGGTTCGGTGTTCGGTCGTTGATTTTCTACTGCATGATAGTGGGTCATGTGAGGAATGCATGTATGAAATATCACGGCGTTCCATGAAAGGAAACATATGTTATAAGAAATCTACCCCAACGTTAAGTTTATGAATGTGCTAATTGTGTGACCTTGATCTTGTCGTAAGGGGTGGGCGGTGGGTCATAGATTTGCTATAGCACGATAGGGTATCATCAGATGAATGTATGTATGAAATAGCAAGGCGTTCCATGAAAGGAAACAGATGTCATAAGACATTTACCCCAACGTTAAGTTTATGAATGTGCTAAGGTTGTGACCTTGACCTTGGGGAAAGGGGTGGGGGACGCTCATGGATTTGCTATAGCACGATAGAGTATCATCAGATGAATTCATGTATGAAATATGAAGGGAGCTAAAAACGACAAAGTCGTTCCATTATGTGTGTTTTATATAGGAGGAAACCGGAGTACCCTCGATAATAGTATGTTTGGTACATAGAAACATTCAGTCATCATCATGGTCATATCTGTGTGATAAATGAATGATAAACACACACTTTGATGGCAGGCGAATACTATCCAAAATAGGGCAAAATAAAAAAATGGCGGTTATTTTGTATTTGAGTTCCAGGCCATTGAGCAAAATATGGAGAGGGTTATGTCTGCTGGATGTGTTGTCTATGTGTCATAGAAGGTAACCACACTGTCAAACTAAAATAGCTCGCCGATCATAAATCATCCAATTTACCACTTTGGCGCCCCGGGTATTGACGTTCATTGTCCACCTGGCATTGGCCT
>CM055277.1:7068178-7103026 GCA_029237695.1 Conchocele bisecta
ACCTGGCATTGGCCTAAAATGTAATTAAATTGTATTGTCAATTTTATCAAATCGTCATTCATAACCGGGGTGCATTCTATTTCGCGGTGCATATTGCGTGTAAATGGGTCATGGGCGAGAAAATGTACCTTGCGGTATTGTAAACAATGCAGCCCTTAGTGCTCTTGTGTATTCACGTTGGTTTGATTGTAATAATTATAATCATTTGGCTAGGAAATGGGATACATCTTACTTCAATGATATAATGG
This sequence comes from Conchocele bisecta, assembly GCA_029237695.1. NCBI lineage: Eukaryota > Metazoa > Mollusca > Bivalvia > Lucinida > Thyasiridae > Conchocele > Conchocele bisecta. Next base: position 7,068,427 of record CM055277.1, read on the forward strand.
CGAACAGCGTAGGCACTGATCAGACTACGCGGATGCGTAGGCTGATCTGGGGCTACGTTGGTCGCACGCGTCGTATGACACCTTTTGCCAACCGGTGCACGTACTATATAGTGTATTGTATGGTGGCTCGTTAGGGTCATGTCGTCTCTTCGTGACGAACAGCGTGGCTAGGAAACAAAGAAACGAAATTTAATAATTAAACTTTGTATTTTCGCTAGGCTAATTATCGTCTCTTCGCCACGAAGGGTCGATACTTATCGTCATATAAGGTCAATAATTTTCTCCACAAAGAAACGATAATTATCGTCTCTTCGTCTCTTCGCCCCGGAAGGAGAAGATATGAAGCTTAGCGCGTTCCGGTCGCACATGCGCAGATCTGTACTAACGAACAGACTGCCATTTTATGATTAAATAATAAAACAATTTTATCCGTGTTTTTTTCTCTGTTTGTATATCTACCGTTTTCAATATTAACTCTATATGTAAGACTATAATAATTGGATTGGATATCAAATTGCAGGGGCATTAAATTAATTATTTTAGTTTGTACTTTCTGATTCGGTTAACCATGTTTACATGAATTAATTCTTCAAACCAACAATGAAGTACCTAGTTATATCTCCAACCTGATTCCTCCCACTGTTAATAACGTATCTCGTTACAACCTTAGAAACCAATTTGATATAAATGGCCCGACTACTCGACTGGAAGTATACAAACAATCATTTATGCCATCTGTGGTACAACTCTGGAATGAAACTGATCCTTCAATGAGAAATGTAGATAGTCTTAGACACTTTAAAACAGCATGCGCCAAACAATTATACACTCAATATGAAATACCACCATATTACTTAGTGGGAGACAGGTTTTCGTCAGTTATGCATGCAAGACTTCGTAATAAATGTAGCAGACTCAATTCCGATCTTTGCAATAACCATATCAGAGAAACTCCCTACTGCGAGTGTAGCGAAATTGTAGAAGACGCTGAACATTACTTCTTTGAATGCAACAAATATCATGCACAGCGTCTCATTCTACGCCAGTCACTGCAACGATTTCATAACCTGAACGCGCACATGCTTTTGAACGGCATAACTGAACAAAACAATGAAAACAATATTATTATCTTCAATTCTGTACAAAATTATATTAAAAACTACAAAACGATTTGAGTAACTTCGTTGATAGATGTATGTAACGTAATCCATATCGGATGTATTCCATTCGATTTGCCAATATCATCCACAACCACCGGTTATTAATGATCACTGAAATTTATTGCAACTAGCACTAATACATTGATGGATTTGCTCATGTAGTATGTACTTGGCGACAAAAACAACTTTTATTCTTTCTCCAAATCTCATATCTCACTATCCACCTCTTCTCTACCTTTCTGTCCGTTTTCATTCCATACATTATGTAAACATATATTTATCGCTTGATAATTGGTTTGTATCCGTGTTTATATGCCTGTATACATGTATTCATGTATCGCCATTGCTGTTGAATTATTGTACTTTGTAACACTTAGGTGAGGGCTGTAACTAATGTTGAGAGAACTTGTAGCCCGAGCCTATTGTATTTATATGCAATAAACTATGTTTAAACAAAATTCTTCAAACCAAAACCGAAAGTACAACCTAATAGAATTGCATGTACTTTAATGCACATGCAATTCGATATCCAATGTGATACTTGTACTCTTACTTATAAAGCACACATTTAAGACGGTAGACATAACAAATAGAGAACAAAAGATATACATGTATTTTTATATTATTCATACAATGGCAGTCTTCTTGTGCCTATGCATGACTGTGACCGGAACACGTTAATCATTCTCTCTTCTCCTTCCTGGGCGAAGGGACGAAGAGACGATAATTATCGTTTCTTCGTGGCGAAGAAACGAAGAGACGAAGATTCGTAGAGAAGAGTAGTTGTTTTTCTTCTGTTTGTTAAAAAATAGTTAATGCATGTATATTTATATATTATCATCTATAATACATCTACCGGGTAGACCTATCGCAGGCAGCAGATACTAGGAATATAAAACAAGAATAAAATTCCATTCTATGCTAATGACAGTACATGTTAGGGAGAGGATTTATATAAGCTTATTTTCAATCCAATCCCATTTGTATAATTCCGTATATACTACTACCGATACCTTACATGTTCATTATATGATTATATACAAAGAAAATATGTTTAAATCAAGACAAGAAGAAACGAAGGCACGAATAAACGAAAAACAGCGTGGCGACGGAACGAAGGGACGATAATTAACGTTTCTTCGTGGCGAAGAAACGAAGACACGAAGATTTAAGAGGCGATAAGTATCGTTCCATCGTGGCGAAGAAACGAAGAAAAGGAAAGAAGAAACGAAAAACAGCGTGGCAAGAAACTAAAGAACGAACATTAAGTACAATAAACTTCGTCTCTTCGTTCCTTCGTCCTGTATGCGTAAAGCTGCGTGGCGACGAAACGAAGATTCTTTTCGATCTTTAAGGGCGATAATTATCGTCTTTTTTACTTATTAAACTTCGTTTCTTCGTTTCTTCGCCGAGCTAATCTTCGTTCTTTCGTCATGAAGAAATCAAGAGAAGAAATGTCTCTAACGAGCCACCATAGTATTGTCTTTCAAGCAATTATAGCGATTTGAATTATTGTTACGAAGACATTCAGATTTATCGCGTGATTCGACAGGGATTCCCCGATCTCAATTCCAATGTGTTTTATTCTTATTTTAACTCAAAGCTATTGGCATTACAGGTGTTTGAACATATGGTCAGTATGTTGGTGTCATATGGGTATTTGGGTGGATTTTGGGTAGATTTGGGTGGATTTCGTTTGGTTTTGGGTAATTTACACAGTTTTGTGCTACTACGAATGCTCGCTCATTACAAACGACATAGATTGTCAATTATCTACACGTTCACCGTTCCGAACATTCGGACACCTTTTACACTTTCAAAATACAAATGTACCCAAATTACCGTACTGATACGTGTACTAGATCGCGGGAGGTGATGTAAATTGTATGTTGCTAACAATGCACCCGAACCACCAGATATACCGAAATAACCCATAAAATACCGACATATGAACCGTTCTCCAAAAACCTGTGATTGGCATATGCAACCACTGGCATGTTGAAGATGTGAGAAACAGGGGAATACTTTATACATTGTAATTGAAATTTCGCTATAAATATACGAGTTAGACTGATTTATTAACATACAGTGGAACCTTTTCAAACCGGACACATTGGGAGGTGCCCAGGGTGTCAGGTTTGACGTTCTATGTCTACATTACTTGAATGTGTTTGTTGTCATCTTTCATCGTTGGTAACGTATGTTCATGATCGAAAACCACATATACCTGTTTTGCGTTGCCCATATATCTGATTTACTGTGGAGCCTCTCTAAACCGGACATCCTAGTAACCTCCCAGGGTGTCCGGTTTAGAGAGGTTCCACTAAGCAAGTATTTTTGTTGTGACATGATCATGCAGTACAACATGTGGAAAGACGGTTCCATTTGAGAAACTGACTCAACAACCATTTTGTCATGAGATAACGTTCTTAAAGTGTTTAACACGTTATGATATGCATGCACGCACTTAATAACAGCAATATCGACAAACCAAGCATACAACAATGTATACAGGTATACATTTTGGAAACCAGGGGACCGATTCACTAAACTTCGTACGACTAAATATATTCGTAAGTGCAACCGACAACAACATTTGTTCTGACAGCTCATGTTGGAACGTGGATGTGCTACATTTATTGGCATAAACCTGTAGGTACAAAATGGTAGCATTAGAGAAACACATGTGAAAAGCAAATGTTTAGACATCTTCGTACGAACAATGTTATGTGAACAACTTTTCTATTTTTGTAAATAACACAATTTAATAATATGAACTAAATTCTGAAAACCGCGTGCAAAAATAACAACTATTAAAAAGGTTACAAAGGTTTGAACATTTTAATTAGTTGAGATATGCGTGTTCCACTATGAGATCATAGGAGAACAACTAGTTTTAATATTTATTTATAGTAAAGGTATATGCCCACTGAGTAGGCACAACATGTTCTTTATAGTAATTAAATAAGTGTATTGTTGTGTTACTATTCCAAGTGCCAAGTACGAGTGCCCGCTATTCAGATAAAATCATTTAGTAATATTTATTTTACTGATAGTGACTCGCGGTGGTATCGGGCTAAATGCAAATGAGGCATGATATGTTTTTAATTAGTTATACTAAGTAAATGCGTCACCTGAACAAATAATATTTTCAACAGATTATAAAGTATGATCACATCAAAATAAATAAATACCGAGAATAAATAGTAATGCCCGTTAACATTTTAAGGAAACACGGTTATCGCCCCTGATATCAGTGTGGAAATTTACGTCTGATATAAAATGTATAATAATGCCAATCAATACGTGGGGTAATGGGGAATGAATGTTTATTTTGCCAGAAAATGTCTCAGATGACGTCTCTGATATAAAGAATATTGTGTGCCTACTGAGCGGGTATATACCTTTAAGTGATTTTTTATCATTATTTTATTACATGAACTTGGTAATTTATGATGAAATCAAATGTTTTTTTTTATTTTATTTAAAACTTTTTTATTGGGTTGTTTAAAATTTTGTTGGAAAAAATGTACATAAATTTGCATAAAATGTACAATTATGAAAACTTGCATAAATTTTGCATGGGGTTTTCCGCATGTCCTTTGTATTGTGATTATCTACCAGTTTACAAAATATATTTTAAAATTAATTTGTTTCTATTCATGTGACCTTTACATAGAGAATACTACGTTACTGTCTTTTGATATCAAGTTCGGACAAGGCTAGGAAACGCGTAGGAATTCCTACCGTTTCCGAGTCGAGCCAGATAAACGTAATATCAAAATACACTAGCCTGGTTTTCTATTTATCAGGTAACGTTTTATGCTCTAAAATGACCACAGATGACATCGTTATTTATGGACAGAACGCGGACTTGCTTACGTTGCGTGATTACACTGACGTTATTCCGTAACGTCACGTGACGTCATCCGACCAATGGAACGCCAGTTTTGACTTCGTTGTAACCCGGATGTTTGTATCAAGTCAATGCCTGATACAACAATATATTATCAGTCAGTACATATTCGGTCAATACAGGGCATGTTACCCGATAAATTCAAAGCACAGTCACGGTTTAAGACGAGTTTACTCGACGCGATGTTTGCCAGCAGTCCGGATTTGTACTTGGGGCCCGCTTCACTAAATCTCGTACGACTAAGATGTTTGTAAGTGCAAAATTATGATAGCCTAAAAATTTCACATTAACAGTGTTTTCTTGTAAATAATTATTGGATTTACATTTATTGAACATAGGCTGCATATGCAGCTTATGATAAAAATATGTAAATCCATCAATTGAAATTGCCAGAAGATCCTAAATTTGCACTTACGTACATTTTAGTCGTACGATGTTTAATGACACGGACCCCATGTTCCACAGACGATAGATTACCAATCGTTTACACATTGTTTTGTCATCGTTTTCCGTTTTATAATTAAAAACAACGAAAACGATGTAAAAACGATGCATTGAATGAATCAACAGGCGTTTAAAAGGTTGAAAGTCGGGTATTTAATCGAAGCTATCGTTTTCACGTTCAAAACAAACAAATGATAACCGTTTCTATGCATATCGTTGTACAAAACAATCGTTTTCACTGCGTTTTCTATTCGTTTTCGTTTGTTTCATTTGGGAACATTCATCAGATCGTCGCTGTACGGTGGTCCCCATACGGTGGCAGTAACAATGTAAAATATACACGAGCTTTTTGATCTTCGAATCAGGAAGTTTTGAACATTCATAAGCATTGAACAAACATTATAATTATAATACAAAAGGTGTGTTTTGACAATTGCGCAGTGTTGTAGTAACTATCCAACATTTAAAGTATCCGTTATCCAATATAAGTATTGAACAATTAACAACATGAACTGTAGCCGATTTCATCAACATTGCAAAGTATAAATGTATCCTTAAATTGAAAATTTCTCCCTCAAAGTTTACTTTGCGAGATAAGTATACTTTGCAATGTTGGTGAAATAGGTCATATTCTTAGGATCAAACTCACATGGCTCGTCTCATATTATACTGCTGGCAGAGTCACAGGTTTAGTAAGATATTGAACATTATTATATACAGTAGACCCTCTCTAAATCGGACACCATTATATGCTTAATATTGACTCGTTTCTGTGTCAGTTTTCTCTCGTGATATTGCATGTTCAGTATCGCAAATCCTACATTTCTCATGTTCGCACGCTACGGAACTCGTGCATATATCCACATACAAATCAAATAACCTATACATATTTTATCTGAATTGGAGTCCTATAAGGAAACACGGTTATCGCCCCTGATATCAGTGTGGAAATTTACGGTCATATAAACAATGCAAAACAAATTTATTTTTTTAGATACATGTAATATTAAATTTTATCAAAATTTAAGAATGAGCCTTATCTTTACTTCGTGAAAATATTGATTTTGTTACGATAAATGTATTTGTCTGTGGGAATTTAACATGGGGGAAAAGGAGATTGACGCCGAAATCTGGCTAGATAGCTTAGAAATTATCCAAGTAAGAAAACAAAAGTTAAATATTGAAAAATCGGTCAAGTTATTTTGAATTAGAAATAAATCCTCTTTAACATCGGGGAAATTTTTTTTTTCGAAATAAAATCAATATTGGGCCAAATTTCACGAAATAAAAAGAAGGCTCATTCTTAAATTTTCATAAAAGTTAATATTATCGAAAAGATATCGTGAAACAAACAGTATATACATGTATCTCATGAGATATATCCTGCTGGTTGGTTGAATTTATATATCTATCAGCCCGTAACAAGACATCTTGAAGGGAGGGGTGGGTCTTTTCCGAGGGCCCAAGGCAGGCTGTTTGGCGGATCCGGGGCATTCTCCCCAAGACAATTTTGAAATCCAGCTGGTCTGAAACGCCATTTCATGCATTCTTGCATTCTCAGCACATAATTCGACTCTCGTTTGTTCCTGTTTCGATATGCATATTTGTCTTCAACACTATAAATGACAATCGCGCCGACCCCAACTGGTTACGTGCCTGTCTACCGTCACAACAAAGTAAAACCTCGGGTTTCATAAAATGGCCATTGTAGCATCTTAAGTCATCTTAGACACTGCCGCAGTATAAGTTCACACCGCTTAAGTACCAGATAAACGAACACTAAATATCCATCATTGAATGATTCGCGATCAGCGTGGGTCCTGATCAGGCTGCGTGAGCGAGTGCAAGCTGATCAGGACCTACGCTGATCGCAAATTTCGGAAGATTATTGTATCCGCCGAAGACAGTGATATGTCTTCCTGTTTGCTAATAATGTTTAATATTTCGGCATTCGATATTCTAAAGCACAGCCGATTAGACAAGTCAACATGTTTTCGGAGGGTGTTATCGCTATTTGGTTGTTATTAGTTGCGTTTGTTGGTAAGCGTGTTTTATTTTTTCATCATGCACACATACAAACCTTTAAAACTAACTAAAATGATTATATATAATTATTATCATTAATAATAATAATAATAATTATTATTATTGCATAATATGGGTGTTACGTTTTTAATGTATGGGTATGAAAAAACACAACCCGGTTATTCTTGATTATAGTGTTATATACAGTGAAACCTCTCTAAACCGGACACCCTGTGAGGTCCCAGGGTGTCCGGTTTAGAGAGGTTTCAATGTAAATCAGGCATTTGATCATTCTGAGCCATAGATGTGTGCTATGCTATCACGAACAAACATAAACATAAACATAAGATCACAGGTGTTCCACTGTACTAAGTATCTAAAGCACGGATATGTAATTCAGTGTAAGGCATGAATAGGTGTCCCTGTAGCTGCTATTGTAGAGGTTTAGATTCAGTGTATTCCAGCAGCCTAGAAGTGTATACTGGCTTATAGGTAGACAGTGTATTGTAGCGCTTTTCTGCTCCTTACCTATTTGTATATACTAATATCGTATACATATCGTAATCGTATAGTATTGGTATATTTAATGCGCATATCGTATGATCATATAATATTGGTATGTTTGTACCGTATCATCGTATAGTACAAACGTACTATAGGAATATTATACAAGCATACGATATCCGTTCGTATATAAGATATATCCGTACGGATATGGTATGAATATACCACAATCTGGTATGTTTGTACGATACAAACGTACCAGAATTATACACATGTATAACAATCGTATAACAATCGTATACACGTACGATTTGAATGGTATATCTATACGATATTGGTTGGTATGTACGGTACAAACATAGAAAACATATCGTATTGGTACAAGTTGTTACATTGTTATTGAGAACTATATTTACAAGAACAATACCGGGTATATATTATCGATGGAAATCTAGGAAACTATGTCAATATGGCGGCCATTTTAATTTTTGAAAAATGTTGCCAATATTATTTTTTGTTCTACACAATCTCAGACTCATCTTTCAAAAGATGTTTTCCGAAGAGTATAATTTATAGCAAACCTTTCAGCAGGATCACATCTCTATTACACTTACTCGACACAGTATGTCCATTCCGTACTTAAGGCGGACCAATGCGCATGCGTGGCTATGCTTTCCAAAAATAATCAGAATACAAAAAAAACAAGTCATGTCATATGTTGGCATGGTATCGTGCCGACGATATGTTTTTTGCGTAAGTCGTCTTAACTAGTTAATTATCGCGTCAATACGACTTACTTAGATGATTATCACGTCAAGACGACTTACTAACTGGTCAAGACAAGCAATAAATAAATAAATGTATATGTCTGTAGTGGGCAGTATCACGTCTTAGACGAGATAACGCGTTAATTATTACGTCTAACTTATCACGTCTTGACGTGATAATAAATCGTCTTGACGAGATAATTATCGCGTCAAGTCGTCCTATAAGGTGTATTTTGACGACTTAACTATCACGTTATCACGTTAAATGGATGGCAGAAATATGCAACCATAATCATGTTATGTTATCCGATGATATTTTTTGTTGAAAAGAACTCCTGACTGTTTCACGTTGCGTCATTCCACTGATCATGTAAATGCCTGCTGCGACATTATGTTATCAGTCAGTACGTATTGGGTCAATACAAAACTTGTTAATCGATACAAGTCTGATTGTAATATGTCTAAGATGAACTTAGATAATGTGTAAGTACAGTATAATTTAGCAATTTAGTTTACATGTATATAGTGTTCATCATTCCATCTGGTCATCCGAATATCCATCCATGACAGCTTATATTATATACACCCTATAAATCAATGTCAGATACATGTATTTTGTTAATCTGTATGAAATAAATAAAAATACGTAACATGGAGTAATATAATCGTACTGTAAATTCACCACATGATCAAATAGAAATACCACCATGCAAAAATATGTTAAATCCAATCAAGTGTGACAAAATCTGCTGATTTTTTCACGTCTACAGAGGTCATAGTAACTTTATAGAACATATATGCATTTGACAACTTGAAAAACAACCCAGAGACGAACATCTCAAACAAAAGAAATATATACATTGTAGTAGTATATGAGAAGTAAAATGATAAAGCTTATATGGAAGCCACCCACTACGCGCGGCGATTCCAACAGAAAACTTGTATGATTTTTGACTCTCATATACTACTTGGATTTTTCCCCACTGTTATCACGGTATGGATGAGAAGAGTGGGAATTATTTTTCATATATTTCTGGCATATATTACTCAGTATAATACAACAATTTGTCGTACATTTATTAAAAATAAAATAACAAGTTACACCCTATTAGAGATAAAAATCCATTGGTTATACTCAGTATATGTATTCACACAATGGTTCTAGTTAATTGTGCGTGGTTGAAGACAGGTAGTCACGAGAGGTGCCATCGTACCGGTATTTACGAGTATTGCAAACATCACCGTGCATGGATTCGAAGAGGTTCCGTTTCGCCTCGTCCATGTAGACATTGCGGGGTAGGTACCAAAGCCGAGTCGTTGTTATGTCCACCATGCGGTGGCACTCAGGCTACTCATCGAATGGTTAGCAAGGGATTACGTGCTCGCAAGAATTATCGTTTAGTAATAATTCAAATCAGAAAGTCAGTTATAAAGATAGAACCGATCTGATGAGTAGTTTGTTTCCTCACAATCATCACAAACACCAAGCAGACGACAATGTTCCAATTACACGTGTTATGAACATGCAAATTATGTGTCCAATTTAGAGATGTTCCACCTTACATGCATATTAAGTATCCATTTTAGAGAGATTTACACGATTACATCTTCCGGGATGGAAAATAAACACACTGTAATATATACTACACACACGAGGGTGTGTATTACAGCCGAGAATATGGCAACCCGCTATCGATATTTCCGGAAGTATGTCTTACATTCTGATTGGTTGGCATGTTTTTTATTTTTCTAATTTTACTTTTAATAATTTAGAACGTTATAACCTATATTATTAAATAAAAACGAACTTGTTATATATAAAACAACTAAAAAAAAAGGAAATATTTGGCATTGCACAACACGGTTTTAGCTTAATAAATGTAAAATATTTATTTCTATTTTTTTTTATTTTTTTTTATTTTTATTTTTTTTATTTTTTCATTTTTTTATTTATACCTCTCAAGCACACATTTACATAAAGCAGAAACACACTTATATTAGCGATTTAGTGAAAAGGTCCTGGTGCACGTATATGTATGGTGGGAGTAGCATAGAAGGAGTCAAAATGATATCAGCAACCATTGTGCCGTTATTGAGCGGTATTGTAGCTCCCACCACCAACAAAAAACAAAAAGTTGGTGGTAGTATTGAATGAGAAAATAGTCTTGTAGTCCCAATTATATTGGAGATTGGGACTTTTTGACTTATACATTTTATAATTAATTTTAAGAAAATTATAAAATATCACAATTCCCTCCAATTGTCCAACCCCAATCCATCAACACTGTTGAAATTGAATGGTATTGGGTTCAACGGTGTTGAGGGAGGTGGTGTTGTAACGTTTCCCCGCCCAATTTCTCTCCCACTGTTAACCTAAATTTATTCCAATCAGTATTATTAATTTTTGGAAGGGTGGCGCGGGCTTTCATTCTACTATCGTTTTTTATATCTTCATATCTAGACATTTCCGCCACCACCGTTTCAAATTCGGTGGTCGATATAACGTTATCGGCCAACGCCTTGGATACGATAATATCGATACTATTTTTCTTAGACCTCGCGAGAACCGATATTCTGTCATGTTTTCTACTCTTTTTTTTTCTAATTTTGCACCAACTACTCTAACTCCCATACACAGTATTCCAATTCCAACGGCAACTCCACTTAAGACCGCCGCGAGGGGAATTGTTACAATACTAGACAGCGTTGCCGCCGTTCGGGCCCACTCATTATGGAAATGCTTGCCAGCACCGCGCACTCGATTGTTCAGCTATGTTTGCCGCTCGTCTATATTTTTTAGCATTTACCCTCCGAGTTTCCCCCTCTCGTTTGAGAATATCCTGCATCTCTACGATATTTTCCAACCAAAAAGTCTGAACTTCTTTCGCCAAAACCAATCGAGATTGGAAGCGTGCTATTAAGCGGTGATTCGTTCATATTTAAATTTTACAAATCAAGTTCAATTAACAATGTAACAATAGTGGAAGAACTCGCTGGGTCAGCAAGTTTCGTAACAAAGTTAATAACACTACCTTCTGAAAGTCTAATTGGATCGTCACCGGCGAACAAAATCATCGCTGACATTACGCAAACATTGTATTAGCGAGCATACCTCACTATACCCCCAGTTACCTATGTAAACAGGGGTATGATGAGGTAGCCGCGCAATAGGTAATGCGGTCAAATAGGTCACGATGCAGTGACTATTTTCGATCAATAACTTATGTTGTAAGCGATTGTAATGTGTATTTTCAATATTTATATTATTAAAATGTATCATATCGATACCCCTTTAAGTAATATTTGTATATTTTAAATGTATTGATGTTCTCATGAAGCGCATGAATATAAGTATTAATTAATCCAGCTTATATTGAGGCAAATCACACAGCCTTAAAACATAGTGCTGGAGTATAAACCATAGTATCGTATATTATTCATAAGTATATCACTATTAAACATTAATTACAATATGTATGCATATTACTAAAACAGTAGATGCTACCGCTGTTTCGCTATATGTGATATTTATAACAAAATTGTTTTTTTTATTCGTCCGCGTACGGATTTCTGTCACACAAAGCGCCATTTTCAGTTCATATTTTGACCTGTGCATATGAACAGGACTAAGTTTAAACAACGCTCGATTCTGTCCTATTCAAATTTCTCTGCAGAATGTTCAGACTAACTACATAAATAATGCTGCTAAATAAGTGTTAACGGCTGGAATATGGTCATCACTAAAAGGAAGAAACCACAGTCGTATTATTTAAAAATAAGATTTACCCGAGACCTCATGGGGGCCGCCATTAATCCAGTGTAAACAATAGACCGTGTGATCCCATTCCCTGAGTAGCCGCTGCTAGCTTAGTGAAACGGTGTGCTAATCATGATATTATTTTCCCCAATAATTGGAAACGGTTTGAATTTCTCGGTAAAAACTACGAAAGTCATACAAAATAACGATGTATATTTAACATTGGATACGCGTAAACGGTATTACTCTCTCATCGGATCGTCAATTGTCGTCGATAGCGATTTAACGTACTGATCTGGTCTTAATTAATTGTCAACTTTCAACGCCATTTACAGAATATATGGCTAATTTTGGCAATAAATAACGGCAAATTACGATAACGTCTGCTCTGAAATATCTCTCAACTTGCGGACGTAATTTAAGGAAATCCGTTATATTTTAAGGCTACATTTGTGAACAATTACCAATTTATGTATGGTCTTTGGCTACACCCGACACATTACACAGATCTAGTTGTAAATACACGTCGCTTTGTGTGGGGAAAAAATCGATAATGCGTAGTGGTGTGTGACGAGGTGTTGATCTGATGACACCACACAGCTGTGACCCTTAGGCAATGTTTTGAAATTGGCGTGTCGTTTTGATGTGTGCCGCAACACCTCACTGTCGGAGACAACATGACAATTAACGATATACTCTCGATTATACACAGATCTATTAGACGGCTGGTTATTTCAAATAAAGAGTTGTTCAGTACACCTTCGTCGATATTTTTTAGAAAATCAGTAATATTTTCCGTAAATGGTGTTGAAAAGTTGACAAAAATTCTATCACCGTATTTAGTTGTGCCGATATTGTTTTAAAAAATCAGTAATTTTTCGTAAATGGTGTTGAAAATTGACAAAATATATAGCCGCATTTCTCCGATATTCGTTTAGAAAATCACCAATATTTTCTGTAAATGGTGTTGACACAAAATGCAGCGTTCACGCGGAATTCAAATAAAATAAAAAATAATAATTTAATAAATAGACGCCGATGGCTACTGTGTTTGCGGCCAGTGAATTCTGGTCGTGGTAACCACAGGCACAGTTCGAACAGTGTTGTGAGCAGATGGAGGACAATAATTATTTCAAATTCATAAAAAAATGTTTGCTGTCCGAAAATTAATTAATTGTGACAGCCAAAAAAATAGATTTTGGGACAGTAAAACATTATATGGTATAGACAGTACCTCAAACTTAAAAAAACAGTAACAAACTGTCTGTGTATATATTACTTAAACTTAAAAAAACAGTAACAAACTATCTGTGTATATATTACTTAAAGACAGACACTTTCATTGTTGGTAAGTTTCTATCAATTTATAGGTATTTTTATTAAAATCATAAATTTGTGAAAATATTAAAATCACAAAATAATATATATGGAGAAAAAAGGTTTGAACCCCCGACCCTTTCGGGAATCGATAATTAAATCATTGAAGTCGGCTACCTTAACCTCACGACTATTGCGCCATTTACGACAATCACAGTTATACAGAAGTGCTATCAGTATTACGCCACCATTTGAACGTAATAATTATTAAATTATTTGCAACTCCATCTACAACGATACCGTTACAGAGATACGCTATTGAAACAACATGTATTAGTACCCATAACATAACAAAGTAATGTATCATTATATATCACAGGAGATAGCTTAAAACTATATATACTAATCATAAACAGAACAATCCGCTTGGCTCGTATGCAAATAGTTCGCGTGATATTGATTATCTCCCTTGCCGAAAATAGTTCAGTGATTTATTAATTCCAAATAAGACGTGTTTGCGTAATGGAACTCTGTCCAGCGAGTTTAGTGACTCCAATCGCTGACCCAGCGAGTTCTTCCCCATCCAGTATGAGATTCACGGCGACCGCGCCCACATATTTACCATTAGCATTAACCGAGCGGACCGCCATTCGGAGAAGTGTACCTGGAGCTGTCATGGCGTATCCCCCATATTTATTGCTCGCTTTGGCACCGAATGAATATTCATAGAGCCCCTCATTCAATGGGCCCCGCTTCTCAGCCCAAACTGTGATGACACGTTTTTGTGTTTGCAATAACTTAAACTGCTCTACTGATGTGTTTCAACAATGTGGCAAGCTGCGCGATAGCGGTATGGGCCTCAATGCGAACCTTTTCTGAGGTCTCCTCAAGTGCTTTGTTCGCGGCTCTACGAACACGTTTCAGTTTATCGGAAAATTCGGTTATTTTCCCGCCTAGTTCAGTAAGTGCTGCATGATCCTCTTCCCCAACTTGCATTATTTTTCCGCCGAGATCTTAAGTCCTGTATGTGCCTCTTCGCGAACTTGTGCAGTCGCCGTCGTCAGGACGTCTACTCTAAGCTGTGCTATACTACTGTGAATTGCGTTTGTGGCCTCCGATATAGTCGTATTGATCAAGGCCTTTATTTTTCTGGTAGTTAAAAAGTCGCCTGTGGGGTTGGATCCGTCGGGAGCTCCAATCTCGATTGGGTTGTAACTCGGATTATTTGAATTGGAAGAACTACCTGGTCCATATATACTCATAATGTTGGTTGTTATAAATTCTATTCCGAACATGCTTTTAATTCTTTGAATTAATTTGAAATTTCTAGGACGACCGAAATCGGGTAATAGTTATTCAACTTTCTCGCTTGGTCATCAAGAATAGAGACCGTAAATTCGTGGATATATCCCGATTCCAAAACTTTCATCTCGGGGTATGGGAAGTCTAAGGTCACAGTCTCCCCAAAGAAACAATCACTGACTTGCGCGGTTTGCAGTAATGTGCTGGGGGATCCGTCTACCATGTTGTACGATGTGTTCACCCGATCCAGGTGCACCCTGAGAGTTTTCGTGAAGGCGAAGTCCACCGGGTTATCACCGACGTACTCACCCGGGGCAAACAAGCCTTTATTCGCGGAGTATGTCTCTCTAAAAACGAGTCGAATACCCAACGTCGGGGAGATCCTTAACCGGCTGTCTGGGCCGATGGTCATTGTTGCGAGCCCGGTAGCCTTCGATACTGTGAGGTTGGCTTCACCGTCAAGCTCATGTAACAAAATCTTTGACCTGTCTAAATCTCCACAGTCCGGGAGGCAGCTTTACACCTACTGAGCGTCCATCCTTCACATAGCCAAACCCTTCGCTCTTCCCCACATTCTCCCACCCAACCGTGAAGGTGATTGATCTGAGGCCTACCCGGCGTTTTCCGCAGTAGTTGTCGATTGACTTTTGAAGTTCAGAACTCTCTTTTTGAACATTAGTGATAGTAGCAAACATAATAATATATTTCAATGGATACCAAAGTATTTAGCTTTAATTATAATGCAAAGTACCTGGTCGGCGGTGTATACACTCAACAGAACACCATTGGTGGGCTTGTGCACCCCCAAATAAGAGCCAGTTTGGGCCTGGGTTTCAACACCAATTTCCCTAAAATGTTTGAAAAGTACAGACTTCCTAAAACCATTACACAGGATGTCATAACAAACTGGAACAACAACCCTATGCAGTTCTGGCAGAACCAACAAAAATTTGCAATGTGGTGTGCCACAACCGGGTGTGGCGTCTTTTTCAGAGACCACATAAAATACAGGAACAGCATGCTGAGCAGTAGCGTCTACAACTTTCATGTGTATTATACTATTAGGAGGATTCTCAAAGAACTAGGTACTCCACTACCTCAAGACGACGGCTGGAATCCCATTTCCAACACATACAACCGTAAGGCGTTCGAACGGATATGTGATGAATTTAACGTTTCAAAAGATTCGGATTGGAGACAGAAAGTATACCCGAACAGCAACAGCCTGGGCACCGTTCATCTTAGGGGTTTAGAGCAAGGGACATACTATGCCAGAACGAAACCTGCTTTTACAGGGTTGACGGTCGGGGGTTATACTTCGAGTTACACAGCACCACCACCATTCAGAAACACGGTAAATTGGACGGAAAACAATTTTAATACCTCCAACATGACATTCGGGGCTGAAGTGACTAGAGGGCACACGTGCGATTCCAAATACTGTACATGGTTATCACCATCAAAGGCTCACGTTCAGTATATTTTACAAGACAGAAACGTGCAGAAGGGTATATAAACCTTTATATTGGACGACGGTCTAGGGTTTACGCAGGCCGGTGTTACCCGCCTCAACGACTCCATTCGCACATATGTCTGGGCCATCCTCGGCGCACAGAAGCAAACTCTCAGTTCTATACTGGGCACGGGAACGGCGTTTGACGCGGAAAAACAATTTTTGGCACTTGTAGAGGACGCCATCTCAGCTAAGGTGGACCTGGAGAAAGCGATCCAGAATTATCAATAGCACGATGATACAACCGCGCGCCTCTATCAGTAAACTTGAGATTGCTGAGTTAAAATCTTTCTGTTTAGCGGGCACTCGTAATTTTTAAAATAGTTACACAATTATACTTATTTAATTCCTATAAAGAACACTTTGTGCCAAACAGATGGGACGTCAACTTCAAATCATGATTTGCAACTTTGCTGAAGGATGTCCGGCACCCAGTCATTAAGTGCAAAGGCACGACACTTGTCTTATCAGCTCATTCACAAACACCACATCTTACAAAACACTTGTCACATGGATTCCCCAGTAGGTGTACATTACAAAGTCCAGCGACATGGTGAGCAATGGGTGCGATTGCATCCCGTATAATTTGGTCAGGTGCGTATTTGTTTTACTTTAACCTACGTATTCTGGGGGAAATAATTACCTGTATAATATATGTGAAAATTGTCGCTTTAAAATCACTGCAATGGAAGAAATTGGAAGTATGTTCTCGGACCCCCTTCCAAACTCCATTCACAATTCATACCCCCTCTGCAAGAATCTGGCTACTCCACTGCAGTGCAAAGTCGCAGAAGTATTTTTGACATACAGCCGTTTGAATGTGTACTTGTGTGTGTAATATTTCTCAGACTTTTTCAAGGCAATGGTTTCGTGCGACTAGATGCCACTTTTTTTTGTTATGGGAAAGTAATAAAATTGGAGAAAAAAAAGAAGAAAACTGATGGCAAGACAGCGTCCTCCGGGCCCGCGCAATATTTAAAATTGCGCCATTTCAATTAAAAGTGGTGCAGGATGTTGGATGTAATATCTTTATAATGGAAGAACATAGTTTAATGAAACTTAACGCAGTAAATGCTTAACAGGTTGCCAATTAGTATCCCTTCGCCGATAGGCAATAGGGGGTATAGCGTTAGCCCATGTACGTGTGTACGTACGTACGCTAGTAACACATTTCATTTTTCAATAACTCGTCACAGCTTCATCGATTTTGATATTATTTGACCATAATGTGTGTCTAGGTATGGAGCATTGTTTAGCATACGACCCACGTCCGACCGCCAAATGTCACTGAGTGACTTTTTATTATCAAGGCTGCCAGCGAGGGGATATGCCAGAGCTAGGGGATTAGTTTCGTTTGATGATGCCAGTTCTTGCATTATTGTATAGTTTGCTTTAATCTAATAATTTTCTGGTTTTGACGAATAATCGGTTACTATGGCTGTGAATACAAATCTAATGAAGTGAATGTAAGAAATAAACGGTACTCGATTCTTCATGACAGTTATAGGTTATCGTAAAGAACTTTTAGAGCACCCATAAAACACATATGTCACTTCTATGATGTGCTACATATCATCGAAATCCGTCCGTTTGTTTGGAAAAGTTTCATGAAAATCTACTGTAAAAATGACGTCACAGAATATGTCACGTCGGAAAATCAGGTCCGGAAACCACGTGATCCCATACCCTGATATCTATAACTTTACATGCTACTTGCAAACATGTAATTGGCCTCAATAGTAATAACATACGCTGAAAGCGTTCTTTTATAACATAATCATTCATGTTATAATTGTTCTTGTTTACATTTACAGTGATATAGTTCTACATTTTCCACTGATCTAATTCATACTTTGCATACCTGCATGACTACCATCAGGTGCCGCAATTAGTAACACAAACATTTTCACCCCACCTAAGATCATATGGAGTTATGCCCCATTTGTGACTCAGAAAATGCAACTTTATGCTTGTCTTCTACTATTTCTAGTTTTCAACCGATTTACTTCATACTCAGAATACATGCACATAACAATCAGCTAATGGTGTAGATCAGCAAGTGACATACACATACATACTATTTGACCTTAATGTGACATTGACCTAAGTGTTTTTCGCTTCATTGACCATGCCTCGGCGGGCGTATATTGTGACCTCCGGTGCTCTTGTTGGTTTTATCTGTTATATCTCTGCAAGTCCAATTTGCTTGAAACTTCATATACTTATTTTTCATCATCCACAATTTCATTATTTAGCCCAGTCATACAGCCCACTGTGTTCATGGTCAAATGACTTGGCCAAAAACTTTAACGCAAATTTCTATCATTATATATCTGCGTCTCACAGGCAATATCCACAATTTCAACATTGCTTTGATTAAAAAAAATGATTTGAACACTAGATGGACATAACATTATATCAAGTGGTTATCAAACTTTAGATAAATAGATGCCTTCAAATTTTCCCACATGGTCAAAATTACCGTGTTTGAAGAGTTAAAAAAAACGATAGGAAAACAGTAGGTAATAGTTGATTTGCAGCGTATAATGTGAAAACCCATATATCACATTTATCCCATCAACACAGTGCGTATGTGCCGTGAAACACAGTACCGTGAAACAGTTTTGATATCCTGGCAATACGACCTAATCACTGCGTATGAATTTGTGCGGTGGCTGGGGTTATTTTGTTTTGCATTTTAAAGCCATTTCTAGGTGTTGACGGAATAAATAGAAAAATAAGTTAGTTCCGTGAATGGGAAACTGGCGCGGCACGGAAACGGGATGTGCTAGGCAGAGTCTCGCCCATCCCGTTTCCTAAGCCTTGCCAAATATATTTTCCCATTCACGGCACTAACCTACTATTCTCTATATACATGCTTGCAACTGTCAGTGTCTAGATTATGTTGCGGGCTATTATGATATTATGAACCTCAGTCATTATTAATGCACCCGCCCTCACAGTGGCATATAACGCTGCACCCGGGTCCATCCGGAGAACAGTTGCAATTACCTATATCAATTATTTCACATACGCAGTGTAGCAGCAAGGCGGGTGCATGGCTGGCACATTTTTCAAACTCTAATATTATTTTAATGGCAGAAATTGGCCACGGCTTCACAATAATCAATTGTAGGCAATCATAACATGTATCGTCTAACAAAGCAAAGGCGCTAGGATTCAGATACCGAACAGTCTGATCATCCGTCAGACTTCAGACAAGCAAATACATTGCCACATCAGGCTGTAGAAGTGCACCATTTGATCAGAACACACACTGGTCACAAAACTCAACGTCTCCAGCCACAACTAATTGGTCAGATGTGACTAATACCTGTACACATTAAGTGATAATGATAGAGCAACACTATTTTTATACATGCAAATAAATAAAATACACATTATAATACAATGTTACATTGCACATGTGTTGTGCACATCTAATTTACACAATAGTGTAAAAAAGGTCAGTTGCTCAACGACCCTTGAAATATAACTGTTTTACAAATATTGTTGCAGATGTAAAATAGTATTTTCTTTTGCCGCATTATCAGTTCATTTTCGCTACTAAGTTAAAAAAACATAGCGCCAACCTGACAGGACAACAGCAGGACAACAACATTCTAGTTGTAAGTGAAAGTGTTGCCTCATCCGCCACTTGATCATTTTTTGTTTGTATAAAAAAAACACGGACTTACACTTTCACCATCACCATGGTCACAGGAAAAGATGACGACTCCATATTCCTGGCTGAAATGCTAGAAATATATAGACAGGCCGTGTTTGGTGCGATGGCTCTTAATGACAAGTGTGATATAAAATCTAAAACATGTTGTAATGGCGAGGGCCATACCATGAATGTGTTCCTGAATATGTAATTATTGTAAACATTCCTCGTACGTTGTGAAAAAACACCAGCTAGCAATCGGACCGCCTCTTGTCAAGCATTTCTGGTTGGCATTGTTAGAGCAATTCATGTACAAAAGCCATAGTTCTTGATCAAATTATACCCCACTGCAATACACAATATTTCGGCCTACTCAGGCGCGGATCCAGGATTTCGGGTTAGGGGAGCGGGGGGGGGGGGGGGGGGCGTAACTATTTTGCAATACTTGACTAGTAGTAGTAATTGACTTTTGAAAATAATATACAGGCCACACTCACTTACTCGAATTCGAAGGGTGATAAAAAAATACTTTGAGTTAACCGTAGTTTGACGTATCCGTAGTACGCAACCTGTCGGACAACAAACTATTGTATTGACAGTTAGAACCAAATGATTACTTGCTGATGTAGCCTTGAGTAGTAATTATGATTTATTTTAGCAATTAAATGTACATGGATACATGTTAAATGCTGTTTCTAATACAAATCCTATTTAAAACACTTTCGGTTTGTTTACAAATACACATATGCATGTCTGTGTGTAATTAATAGATAACCCGGATGTGGCACACGTGACATGTGCATGTAGCGATATGTACATATTCAGTTCACCAATGAACTAAATAATAACAAGAACATAATATTTTATGAATTATTTTAATAAATTATACACGGAAACAACACAAAACAACAAGAAATACTGATTTGTAACACTATTATAAATGATTATTTCTGACCAGACTTGATTGTGCAAACTAATAATGCTTAGAACATAAAACTCGCCCATTCAATGTTTCGTCCCTATACTGATGCTGTCACATTCGGGAGATATATACACACGATCGAGTGTGAAATATTTCACTCATTTCTAATCGCGCAACTTGTGTTCACTTTAATTAACGTTCGAGTAAAAGCATTTAATGCCAGTCGAATTAAAATAGTTGCCATTTATTGCTCACCACTTAATGATCACCGACGGTCATTTCGGGGGGCCTGTTTAATCAGTGTCAACGCAAACACCTTTAACTACAGTCTGAATACCCGACTTTGATCAGGTAAACTGCAGGTGACAAACTTCTACTTACCTCCACAAATTGACATTTCGACTTAACGAGTGTGAAATACAGTAGATTTACGTTTTCGGGACCTAAATATACCTTCGAATAAACGGAAAATTTGAGTTATCGAAATTTGACTTAACCGAACTTAGTTATATGGAAAATAATAGGATTTTAAACGGGACCGTGCTAGTAATTCGACGTAACCGGTGATTTCGACGTAAGCGACTTTGAGTAAACGAGCGTAGCCTGTATTGGTGTCATAAATACATCATGTTTTTTTTTCACGTCCAATTGAACAGATACATTTCATAGGTTATAATAAAATATTATTAGAGAAAATGGATAATAAAATAAAATGGGAATTGAAAATTTTTAATGGCTGTGTTGAAGAAGTTTATGAAGAATACGGGGGTTATAGTCCTATATATAAATTCTATAAAATGAAAACATTAGGCGATATCGAATACATGAAATATGAGCGTAATTTATTACGCTCCGATAAAAACGTTGCATTTACACTATTATACCGACAATTATGTTAACTATACAAGAGGCAAATACAAACATTAAGACGGATAATGCGTATCGGATATGAAACTAAGGTGTATTATATAAAAGTGTTAAAACCCAACGATTCGATTACGAATGTACATTTCTATGATATCGCTTATAAAGATATGTATATTATGAACAAAAGAAAAAAACTACTAATTAATTTATGTTGTAATCACAACACCAAGCAGACGACAATGTTCCAATTACACGTGTTATGAACATGCAAATTAGGTGTCCCACCTTACACGTATATTAAGTGTCCATTTTATAGAGAGATTTACACGATTACGTCTTCCGGGATGGAAAATAAACACATTGTAATATATACTACACACACTAGGGTGTGTATTACAGCGACAACCCGCTATCGATATTCCGGAAGTATTTCTTACATTTCTGATTGTTTGGCATGTTTTTATTTTTCTAATTTTACTTTTAATAATTTAGAACGTTATAACCTATATTATTAAATAAAAAAACGAACTTGTTATATAAAAAAAAATAAAAATAAGTAAATATTTGGGCATTGCACAACACGGTTTTAGCTTAATATATGTAAAATTAACAACAATAATTTGTCTTGGGGGACGCCCCTTGATAAAAAATGAGCGCTCAGTGCACCCGTGCTGACATTTCCAAGGTTGCCTAGACTTTCAACACTGGTTCCTAGATCAGCCGAGAGATGGGGGTGTGCAGTACGGGTAGCTACATACACCTCGCTAAGCCAAACAGAAAAAGAATGAATGAATGAATGAATGAATGAGAGTGGCTTAGCGGGTGGACCCAGAAGGGTTTTGCTGGCGCGGGTTCGAGCCTCGGTGGGACCTAAAACTTTTTTTATTTTTTTATTATTTTTTTGTTAATAATTTCCCTAAAATTAATTAATAAATTGTTTACTGCACCAATATAATTAATTTTTATAATTAATTAATTTTATAATTAATTTAAAGAAAATTATAAAATTAATTATTTAATAAAAAATATTAATTTCCTCCAACTTTAGTTTTACCCTAAATTTATCCCACCAGTACACTCAAGCTTGGGCATGGTGGCGCGTGCTTTGATTCTAATATCATTTTTTAATATTTTTCATATCTCCCCATTTCTTCCATCACGGATTCAAACTCTAAATTTGGTATTTTCTTATCGGCCAACGCTTTGGACACTATAACGTCGATGCTATTTTTCTTAGACCTGGCGAGAACGGATATTCTATCATGTTTTCTACATTTTTTCTCGAGTTTTCCACCCGACGCCCTAATTGCCATACAAAGTATTCCAGATAAAATAAAAAACGGTAATTCCACTCAAAACCCCTGCAAGTGGAACCGTTACAATTGTAGATAGCGTTGCAGCAGTCCCCGCACCACTCGTTACAGATAAACTTGCCAGAACCGTACTAGATGCTTCAGCTATGTTCGCCGCACGCTTATATTTTTTAGCGTGTCTTTTTCTATTTCTATATTCTCTAACTAAAATATCCTGCATAGCGACGATATTATTCAACCTGAAATCTGAACTTCTTTCGTTAATTGGATACAGTGTTGATGGAGTGGTATTGACAATTGGAAGCGTTGATTCGTTCATGATTTTCAATATATTAGTATTTACAAATTAAGTTCAATTAACAATGAGACAATAGTGGAAGATTTTGCAATACTTGACTAGTAGTAGTAATTGACTTTTGAAAATAATATACAGGCCACACTCACTTACTCGAATTCGAAGGGTGATAAAAAAATACTTTGAGTTAACCGTAGTTTGACGTATCCGTAGTACGCAACCTGTCGGACAACAAACTATTGTATTGACAGTTAGAACCAAATGATTACTTGCTGATGTAGCCTTGAGTAGTAATTATGATTTATTTTAGCAATTAAATGTACATGGATACATGTTAAATGCTGTTTCTAATACAAATCCTATTTAAACACTTTCGGTTTGTTTACAAATACACATATGCATGTCTGTGTGTAATTAATAGATAACCCGGATGTGGCACACGTGACATGTGCATGTAGCGATATGTACATATTCAGTTCACCAATGAACTAAATAATAACAAGAACATAATATTTTATGAATTATTTTAATAAATTATACACGGAAACAACACAAAACAACAAGAAATACTGATTTGTAACTATATATAAATGATTATTTCTGACCAGACTTGATTGTGCAAACTAATAATGCTTAGAACATAAAACTCGCCCATTCAATGTTTCGTCCCTATACTGATGCTGTCACATTCGGGAGATATATACACACGATCGAGTAGTGTGAAATATTTCACTCATTTCTAATCGCGCAACTTGTGTTCACTTTAATTAACGTTCGAGTAAAAGCATTTAATGCCAGTCGAATTAAAATAGTTGCCATTTATTGCTCACCACTTAATGATCACCGACGGTCATTTCGGGGGGCCTCTGTTTAATCAGTGTCAACGCAAACACCTTTAACTACAGTCTGAATACCCGACTTTGATCAGGTAAACTGCAGGTGACAAACTTTACTTACCTCCACAAATTGACATTTCGACTTAACGAGTGTGAAATACAGTAGATTTACGTTTTTCGGGACCTAAATATACCTTCGAATAAACGGAAAATTTGAGTTATCGAAATTTGACTTAACCGAACTTAGTTATATGGAAAATAATAGGATTTTAAACGGGACCGTGCTAGTAATTCGACGTAACCGGTGATTTCGACGTAAGCGACTTTGAGTAAACGAGCGTAGCCTGTATTGGTGTCATAAATACATCATGTTTTTTTTTCACGTCCAATTGAACAGATACATTTCATAGGTTATAATAAAATATTATTAGAGAAAATGGATAATAAAATAAAATGGGAATTGAAAATTTTTAATGGCTGTGTTGAAGAAGTTTATGAAGAATACGGGGGTTATAGTCCTATATATAAATTCTATAAAATGAAAACATTAGGCGATATCGAATACATGAAATATGAGCGTAATTTATTACGCTCCGATAAAAACGTTGCATTTACACTATTATACCGACAATTATGTTAACTATACAAGAGGCAAATACAAACATTAAGACGGATAATGCGTATCGGATATGAAACTAAGGTGTATTATATAAAAGTGTTAAAACCCAACGATTCGATTACGAATGTACATTTCTATGATATCGCTTATAAAGATATGTATATTATTGAACAGAAAAGAAACTACTAATTAATTTATGTTGTAATCACAACACCAAGCAGACGACAATGTTCCAATTACACGTGTTATGAACATGCAAATTAGGTGTCCCACCTTACACGTATATTAAGTGTCCATTTTATAGAGAGATTTACACGATTACGTCTTCCGGGATGGAAAATAAACACATTGTAATATATACTACACACACTAGGGTGTGTATTACAGCGACAACCCGCTATCGATATTCCGGAAGTATTTCTTACATTCTGATTGTTTGGCATGTTTTTATTTTTCTAATTTTACTTTTAATAATTTAGAACGTTATAACCTATATTATTAAATAAAAAAACGAACTTGTTATATAAAAAAAAATAAAAATAAGTAAATATTTGGGCATTGCACAACACGGTTTTAGCTTAATATATGTAAAATTAACAACAATAATTTGTCTTGGGGGACGCCCCTTGATAAAAAATGAGCGCTCAGTGCACCCGTGCTGACATTTCCAAGGTTGCCTAGACTTTCAACACTGGTTCCTAGATCAGCCGAGAGATGGGGGTGTGCAGTACGGGTAGCTACATACACCTCGCTAAGCCAAACAGAAAAAGAATGAATGAATGAATGAATGAATGAGAGTGGCTTAGCGGGTGGACCCAGAAGGGTTTTGCTGGCGCGGGTTCGAGCCTCGGTGGGACCTAAAACTTTTTTTATTTTTTTAAATTGTTAATAATTTCCCTAAAATTAATTAATAAATTGTTTACTGCACCAATATAATTAATTTTATAATTAATTTTATAATTAATTTAAAGAAAATTATAAAATTAATTATTTAATAAAAAATATTAATTTCCTCCAACTTTAGTTTTACCCTAAATTTATCCCACCAGTACACTCAAGCTTGGGCATGGTGGCGCGTGCTTTGATTCTAATATCATTTTTTAATATTTTTCATATCTCCCCATTTCTTCCATCACGGATTCAAACTCTAAATTTGGTATTTTCTTATCGGCCAACGCTTTGGACACTATAACGTCGATGCTATTTTTCTTAGACCTGGCGAGAACGGATATTCTATCATGTTTTCTACATTTTTTCTCGAGTTTTCCACCCGACGCCCTAATTGCCATACAAAGTATTCCAGATAAAACGGTAATTCCACTCAAAACCCCTGCAAGTGGAACCGTTACAATTGTAGATAGCGTTGCAGCAGTCCCCGCACCACTCGTTACAGATAAACTTGCCAGAACCGTACTAGATGCTTCAGCTATGTTCGCCGCACGCTTATATTTTTTAGCGTGTCTTTTTCTATTTCTATATTCTCTAACTAAAATATCCTGCATAGCGACGATATTATTCAACCTGAAATCTGAACTTCTTTCGTTAATTGGATACAGTGTTGATGGAGTGGTATTGACAATTGGAAGCGTTGATTCGTTCATGATTTTCAATATATTAGTATTTACAAATTAAGTTCAATTAACAATGAGACAATAGTGGAAGAACTCGCTGGCTCAGCAATTTTAGTAACAAAGTTAATAACACTACCTTTGGAAAGTCTAATTAGATCATAACCGGCGAACGAAACCACCGACGAACTATCTCCAGCGAGTTTAGTGACTCCAACCCCCCGTTCTTCCCCATCTACTACAAGATTTATCGTAACCGCGCCCACAGGTTTACCACTAGCATTAACCGAGCAGACCGCCATTCGGAGAAGTGTACCTGGAGCTGTCATGGCGTATCCCCCACATTTATTACTCGCTTTGGCACCGAACGAATATTCAGAGAGCCCCTCATTCAAGAGGCCCCGCTTCTCAGCCCAAACTGTTATGACACGTTTTTGCGTTTTCATTGCTTGCAACAATCCGGCAAGCCCCCCGATAGAGGTATGGGCCTCAGCACGAATATTTTCAGAGGCCTCATCAAGCGCTTTGGTCGCGGCTCTGCGAACATGTTTGAGTTTATCAGAAACTTCTGTTATTTTACCGTCTAGTTCGGTAAGTGCCGCTCCTCTGCTGAGAGAGTCCTCTAAGCGCAACACATCATAAGCCTCTGTAATTATCGCCTGGTGGCCTTCTAGGGCTTTTTCAACACCCGACCGGGCCTCTTTTTGAAATTTGGTTATTTTCCCGTCTAGTTCGGCAACCGCCGCTTCTCTGATGAGAGAGTCCTCTGAGCGCAACACCTCATAAGCCTTCGCAAGGGCAGCCTGGTGGTCTTCTCGGACTTTATCAATACCCGTTCGGACCCCCTCAACCCCCAACCGGGCCTCTTTTTGAAATTCGGTTATTTTCCCGTCTAGTTCGGCAACCGCCGCTTCTCTGATGAGAGAGTCCTCTGAGCGCAACACCTCAAAAGCCTTCGCAAGGGCCGCCTGGTGGTCTTCTCGGACTTTATCACCGTTCGGACCCCCTCAACCCCCAACCTGGCCTCTTTTTGAAATTCAGTTATTTTCCCGCCTAGTTCGGCCCGCTTCTCTGATGAGAGAGTCCTCTGAGTGCAACACCTCATAAGCCTTCGCAAGGGCCGCCTGGTGGTCTTCTCGGACTTTATCAATACCCGTTCGGACCCCCTCAACCCCCAACCGGGCCTCCTTTCGAAATTCGGTTATTTTCCCGTCTGGTTCAGTAAGTGCCGCTTCTCTGATGAGAGAGTCCTCTGAGCGCAACATCCCATAAGCCTCCGCAATGGCCTCCTTGTGGTCTTCTCCGACCCCCTCAACCCCCAACCGGGTCTCTTTCAGAAATTCGGCTATTTTCCCGTCTAGTTCAGTAAGTGTCGCTTCTCTGTTGAGAGATTCCTCTAAGCGCAACGCATCATAAGCCTCATTAAGGTCCACCTGGTGGTCTTCTCAGACTTTATCAATACCCGACCGAGTCTCTTTTCGAAATTTGGTTATTTTCCCGTCTAGTTCAGTAAGTGCCGCTTCTCTGATGAGAGAGTCCTTTAAACGCAACGCATCATAAACCTCCGTAAGGTCCGCCTGGTGGTCTTCTCGGACTTTATCAATACCCGACCTGGCCTCTTTTCGAAATTTGGTTATTTGTTTTCCTAGTTCGGTAAGTGTCGCTTCTCTGATGAGGGAGTCCTTTAAGAGCAACGCATCATAAGCCTCCGTAAGGTCCGCCTGGTGGTCTTCTCGGACTTTATCAACACCCGTTCGGACTCCCTCACTCCCCAACCGGGCCTCTTTTTGAAATTCGGTTATTTTTTCACCTAGTTCGTTTAGTTCCGTATGCGTTTCTTCACGACTTTGTGTATTCACAGCCAGGGCATATTCTCTAAGTTGTGATAGTAGACTCTTGTGAATCTCGTTCGTGGCCACCGATATAGTTCTATTGATAAAGGCCTTTGTTTTTTGGGTAGTTAAAAAGTCGCCCTCTGTCGAGATGAATCCCCCTTCTGTCGGTTCCAAATTGTTTGAATTTGTCACCCAATCCCGATTGGAATTGGAAGAACTACCTGGTCCGTATATACTCATTTTCAATAATGTTGATAATATATATATATATAAAAATTACGAACATGCGTTTAACTCTAATTTTCTTAAAATTAATTAATTTGAAATTTCTAGGACGACAGAAATCGGGTAATCGTTCTTCAACTCTCGCCTTTTATCATCAAGAACAGAAATCTTCAACTCGTGGAAGTGTCCCGATTCCAAAACTTTCATCTCGGGGTGTGGGAAGTCTAAGGTCACGGTCTCCCCAATGAAACAGTCGCTGGCGGGCACTGTCTTCAGTAATGTGCTGGGGGATCCGTCTACCTTGTTTTACGATGTGTTCACCCGAGTGACCTGCGGTGGCATCATTTATAACCCTTTATACTACTCCCACCACCCCCGAAAAATCAAAAATTGGTTAACGAGGAAATTGTCTCCCACCAACCACGAAAAATCTAAAATTGGTGTCATAAATACATGATGTTTTTACGACAGTAAATTTATGAATTTATTCTAATAAGTTTCAGATTTAAATGCGTCCTCACGCAATAGTCTATATTCCAACTCCATATTTTCCTCCTCCGATATAGCTAATTGATTCCGTAGATCAGCAACTAATTCTACCAGCTCTAGTCTACCACGTTCACCTGTAGCCACCTGACAGCGTAGTTGCTTATGTCTACAAAGAGTTTGGGCACTAACGAATTTACAAGGGCATCTGGGGCATTGAAATTGCGGGGGGACACAAGGAATTTTTCTACGTCTCGCTAGATACCTTCGTAGATATTCTTTACGCGTAAACGTCTTACAACAAGTCTCACACTCCATTATATATGTATATGTTTATGTTTATATTCAATTAGAAGTGAAAAAAAACATAATGTTTTCAAGACCAATTGAACAGATAAATTTCATAGGTTATACAAAAGTATATTACAGAAAATATGATAACGTCAGAAACAAGAGCAGAAATAGAAAGTTTGAGAAGAGAAGCCGAATCTCTAGGGATTACTTATATTAAACGGTTGAGAGTTAGGGGGTTGACAAAGCTGATAAATGCCACAAAGAATGAGGCGTTTATGAAGCGGTTTACCCGCGCCCACAAACGAGGAGCCTTTAAAGATATATCCAAAGCGGAGGAAGAAGGTAACATAAATCAAAAAGAAAGTATTGCGGGGTTAAGGGCTAGTGTAATCAAACCTTCAAGCACAAATAATTTGTCCCAAATTAGACGCCAAATAATAATAAGAAAATCTATCGTTAGCGCGATAGTGGAAAAAGGTGAAGAAATATTGGGGGCTCACGATGAAACATTGGAAAAGGTTAGAAAATGGAAGACGGGTAGTTACATTATCCTTTCGTAAAAACATTAACATTAACGAGTCTGAACGCATGTCCGATAAACTCGCTCCGTATCTAACAACCAATTTTTATTTGAGATATTCATATTCTTACAAGCTAGAACATATGGAGGAAATTAAAAATGGAAAACCTAAAACTATAATATTTCACAAAAATCTCGGTAGTAGCGAACCACTATCATCAATGAAAACCGTTAAAAAATGGCTGTCAGATAAGGAGCAAACACGAATAATGTCCGATAAAATAGACAGACCAAATACAAAGTGGAAGTTTGTAAGATGGGTAGAGGTTTTTGTAAAGCTAATACAGGGTAGTAGGGGAATAGATTTGGGACTACAATCCAAAGAAGCAGCAGGAGGAGAACTTCTAGAATGGTTGAGGAATAGAAAAGGTATGTATTCTTTAGATAAGTATAATGACGATCTTTGTCTGTTCAGGTGTCTAGCTATGCACCTTGATAAAAAGATCAGACCTGACAGATGAACAGAAAAGGCGAAAGAACTTAGTAAGCAATATTTCGGTAGTAATGTGGTTTCACCAATTTCTTTTTCAGATCTGAAAAAGGTTGAAGAGTTTTTTAAAATCGGTATAGAAGTATATCAACCCACTGAATGTAATGTATGGTGGTTGAAAAAGGTACCAGCGCACTATAAGGCAATAGGTAATAAACCAATGACAATAGGACTGTTTAATAATCACGCATTTCTGATAAAAAACCTTAAAAACCTATCTAAAATTTACGCCTGCGATAATTGCAAGCAGAAATTCACGAAAGCGAGTAATATGAAGAGACACGGACCAACATGTATGAGAGGTGAGACAAAAGTAATATGTGATGGTAATTATTTAGAGCGCCCGCGTTCGTCGTTCGAGAAAGCGTTTTACCCAAAAGGTTCTAACAGTTATGGGGCGATCGATTGGATGTATTCTGTGGAAAAGCGGGAGGGAATTCACATTCACCACGAACAGTGCGGACACGGAGGTGAAAGATGGATTTTAGGAGCTCCGGTAGATGGATACTGTCCAGAAACCAATATCGTATATCAATATCACGGGTGTTACTGGCACGGGTGTGAGATTCATGCAAAGCATAGAAAAGAAGAACGCGCATCCACTATGAGAAGAGATAAAGTTATTAGAAAAAGCAAAGAATTCAACCTAGTAGTTATGTGGGAATGCGAATTCCAAAGAACGGGTAAAGATATAAAGATCGGTTGTGACACTACTCTTTATCCATATCAGATAGTATACGATTTTGAGGCGTATCTCCAGCCAGAAGTTGAAACTACGGTAATAGTTTAGAGTACGAAGCTGAGCACGTTCCGGCAAGCGTTAGTATAGGAGAAATAATTTCTCAGGAACAGTAACTCATATTTGTGATAAAGATCCCGCAAAATTATAGATTAAAAAATTCGTAGAAGATTTGAAAGTCAGGGGAAAAGCTATAAGAGAAGAAGTGTGGTCAAGATATAGGTTTAATACAGAACATTTACGTAAAAACCAAATCGCCAAGATCGAACAGTGGATAGAGCAAGTACCGGTTATAGGTTTTAACAGCAGTAAGTACGATATAAACTTAATAAAGAAATACCTAGTAGGCGAACTGGCATCAACAACAAAGAAAGTAATGGTCGGAAACGTGCAAACGCAACAATATTTCTATTTACTCCAGAGTTTAGATTTCTTGATGTAATACTTTATCTAGGACCCGGTGTAAGTTACGATAGTTGGATAAAAGCCTACGAATGCAAATGACAGAAATCTTTCTTTCCTTATGAGTGGTTCGATTCTGCAGAAAAACTGAATTACCCAGGACTACCGGATATAGAGAATTTGGTATTCCAAAACTATCTGGGAAAATGTTAATAGATGAAACAGAATTAAGTAAATGTCGTAGAATTTTCGAAGAAAATAATATGAAAACTTTCAGAGATTGGTTGAAATATTATAACGATTTAGATGTAGCACCGTTCCTAGAAGCGGTGGAAATAATGTGTGAATTTTATAAACACAGAGGTGTGGATATTTTCAAAGATGCGGTAACACTACCTGGAGTAGCTATACAATATTTATTGAGAGGAACATTAAAGAACAAAAATCTTCAAAGACGATTATACCGGAGGATGCTCTATATGCACCAAAAGAAGAAACATACGAAATGATGAAGGACGCTCTAGTTGGCGGTCCATCAATAGTATTTACACGATATGCAGAAGCTGGTGTTTCAAATATTAGATCTAATTCCTCAAATGAAATTAACAAACCTTGCAAGGCTGTTTTGGGGTACGATGCAAACGCGTTATATTTATCTACGTTAAATAAAGAGATGCCGTGTGGGAGAGAAACTATACACCATATAGATACCCCACATAACCCTAAATTTATTAAAAAGTTTTGTAAAAGAGTTTTATCTGGAGACTGGTTTGGGTTTGCGGAGGTGGATATAGAAGTTCCACCACAACTTAAAACATAAGTTTTCTGAAATGTCCCCAATATTTATAAACAGAGAAGTAGAGGTTGATGAAGTTCCCACACACATGTTAAAATATTTGGTTTAAGATACTGGAAGAACTAGAGGAAATGGAAGAAAATTGGTGGGATCTATGACCGCCACTAAAGTATTGCTGTACGCGCCACTGTTGAAATGGTATTTAAAAACACGGCCTAGAAATAACTGGAGTTCATCGTGTTATAGATTATATTAGTGGTAAACCCTTCGAATGGTTCGCAAAAGAAGTTACAGCCGCAAGACGAACAGGCGATGTAGAACCAAATAAGAAACCAGTAGCGGATATAATGAAATTATTAGGCAATTCGTGTTGTGGAAAAATGATAGAGGCAAAAGAGAGACATTTAAATACGACATATACACAAGACGAAACCTGTGTTGACAAAGCGTTAAGATCTGCATTCTTTGATGATTTGGAAGAGATAGGAGATGCGTACGAAATATCTTCCGAAAAACCCCTGTGTGCAGTAAAGAGCCCCTTCCACTGTGGAATAGCGGTTTATCAACTAGCTAAATTGAGAATGTTGGAATTTTACTACGAATTTCTAGACAAATACGTAAAAAGAGAAGACTTTGAATTAATACAGATGGATACAGATAGTATGTATATAGGAGTTAGTGGAAAAACGATAGAGGAATTGATTAGACCTAACTTACTAGACGAGTTTGAAAAAGAAAAAAAGAAATGGTTGGCTTGGGATAAATGGAGCGAAAGAGAGCCAGGACTTTTCAAAATGGAATTCAGCGGAGATAGGGCGATAGCGTTATCTAGTAAGTGTTATTTCGTAGAAAAAATTAATTCTAAAGATAATTTGGAACAAATTAAAATTAATAAAAACTCTGCGAAAGGAATGTCCAAGAGAACTAACAATTTAAATTGGGATAGATATAAACGAGTACTAAGTGAAACTACAAAAGATGGAAAACACATTATAGATGTAGCGCAAAATAGAGGATTTAAAATGAAAGACGGCGTTATGAAAACGTACTGTCAACAAAAATTAGGACTCTCGGCATACTACGATAAAAGACGTGTGTTACCAGACGGAATACATACAGAACATCTCTAGTGATCCGGGGGTAGCTGGGTGTCAGAAGGCACCATAAGAAGTTCTTCGCGAACAAACCCTCGAGATGGCCCATCATTCAAATAGTAGAGCACGGGCTCATCGGGTTTGGTAATAGATCGATCTAGATGATATACATTGAGACCACACTGGATCAGTCGCGCGGCGGCTGCCACCTTCGAGCTCTCCCGGTTGATAGAGGTACCGGACGTCAATATCTGATGGAAGTGCAATCGCCGATTGCTGCTCCTCTAAACCAACGGGTCGCCCGCGCGAGACGGCAGAGGGCTCGCTCGTCACCCTTTTAAACGTGATGGCATCTACGGGCTTTTTACCTATCAATCTGGTCACCTCTCCGTTCAGTGCGGAGACCACGGCGGGCAGTCTGGCCACCCACTCGGTCGATCTCGAATGAGGGTTTACAAGTTCTTTGGCATATTGGTGTCCCGGTGGATGTTGACGCGGCCGCGTCTGATAGAAACTTTATGCTTAGACAATAGATGAGAGACCGCGCCCATGAACTCGCGGCCGGGATCGACCTGGAGAAGATTCGGCCATTTGAGAGGACTCCTCTTATATATTCGGGAAAGAGCCTCGGCCACTTCCTTTGACTCTTTAGTGGCCAACGGCTCAGCCCCCTTATAACGACTCGCTACGTCAACGATTGTCAGTGCGTACTTGTACGTCTTGCGACCGACGCGATCGCGAGGTAGAAACAGGAGGTCCGCTTGGTGAACTTGGTTCGGCACCGGCACGTCGAATTTCGGCCGCGGAATATTGTGAGGCGCGGGTAAATAGATCTGCCAGATGGCCTGCTTCTTGAGCCATTCCTTG
>CM055277.1:7103526-7313526 GCA_029237695.1 Conchocele bisecta
AAACAGTGAAACTCCCATCACAAGTGCTCTCATCCCATCCCAAAAAAAGAAACTGTAACCCCAGCTGCGCCCCTGTTACTAACAGTGTATCTCATTCCCCCAGTACGCCCCTCTCAAGTGACAACAATAACAAATCAAACATGCAGACTATAACGGTAAACGTTTGTCCGTCCAGTCAGACAGACCAGGTCAGTCAGTCGGCCACGCACGGGAATTCTCACGGTCAATAGTACATATTGGGAGAGCATTGTATTGATTCTAGCATAGTGAATGACTGTAATTGTGAAACGAATTCTGTATCGAATAGTTGTGACAAATATGATTGCAAATCATTGACATTTATGTCACTAAATGTATGTGGCCTAAAAAGTTAATTGCTGATACCTGAATTTTATGACTGTATTAACGTGTACGACATCATAGGTCTGCAGGAGACAAAAACCGACTCGTTAGATGAAATTACACTGCAGTACTTTGATATAAAATTCAAACATCGACGAAACATTTCACGTCGAAAGTCTGGCGGTATTGCACTTGCATATAAGAAGCATTTGCGACAATTTATAACCACAATTCATACAGACTCGAAGCTTGTGTATTGGTTTACAATATCCGGTAGATTAACACATATTGGAGATATTTTATGCGGTATTATTTATTTGCCACCCGAAAATTCAGTGTATTCAACCGACGATCCGTATCACGAATTAGAATTAGAAATGTATGCACTTTCAAACAAATATTCACATGTACTATTGTTTGGTGACTTAAATTCAAGAACCAAATCACTTAGTGACTATATACGTGTAGATGATTATATTTTTGAACATAATAATGTACCGGAAATTACCGAGGAATTTAATGTAGAGATGTCACATTTCGAACAAAGTGAAAATGTGTTGCTAGATCGTAAAAACGAAGATACTTCTATAAATAATTACAGTTATAAGTTTTTGCAAATCGAACAGGATGTACATATTAAATGGACATACTAAGCACAGTAGCTCTGGGTCTAGTACATGAAAAGGTGTGAGTACTGTTGATTAGTTCATGTGTACTGCGAACCTAGTTACACATATAAATGACCTATCAGTTTCCGAATATTGTCCCCTATTATCGGATATACACAATCCGGTTTCACTTGTAATGAACATAAAATCGAATATTCTTACTAACACTAATGTCAATGATATAAATACTTGTGATAATGTTAAAAGACATTTATGGAATAGTGACAAATCGAGCGAATTTACAGACAACTTTGATAAACACACTCTAGATGATATACATACCTATTTAATAGGACTAGAAACAAAACCACGTATAGAACATGAGGAAATTGACAATGCTGTATCAAGACTAAATACATTATTCACAAAGTGTGCAAAAATTACATTTGGTCATAAAACACGTACGTCAAAAGATAACAAAGAACCACATTTTCATTGGTTTGGTAATCAATGTAATAAGGCTAGACGTAACTTTCATAATGCAAAACACTTATATAAATTGAGAAAAAAAACAACTAACAAAGAACAACTAAAGCGGGCGAGTAAAAATTATAAAGAAGCTATACTGAAATATAACAACGAATTTAAACAGAAAGAGACTAACCTACTAAAACGGCTTACAAAGTCAAAGCCTAGAAAATATTGGAAAATCCTAAATGGTACTAAGACGGAATCAATGGTTGCCCCACTTACATCACTTTTAAATTATAAGTTTTTCAAAGACGTAAACTTGGACGAAAATATAAATACTAATGCGGAAATTAATACCGAAAATGAAACTGAAATTGTAGAGGCTATTAATGAAGAAATGAACAGACCTGTCACGCTTTTATAATTGAAAAAATATGCAAAACACTTAAAAATAATAAAGCAAATAGCGTAGATAAAATTTTAAACGAACACATAAAGTCCACGTTCCCATTAATGGCAAATACCTACGTTAAATTGTTTAATATTATTATAGACTCAGGACGGGTACCAGACGCGTGGACTGTTGGCATGATCAATCCAATTTATAAACACAAGGGCGATGCATCGAAACCAGAAAATTATTAGCCGATAACACTTGTTAGCTGTATGGGGAACTTTTTTACGTCAGTAATTAATAACAGACTGCAAACTTATGCAGAAAACAGTAATTTAATAAATGAATGTCAAACAGGATTAAGTCAAAGTCATTAAATTTACCTATATATATGCAGATATAGCTATTTGACAAACTTGTCAAACCGATACTAACATATGGAAGTGAGCTTTGGGGATTTGGAAACATAGATGTTATAGAAAGGGTCCAGCTAAAATACCTAAAGATAATATTAAATATGAAAAAAAGCACACCAAATGTTATGGTATATGGCGAAACTGGTGTAGTTCCAATATATGTAGATATTCAAACAAAAATGGTTTCTTTTTGGGCATGACTAAATTATTCAAATGACAGAAAATTAGGATCAATATTTTATACTATTATACACAGTTTTTACAGAAATACGACAAATAAAAAAAAAAAAGGAAATTTAAATGGATTACGGCAGTTAAAGATATTTTGATAAAATGTGGGTTAAACGGAATTTTTGATTCACATACATTCCAGAATGAAATATGGTTGAAATCAACTGTTAAACAAAAGTTAAAAGACTTATATAACAATGAATGGTTTAGCAGTGTTCGAGAATCATCAACTTGTTTAAATTATAGAATATATAAAACATCATTTGGATTTGAGGAATACTTGGCTATTCTTCCAAATAAATGTAGAAACATATATATAAGATTTAGAACAAGAAATCACAAGCTACCAGTATTTACAGGACGATGGAAAAGAATACCATTGAATGAAAGACAATGCATAATCTGTAAAAATGAATACCACCATCTGTTAGGCTGCAATAATTTGAAACACGTAAGGAAACATTATATTAAACGTTATTACTATAATAATGCAAGCACATACAAATTCGAAACACTAATGAGTACTAAACATGTCAACGATTTGAAAAAAACTATGTAAATTTATACAGATAATTACGTTTATGTACGACTGGCTCTCTCATACATATATGTTCAGATTACCATTTCAACTTAACTGTGGTCAGATATAATACTTTATTTAATAACTATTCACTTTAAAATATAATTCATGTACAAGCATAATAAATTCATCCTACTCGTTGGAGGTACTTGTATGTGGTGCAGCATGACGACATATAACACATCTTGCCGATAGTCAATATAGGAACTAACTAGTTAAAATGATTTATTTATTGGGCAGTCAAACTCCATGTCGGATTGCACAAAAGTGCCATCTGAACGGGATCTACACTGTTCGGAACAACGGTAACATGCGTTCTGTCTCATCATGATGCACTGTAAGCAGTGCCCATGATTCATGTACATGCTATTTCCTGAAGCCTTGCTCACATTTGTTGAAACTATATACATGCGTACCTCATGTTGCCATATGTATGGACTGGGTGATTAAAGGAATATTGTATTGGAACTCGTGCATATATCCACATACAAATAAAATAGCCTATAATTATAGATTCTCGTTATTTATTACCATATGGGAACGCATTTTCACAAGTTTAGTGAATCTACTGAGTTACTGAAGCTTCTAATGACGTTCTAAATCGCATGACGTCAACGTCAAACCATCGTTGCTTTGTCGCGCCATTAGGAACTTCATTTGGAACGGATTCGTTTTGTTCGTTTGGCATAACATTAGCGCATAATACGATTACATGTATGTAGTTATGGATGATGAGGCCAGCCAATCAAATTCGCTGCAGGTGTTATTACACGTGTGTCATATTGATATGCACCGGCATATCTGGGCATATGTGACTTACCTGTCGTTGATCGTCAACGTAGTTGATGTGACGTTTGATTCAAAATCATTCATAAATGATAAAGTTTAACATTCCTGTTGAAATGACAGACCGTGAAATAGCAATATACATGGAGATCTGGCAATTCATACTCAGACCACAACACGCATACCGATAATCACAGCCGTCTTCGGTCGAATATGAATTTCCATCCATAATTTGTCACTTGATGTGTTGACAATTTCACGCACCTGTCCTTTTAGACATAGGACTATCAAGTTGAAGGATCACTTGTTTCCGAACGACGTGACGTCATGTTTTTTAGATGTGTTTAAAGTAGATTTCCTTTAATGGAATTACATATTGTTATGAAATATACCGCAGCAAATGCGGTACAAGTTGCCTTTTATTGTATCGGCGGCTTTAATCTCATAATTCTGTCGTTTTGACGAAGAATCGGTTGTCGTAATTGTAAATAAAAACTAGAGCACGTGAATGTAAGAAATAAATGGGACCCGATTCTTTGTGAAAATTATTATAAGTTATTGTAAATAACTTTCGGAGCACCCATAAAACACATATGCCATTGTATTTGGTGCGCTACATATCATCAAAATCCGTCAGTTTGTTAGGAAGATTTTAAAGAAAATCTACTGTAAAATTACGTCGCAGATTACGTCACGTCGGAAAATCTGCTTCGGCAATCAAGTGATCCCCCACCTTGATTATGGCTTTACTACCGTTACCGCCATATGCCTCAAAGATAGCCACTGCAGTGACTGATTTCAAGATTTGCAATATGTCGACTATTGTCTAAATACGCGTCTAATGGTGCTAAACCAGCAGTGCAAAACCAGAAATTATATTAAATAGCCTGTTTAAATTACAATGGGTGACTTGCCTATTAAAATACAGTGTTTATCGCTCCTTTTGTCCGACTACATAAAGTGTACAAAGTTTACAACGCTTCGGTCGTCATTTCCGGCAGAATAAATTAACTTCCGTAATTCTGTTTTTGCTGATTTTGCCTATGTAGGCTTTCTAACTTTAGAATCCGACTGATGACAACCTGTTACCCTTGAGCATTTGGAGAAATCTGCATATATTCAAGATGGCTGCCACCTAGCTATATTGTGCCATATAATTGCATCCCAAGGAGGAAATTAAACCATTTAAGAGAGCATAATGACTGTATTAACGTGCTGACACACTGTATTAACGTGCAGGCTACTTTAAAATTCAATGTATTTGTGGGGATGTATAGTGGAGTAACAAACTATGTTAGCTTTGATTGTTGTATATTTCAGGTTCGACCTTAACGTTACTAATAAACAATAACAACGGAAGTGACGTCGCCGCAAGCGCGGGACGTTACGTTACGTTACGCTACGTTACGTTACGCTACGATTGACGCTCTTATCTCATGTTACAATTCCAGACATTCTCGGGGCCTCGAAAAGTAGCCTGAATAGCAGAATATTAGGTAACTTAATATATCACTGAAGTAAATATATTACTTCTGAAAAGTACTTAGTATGAAACTTACAGTCTCTGAGATTCAGTTCTCAGTACAAGTTTCACATTCTATACAGTTAATTTAATACATTTCTAGAGGGTATAGTTTCACTATTGGATGATTTGTAAAACCATTCTGTGTTCGAATTTTAGCACTGCGAATAAGTCCATCTTTTCCCGGAACTAATTCTTCAACGACTGCGAGTTTCCACCGTAACCGAGGGATATCATCGTGGACCAACACAACGTCTCCGACATAAATCGTTTCATCATTTCTGCCTGTCGTCTGATGACGTTCTCGTAGAGCGGTCAAATACTCACGACGCCATCTATCTTGGAAGTGGTTGATCATCATCGTCTGGTGCGTAGCCAGTTTTTGGTAGTAGGGGCATCTTCTTCGTTAGGGAGTTGGGTGATTCGTCTGCCGTAAAGTAGGTGTGACGGGGTAAGCATTATTTGTTCATCCGACGTATTTGCGTTCTCAAAGTAACATCTAGTGAACGTAGTTACGGAGTTGAAATCTTTAACTATAATGTGCCATTTATTTTGTATTTCGTCTGGTAAAGGCGTGTCCCAGTCATAATTGTGTTGCCATAGTTCCTGTAGAAGTATCTTTGCTCTGATAGTGACTGGACTGAGTAAACCCAAAGGATCGTACAGTCTAGATGTTTGCTGCAATATATCTCTCTTGGTAGATATCTGTGTTGTGGGCATCATCTTGACCGGATACGTTATTACATCATTTTCTGGGTCCCATCTTATACCTAGTATTTTAGTGCATGTGTCCGTATCTAGGACACCATCGTTTGTAGCTTGCACGCGGAGCTTGTCATTGTTAGAACTCCATGACCGCAAGTTGAAACCTGCAGACGACATAAGGTCACGTGATTCTCTGTAGAATTGCAGTAGTTCTCCTTCCTGCTGGAAGCTGGATATAACGTTATCAACGTATGAATCTCGTCTCAGGTAGTCACTCGCCCACTTGCTATTGTTGAGATCCATGTGTTTCAGTACCGTTGCACTTAAAATGAACGGCGATGAAGTAACTCCAAATGGGACTGCACAGAATCTGTACGTTGTCAAGTCACTATTGGGGTTGCTAGGATCGCTAAGCCATAGAAACCGCGTCACATCTCGATCATTTTCGTTGATACCAATGTTTACAAACGCTTTATCTATGTCTGTTGCTGTAGCAAATCTATTCATTCGGAAACGGAGTATAATTCCGATCAAATCATTCAATTCTGGTGGTGTAGACAGCAGACAATCGTTTAAACTAGGCTGGTCACGTGATTGGCGACAACTGCAGTCATACACGATACGGATCGGTGTAGTGCTCGAGTCTTTCTTTACATGGTGATGTGGTATATAATGCACTTGGTGGAGTGGGGTGACTTCTGTGTCTACTTTCTCTATAAACCCGCGTTTCAACTGTTCATCTATTATTTCTCCATATTTTGTCAGCAATTCTGGTGTTATTGAAAGCCGTCTAATAGTATTCTCTGTACGTTTCTTGCACACTACATAAGTTGTAGGAAGCACGGGATGGGCTGCTTTCCACGGCAGATTAGCTACGTAATGTCCGTCTCTGTACTTGATACTGTTTCCTTTATATGTGTCAAGAATACGGGAAGTAGATGACTCAACCTCGTCTTCGGAAATCCCCATGGATTCGAGCTTCCAGAATTTCTCAAGATCTGTGACACTGGGTGGCATTGTAAAGACGTTCAACATGTAGCTAGCAGATGACTGTTTCTTGGTAACAGGAAGTGGTCCGGATAATAGATACCCGATCTTTGATTTCACTGCCGTAGGCCCGTTACCTCTGATAACATGGTTCTGAACGATCTGCCAATAATACTTCAAAATCTTCATCTTCGATGGAAATAGGATGTGCTAGCTTGAGTCCTTTAATATATCTCCAGACATTTAACTTCACTCTGTAAGTTCGTTAATGGAACAGTAATGGTGGGTACAACGAGTATGTCTAGTGGTATCGTTTCACCTTGATCAGCGTGTAGGAATATTCTGCCGGTGGGTATGGAACGTATCTGTTTGTAATTACCACTAAAAGATGCCAACGAAATAGTGTCTGAACCGGTGTATTGTAGTTTCAGTTTCTCAGCAAGGTCATCCGTTATAAAAGACTTCTGTGCGCCTTCGTCTAGCAATATGTTTGAAGCGGTATTAATATAACCACATGAACTGACCTTAGCAACAGCAGTCTTGAGTACAACGTTCAAT
Source organism: Conchocele bisecta (assembly GCA_029237695.1). Lineage (NCBI taxonomy): Eukaryota > Metazoa > Mollusca > Bivalvia > Lucinida > Thyasiridae > Conchocele > Conchocele bisecta. The sequence continues at coordinate 7,111,127 of CM055277.1, forward strand.
CTCTGCTGCGTATTCGAATGGAGAACTTCAATAGCGGTTCCAGTTGTTTCTGTCAGACCGGAAGTAGAATTCGCAAACGGTGTATCATCGGGGTTCAGATTTGAAACTGTGCAAGATTTATCGCAAATACTCGTGTGGTGTTTACGCTGACAATTCCTACATCTGAACTTTGACCGGCAATCTGATACTCTGTGGTTTCCCAAACAGTTGAAACATAAGCGCTTTGATTTAACTACTACAAGTCTGTCTTTCGCACTTTTCATTTTTTCACAACTGAGCGGCTGGTGATGATCACCACAAAACACGCAGATAAGTTTCTTTTCTTTAATGTCACCATTTATATTCGCGTACGGTTGTTTTCTACACATATATTTCTTCTTTTCGGTTCCGGTGAACAGGGACGCCGTCGGCACGTGTGGTTCATGAATATCAACTGACTGACCCGCCTCTAGTATGTTGGTTTCTCGGGCGATAGCCGCTCGTAACTCTTGCAATTGCCACCGTGCGTTTCCGTGTTCTCGTGCTAAATTTCGCCGCAACTCGGTTGGTAGTTTTTTCCTGACTATAGGTACAAGTAAATCTCCGTAGGAGTTCTGACAATGACCTAATGATTCTAGTCCTCGGATGTAGGTCTCCATTCTGTCATGAGAATGGCGAAGACTCGTCACACTGTTGTCTGGGGTCGGCAAATCTAGCAACGGCTGCATGTAAGAATGAGACGACGCTGGCCCTCTCTAGTAGATATTAGTTTCTGCAGATTCATAGTTGTAGAATTTCTCACGGCACCATAATGTGGGGATGTATAGTGGAGTAACAAACTATGTTAGCTTTGCTTGTTGTGTATTTCAGGTTCGACCTTAACGTTACTAATAAACAATAACAACGGAAGTGACGTCGCCGCAAGCGCGGGACGTTACGTTACGATTGGCGCTCTTATCTCATGTTACAATTCCAGACAGTATTAACTGCATATGGAAAAAATCAAAGATGGCCGCCAAATGTGAATATTTTACATACTTTCACTAATTCGTCATATCAAAGAATATACGTTTTTTAATTATATGTTTATTAAAACAATGAATTTGTGTTTTTTTTTGTAACTTTGATGTGAAATTATATAATAATCTATATAACAGAAGTCCAAGATGGCAGCCATATATGAATATATTACAATGTACTTGCAACCGTATCTTGAAATAAGAAACACTATATACTTGCAATCGGACCCCATATCAGAGCGAATTTGTATACCAATATTGTATTTATTCGGTATATAATTATTCCAATAGATTGGGTATGTATTTATACACATGTTTCAATAGCATTAGTCCAAGATGACCACCAAATATCATGATATTACCTGATAACTAACTTGTGTAGGAAATAGATTACGTAATTACACTCGGATACTACATCTAATAATATAAGTATACAGAATCCTGGTATTAAGTCACAGGGAACTTGTTTTACCTTGATATACATACACCATTAGACAGCATCGGCAATAACGTAAGTCTAATTTGGCCGCCGGATATGAATATAGTACATTATAATAGTAATACAATTATATTATGACATAAGATTTAAAATCGTGCATTCAGATAGATATTTTCGATATTGTTTTGTCTTGTCTTGCCATTCCATAGAAGCATCCATACTTCTATTGTTGGCAGAGAGATATATTGTACTTTACAATATACTTCAAGGACTTCCTAATTTGTAAAAATATCAGATGTCGTCGTTTATAGCATTGGCTCCAAAAATTCAAATGCTCAATGTGATTTACTATGCAACCTACTTAATACAACCACTTAGGGCTTCCACTGATAGTATTGCGTGTTCTGTGAAAGTAGTCAGTTTCCACAAAGCGGCTGTATGCACATGATGGTTGATGTACAACATGTTAATATCACTTATTACTTTGTAAGCTGCAAGTAATTGGTGTGTTTTCATACCACTATCGCCGATGTAGAGCAACATATGTATATGATGAGGTAATGTATGTACATCAATTTTCTCTGTGTATTGTTTGAAAGATAAGCAATACAAATACTGTATATCTGTTGAAGTATTGTGTAGTTATATGCCATTAAATGATTTTACCGGTTTAAACATCAAGACAGAATTCAGCACCCGTGAATGCATATGCTATATAAAAACAAATAAGACATGACGCCGTCAGTATACGTAAATGTGGAACAAAGAAATCAACCTTAATCACAAATATAATAATTCCGAGAAGAACACGGATATGCTATATATTAAATACCACAGGGAGGACACAACTAATACAAATGTAATTGATATTATATGACATTCAATCTAGCTGTGCCACTACTAAATACTCACGGTAACAATAAATAGCATTGTACCTGCAGACAGCAATACACGTGGTACACAACCATATATAGAACGTGACAACATTCAAGGCATACAGTAATTACTCAATTTAATATACTAATATGAAAATGCTGAACAATATAGCTGGCGTCCCTTCTTGTGTGGCTAAAGTTTGTGTGTCATCATAATTATATCATTGTTTTCTTATAGTTATATTTACAATATTAACTTTCAATTTACGGAAACTGATTTATTATTTTGTGTAATTAATGTATTGTTCGTACAGTATACATGTATTAATCATCTTTGATTCATCATTTCCTTCTATAATACTGTCCTTTTGACGTATGGATGGAGAGGTTTGCGGGAGAAATTATATGGTGGCTAATCAGGTTCAACCACCCAACTGGACTGTTTTGACAATGCCAAAGCGGCATCCTTGCTGTCATGTATTCGTGTACTGCGCTTCAATATTATTGTTTTTTTTATGTTGGGACTGTTCGGGAATAGTTGTTGTCCATGTATACTGCATCTCTAGAGCCTCCATATATTTATTTCCTTTGAAATTTAATATTTTAATCATTACACGATATGATTGTCATTGCGAGGTAATTTATCTTCATATATACGTCTGCCATGTATATAAATATCTCATATAGCAGATATGTTTACTTATAATCCTAGTAATTATATGGAATTTGTTCAATATAAGGCAACATTACTTTTATATTTGGCGGCCATCTATGATTTCTGCTATTGGTAGTTATCTAATTATATTCCTAAGTTAGTACAAGCGTTTATTGTATACATACCTTCAGTACTTTTATTCCAATTTACTACGATACGACACCCATGTGCAATTGCATACTTTATTATTCTCTGTGATTATCGTCATGGGATAATTTCTTTATATATGGCGGCCATATTGGACTTTCACTCTTCACAAATGTGTCTAATTACGTATCAAATGTACTGTCATGTCAATATATCCAATATTAGTATGCATGTTGTTTTCATATGGAATGTACGTGAGAGCAGTCATATGCAAAATATAATGTTACGTTTGGCGGCCATGTTGATTTGAAATGTAATGTCGATCGCTTATCTCGATAAGTCAAGTAAATCCATTGTAAGCTGTTAATGTATGCTAATACCTCATGTGGAAACAACTATATGACACACTATAACGGTTTGGCAGCCATATTGGATTTATGCAAATTTCTTAAAACGATCAAAGATGACATGGTGCCATCAGACGGATTCTTGATGTTGATGATCTGGGCAATCAAAATCGCCAATAAAAAAAAACGTTCCATACACTTGGCTGCCAGACTATCTGACATCTGAGCGGGAAACCCCCACATACGTCAATATATTTCATTGGTCGGTTACTTTGCAGATTTCCGATATTTACCTCGGAAAGAAAATGGCGACGGTGATACACTGAAAATGTTATGCACTCTGTTTTACAATAAAATGTTGATAAATGACTAGTAAGGAAAGTAGTTGCATATAAAATATGAATGAAAGTTGGTGTATTAATATTATTTAAACCTGTTATCAGATGATTTCGGTATCGTACAGTTCAAGAAGTTTCAAACTTATGCGCGTATTCGTATCGAATATTCGAGTTTCGATTTCGCTATGTGACGCAACGGGATGGAAGCCATGACCAAAGGTAATTACCGGATTCACACCATATGTCAATGCATGATCACAGACAAATTTCAAAATTGTGTATATACACGACATGTCACTCAAGTTCACATCGATCATTGGCATAAACATACTGATGATTTGCCTCGAGTCTACTGAAGTGGAAGTTTCAAAGTTATTTGACCTTGACTTTGGGGTGGGAAATGAAACTATGGATGATGACAGACATGCACACGAAGTGTCAGCAAATTATTTGACATCTTTTACCATGACATTGGGCACAAGGGAGCACGCCTGGGATGATGAATGATGAGAAACATGCACATGAACTTTCAAGCCAATCTGTCATGCGGTAAAGATTGCTATAGCAGAATGGAAAACATGATGGACATTCAGACAGACGAACGAACGGACTTACGACTTTTGCATCCCTATATCCCGTTTTCGCTATGCGATGAGATAACAATTACTCCAGATATATTGGAACTAATACAAAAATGATTACATTAGAAACTTATGACGCTTGATGATGTTCATGTATACGAAGTTTAACGTTAATCGAAATCAAACTGTAGAATTGGTTCGTCTGTCAAACTATATATGACGGACATACAGACGAGCCGACGGACCAACAGTCGCAAATTATAATGCTCCCTGCCGGGTGTTGGTGCAGGGGCGGAGGGGTGAGGGGATAAAATACTTCAAAACATAAGTGAATATGTAAAATATTGATAAACAATGAATATATAATATATATTAAAAACCATTGGCTTATGTCCGAAATTGACCACCATACGTTGAGAAAAAAACTAGCAGTGTTCAAGCTTTTTTTAGCATTATTTTCTAAATCACGTGTCTTTTATAATGTTATCAGCATGTATTATTGTATATGACAGAGTAGGTGCATTAGATATATAATAAATATTTTACATTGTTTATGTTTCTTGATGATTGTTGACAACTGCGAAAATGCATGACAACGCCAATAAACCTGTAAAACACGGGAATTCCACTTGTATGAAAGCAACATTAGTATTATATAAACGTGACATTATCCGCAAACATGATAGAGACTGTAAAATAAACACTCATTTTTAGAAATTCATGATACTCTCATTAAAACCCTTGATAAACTACGTGCAGACAACGTCACCAATACACGTCATCACGCGGTAAATTTGACATGTTTGCTTATGGTGGGCTGCAACGGCGATTCGTCCATATGTCGAATAGACCAGTTTTAAAAGTGATTTTTTTTATGGGATTTCCTTTATTTAGATTTGTCTAGACTTTTGATATGTTCTTTATAATGTTATCTTCAACACATGTGCAAAGAAATATAGTATGTTGCAATTATATTGAGGTGATCATACAGGCTGACTGCACTACCAGTCTCTATAGCAAAGTAACTAATAAATGATAAAAGTCAGATAATGAAAAATAGAAATTAAACATGATATGGAGACATGGCATGTTAGTCTACTGTCCTTTCAACAACTCTGTACCCCAATCCACTTGATTGGCGTGTAACCATTACACCGTAAATATTATCATTTATCACGTAACTAGCCGTGCATTGACCGAATACAGCATGTCTGATAACATAATGCTGTATCAGGACACTGACGCCAATACGCATATCACAGTCAATCCGGATTCAGGAACTACATACATGGAACTACTTTCAGTTCGGATATTTCCGTAGAACATTTCCGTATATTGATCGCGATGTTCAGGGCGACGAATCGGAAGAAGGGTCAAAGGTCACTTTTACGTTGTTGTATTTACGATTTCATTCATTCATTCTCGTTCATTGAAAAGAAAGTTATATTCTCTAATAAATAAATATTAAACACTGTTGTCTTGTTTTATTTTATAAAATATGCAAAGTGTGTATTTGTGCAATGTTTTAACAATCTGACTAAGGAAAACAATATGTGTTTGCCTTTCTTTGTAAGTTTGTTGACACAAACAACACACGTCTGCTTCATTTGTCACTGACAATTGCAATCAACAAAGTATTTTGCATTTCTGAAAAATGTCGTGCAACGTCAATTTCAAACTGAAATGGGACTTTTTTACTTGAGATGGAGAGAGAAGAAGTTGACAACGCTCTAAACAAACACTTCCGTGTTCAATTTCTGAATGAGACAAGCCAGCCATCTCAAGAAGACTCTGCCTCTCCTCCCTCCACAGTATTCTAAGACCCATGTATAATGACAAAACATGCATGTGAAGCAAATTGTGAAAAATTTAGATTTTTGATGAAAAAAAATATATATGAATATTTCTACATGGAATCCTAAAAATGACAAGAATGTTTAAGAAATTTAATAAAGAAATTATTTTTTAAAAAATGTTAGGTCGCGTTATGGCAAACAAATTGTTTTCATTTAGTGTGGCATAAAAAATATATATTTTTTTTAATAAAAACAACCTAATAGGGTGGATTTTCTTTAGACAAAGGTCTGAATTTCTGAAATACACCTATACCTCTATGATTGAAAGTGAAGGGACCAAAGCTATGACAGACGAAGCGTCTGCATCAATCGCTATGGATGAGTTTGATGATGATAATGATTGGTGTTTTGCCGTAGATTTACCTACGAATGACGAAACGGCGTCCAGTGACACTGACAGTAACACAGTCAATAATGTAGCCAATGAGGATCACGAGAATACTGGTAGTGAAGTCATTGATGAAGAGAATCTGACCGTTCCGGACGACACACTGAACACTGACACTACTAGTAGCTGTGTAGACATGCCCGCTGAAGAAGTTCGACAGTTCATTAGTGGGCAAGAAAACGAGAATACGCGCAGAAAGACATTGATGGACACAAAGCGTTTTGAACTGTTCCTTAAAACGAAGAATGAATGTCAAGCAGTTCATAAGATTCCACCAGAGGAGCTAGACACGCACTTAGCAAACGTCTTGTTGTCTGTCCGCCGAGGAGATGGGGCGACGACCCTTCGCGGTATCGCTAGCAATGTCGACAGAAACTGAAAAGGTTGAGATACGAATGTTCGATTTGCAACACTAATGACAAGTTTCTGCTCACTAAAGATGCCCTGAACGCAAACAACAAGTACATGTACTTGAAACGACTCGGTAAGGGAAATCTGCTCTGTACGATCAGCAGCTATTGGGAAGTTCGACGCCCGAGGCAATGTTAAATACATTGTGGCTGAACAACACCACCCACTTCGGAATGCGGGTGAGAAGGAAAACTATGAACTAAGGTAAAATAATGTTTAACTTATTCATGAAATAATTTTCTCCTAAAAATAAAAATATTGAGATGAATGAACAAAAATCCATGGAATAAGCCAATTATATCATCATGATTATTTGCAGTACTGAAACTTGCTGTGGTTTATCACAGAAAATCAATAGAAATTGTCAAATTAAATACCGATACTTCATTCAAAGTCTTTGATAAACAGAATGGGCTCTGGTGTCATTTGACGGTCATAATAATTGGACGGAAATATGCATGATTATGATTGGTCAGCAGTTCAGAATGAATCAGGGTGACCAAAATTTCTTCAATGAAAATCCACAGATTTGTGCGCTAAAAAATCAGATTTTGTATTTGATTAATCTTACTTCTTATTTGTTTTCGATAATTTTAACGATCAGCCGAAAAAGAAAAAATCTCCAGATTTGCATTTGGTCAGCCTGATGAATCAGTCAAAATCATGGATATTGCCTTCCAAATATTAGGACCGTCAGTTGACACCAGGGCCAAAGAATGCAACTACTAATAATGTTTTCCGGGTTTACGTGCTGGACATAGATTTGTGAAGTAAAGAAAAAAATACTGTTCTCGCAAATTATCAAACCAATTTTGCATAATTTAATTTTGCAAACATCTGACGTGAAGCTCGTTTAACGTTATGGAAAATATTTGAAACATCATCATTAACATAACTAACGCGAACGATCCTTGGAAACCGCTGAACACATATATCAGACAAATATGTTGCAAATCGCAAACAGGGTAAATTTGCAAAAAAAATCTGTCAGTGTCAATAATCAATTGCAGATGGGGTGACGTGCAGCTGCAAACCGCTTCAGACGGGGTACAATATCTGGAGCTGAACGAGCGCCAGACTAAAACTAGGACTGGTGCGAACTTATGTGGATGTGAGAGCCGTGACGCCAAAAATGTTTGCTACCGGCGAAGAAAACTGCCCAGTTGAAATCTACAAGGAATACGCACTTAAACGACCCGAAAACTTCAGACATGCTGATAGCATATTTTATCTAGCGACTCGCACTGTTCCCATCACTGATGGATGTCAGTGGTTCACGAATCAACGCGTTGGAACAAAAAAACTAGGAGCATTATTAAAAACCATGGCGAAGAAAGGAAACCTGGATGCCGGAAAAAGATTGACAAGCCATTCAGCAAGGAAGCATTTGATACAGAAGTTGCGGAGCAAAAACATCCCGGCCACAGACATAATGTCCATAAGTGGGCACAGAAATGTACAATCTATCATTAACTACAGTGAGATAGAGGAAAGCAACCAAAGGCGTTGTTCACAAATATTAAGTAACCGTAGTAGACCTACCTCTTCAACTTCAGGATCTGCAGCTGTCGCCAGCACCAGTGCCGTCCATTCTAGTATTGCAGAAAGCTCTGAAATCCCTCATCAATCAATGTCCTCTCTATCTCACCCAATTACCAGTGAAACCGTCCCTGTGCCTAGTGTGAATGTCTCACCTTTACCCCCACCCACTCATGCCCATGCAACTGCCAGTCGCTGTTCAGCCTCCTTCAGCGCAGTCAGAGTCCGGGATGCACAATGTCGGTATCCAACAAACAATGGCACACATTCCAATCGTCATTTTACGGTGCCAACCTCAATTTAAATACCATGAATGTTTATTGCAGCTCTGTCCAGCCGGATAATCATTAATCCACTGTAAGCGAGTGAATTTTCCGCCATTTTCTTTTGAAAACTGACGGGCACCTGAAGGCGGATTAATATTCATTTTTCACATTGTTAAAAATCCTTTCATATTGTGAATTGAAAATATGTAATTAATTTTATTAATTTAATATGTACGTGATAAAAAATGGACCGAAAGAGGTAATTTGACCAGTCGTTGTTGTGTTGCACATCTTCATAAAATTGTAGATGGGACTATTTTGTTCAGCGTCTTTTGTTGTGTCCAGGTGGGTAGTTCGTCCATGCGCTATGCCACATGAACAGCTGGTGAAGTATTACGGGTCTTCCGCGAAAAGAAACAACATCAGTTTGAGGGGGTGGATTTGATTCATAAGAGACAAACAAAACGAATAGTTACGTGATAAATAAAATACAAGGCTTGTGTCTTTTGATATCAAGTTTATCAGGCTCGGCGAGGAAACGCGAGGAATCACTCGGCAAGCCTGGTGATTCCTACGCGTTTCCTCACCTCGCCTGATAAACTTGATATCAAAAGACACTAGCCTGGTATTCTATATGTAACAGGCTGTTATAGCTATAGCTATCCAACGATCCTTGGAATTGCGTCTGTAACTGATAATATGATCATTTTCTCACATGTAAAATCACATGTCCTTTTCATCCGCCATCTTGAGTTGCATGACGGGATAGTTGGAGTTGGATAGTTGGAGTGGTTTCTAGCGAAACGATTTTATTTAACCGCAAGCAATTGAAAAAGCATTCACAAACACGCTTGGGGTGCATATCTATCCAATGCCACGTATTTGAACTCGTATTTTGTCATTGTGGAAGTGTTGTCTACAAAATGTCCGCCATTTTTTATCTCGGAATCTGTGCAAGCATGGCGCACGCATGACGCCATGTTTCCGTAAAGACGTCATACTTCAGGGCGCGCGCCTGGACAGTTTTGTGGGCCAGCTGGCCAACTTTTGTGGCCAGTGGCCACTGGCCCGTTTTTATGGCCAGCTGGCCAAGCCTCGCTATAAAACGAGCGGAAATTCCGCCAGTTATCACTATGGCTTTGAAATTTCTCTAGACGACAACTCCACGCAATTTTAGTGCGGAAAAATTAATCGAAATTTTACTTTAAAAACTAATTTCCTATTCTCATAGCAAGAACTATTTACTATTTAGATCAATATTAAGTCCGACCAGAGTCATTTGGACATTATTTAACCATTGATAGGGTATTATCAGAAACATAGGGCATTTTTCACCCGAACATCAAGTTCTACTCCTAAAACATTATATTCATTGCGCAGTGCGCTGCCGTTTCGTTAATAATAACCTTTGTTACTTTTACTACATAATTGTTATAAACAGTTTAGTCTATCCACACGATCGATTATTTCTTGTAGTACGGACGAATTTACCATTCATTTGAACCGTCACACGGATATCTTTTGTTGTAACTAAATTTAATAAATAGTTGAAAATATTTTATCTACTAGGTAGTCCCTGGACTGTCAGTCTGCAGCGGCACCCGTGTTCCCGTACATACATATGTCAGTATCTAGTCCAGATCTGAGAGGCACAGGTTGCAGGCTACATAGAACTACTGATTGACAACTCCATCATGTCTATAGGCAGACGCTACCACATTTTTCGGTCAATCAGTCATCTATAGTAGTACAGCGGCTAAGGTAGATTTTTCACCAGAATCGTTCACTTCTTGAAGAAAGCATGAAACTTTGCACAAGGAGTCTATGGTACCTAAGGATCATTTTAAAAAATGGACCCCAAAAATTCGCTCCTCTGGTGGCCGCCATATTGAATTCAAATATGGCCGCCAAAATTACAATATGTTGCCCATATCTCCTGTTCTATTGCACCTAGCACCAAAATGCAAGTGTCTATACCTATGTTCTCGATATCTGTGAACATTTTGGCAGTGCTAGAATTTATGTCAGAGGGCCGCAATATTGAATTTCAAGATGGCCACCATATGTTTTACATTACTTCGCATCTCCCTTGCTATAGCACTTAGAAAGAAAAATCAAGGCTCTATACCCATGTTCTTGATGCATAGGAACATTTTTAATGTGAAAATAGTCATCATAGGGCCGCAATATTGGAATTCAAGATGGCCGCCACATTATTAGACATGCATTTTTCCATAATTGTCTGTTGCTCTAACACATGTCATTTCATTTTCACTTTCTTTCAGGATCATGTGGTAGATGGCAAACTTTTAGACTAGTAAAGCCTGGCGAGTTTGCTGATGTCCGGAGGCCACCAGTAGACCGGAACCTGGGAAAAGTGAAGCCGCCTAGGATGTCGGTCACTTCGACACCTAGCCAACTCGAGTTGGTGGGTGTCGAGTTGATAAGGTGTCGAAGTGATCGGTTGCCTATTCCTATACCCATGCATCTAACATGTAGATGTACTCTGATTGTCATTTCACTTTCTTTCAGATTTCTGTGATAGATGATGTCGAAATAGTTCAGACTAGTAAAGCCTGGCGAGTGAGCTGAAGTCAAGCGGCCGCCAGTGGACTGGAACCTGTGCATTCTCTGTCAAAAGGCATCGTCCGAATCTCTTACCCAGCCTTAGAAGGGTAGAGGACGAGGGAAAAGTGAAGCTAAAGGGATACGTTATCAGTCGTTTGCGACAAGTGTTGCAAAGTTCAAAGAACTAGGCAAAGTTCCTTTGAATGTCGTTCCTGAGCAATTTGACGATGGGTCTGGAATTGAAGAGACATTACAAAAGAACAAAGCCAAGTGGCACAATACTTGTCTGAATGTGTTCAGTGACTTTAAGTTGGATCGGCAAAACAAACGTGCATCAGAACCAGACGGTGACAACAGCGGCATCAGCCCAGTTAAATTAAGAAGGTCTAGTATTCAAGGTGCTCATAACTCTGGACAGGATCTGCCACCATTTTGAACAAGCTACATCTACAAATTATTGGAATATTATATTAAATTACTGCTGAAGTTGGATATTTCTGTTCATAAATAGGATACTAGGATAATCTAGGATACTTTTGGAGTCTACTAGTGTATACATTGGCAAATCTGTGTGATATTCATCTGGATAAGTATGCGCGCAAAGAAGCAGCAGAAGAAGAGGCAGCCTCCCCAGAAGGCACACTCTCCACCTCCAACATATCACCAGGATGATAATGATGGAGACACCCTGATGGAGCTGGTAGTGTCCTATCCATCACCTCAGGCATCATCATCAAGAGGCAGGGGACGAGGCAGAGGCAGCAGGCTTGGGGCTAGAGAGGCCTCACGCTCCAAGAAGAGGGAACTTTTGCAATTAACAAGTTAATGAAATGGTCACCCCACTGTTACAATTAACAAACATTGCACCGCACCATCACTGCACCATACGGCACTGCCATGACACCGACCCGGCCTCTCCGTTGTAGTAGTGCTTTAGATACAGTCTCTGTCTCTTCGCCGCCCTGCTGGTGTTGTTGCCGTATAGCCGCCTCTCCAAATCATCCAGAACAGCATAATATCTCCACGAGCCGGGGATGAGGTTGTGCTGCTCGTTCTCACGGTCGCCAAATACACCATCATCCGCACAAGCCGTCCTCAGCATATTGTGGAGTGTCACACACGCCAGCACCATTGTCTCTACGTTCTGCGGCTCCTGTCGCAGTCCATTTGCCACTCTACCAGACCTATGAATTGTCTATAGTACAAGGTTTTTTGGTGGCTTTACATTCACACGGGTGTCTTGAAACAATTCAGCTTGGTTGTCCTCTTGGTTACCTTGGGCAACTTTTTCAATATGCAAATTAGTTGCCGCCATTACCGGAAAACCTATTTCCTGTCATAGGTCAATAACTATGCACTATAAATTCACAAAAATGGTGTCTCTACCTGTAGTTTCATGGTAAAGTATTACGATTTTGGCATTTATAAAGTTGTTACATGCATACACTTTCTCTTTGTGGAAATTAAGTATCGCCATTACCGAAAAACCTTGTTTTTTAGATAGCCGTGCTACTATGTGGAATAATTTCTCAGAAATAGTTTCAATACATATGTTTTCATGGTCGATGATTACAATAAATGCATTTATAAAGTGATGGCATGTTGCCTTTATGTAAATGAGATGCTAATATTAGTATAGTATTATTAGTGTCGTGCATTCTTATGGACTATACATTGCTGGTCCAGGAGTGCACTCATAGTAGTTCCTTTTTGTTGTCTATGACACAAAAATACCTATCAAGACCACGTGGTCGGTTTTATTGCATATTTATCGATTTTTCAAAGGCTTTTGATTCAATACAACACAATATATTATGGAATGCTCTGCAAAGAAAATCGATTGATGGCAAAATTTTGACAGTCTTTCAATCAATGTACAACAAGTTAAAATCGTGTGTACGTGTTGGAAATGAGTTATCTGACTTCTTTTTGTGTAATATCGGCACGCGCCAGGGTTGTATATGTAGCCCGGTTATATTTTGTCTTTTTATAAATTATCTTGTTGCTTACTTACGAAGTACATTTGATAGAGGTATATTTGTGACAGAAGATATAAGTGACCTACTTGCATTGATGTATGCTGATGATGTTTCTAGTCTTAGGGAAACCGCCATCCAATTACAGAGACAAATTGATTGTATTTCAAAATTGTGTGATGCAGTAAATATGAAAATTAACTTAAATAAAACTAAAATAATTGTTTTTAGAAATGGTGGTATTTTGCGTAGCTATGAAAAATGGTATTATAGACACAACCCAATTGAAACTGTGTCATATTATAAATATTTAGGTATGTACATGACGCCAAAACTAGTATGGTCGAAGACACACGAATATGCATCTAAAAAAGCACAAAAGTCAATAGCATGCATATTTCGATATCAGCGCTCATTTGGACAATTTCACCATGCTGATATTTTTAAATTATTCGATTCGATGGTGAAACCGATTCTTTGTTACGGTGCCGAATTATGGGGGTTTCAATGCATTGAACGTATTGAAAGGGTCCACATAGTTTTTTGTAAACAATATTGTGGATTACCCCAGCAGACGGCAAATGTATTTGCATACGGTGAATGTGGCCGTTTACCACTCTGTACTACATATATGCCACGATGCATCAAATATTGGTTGACTATTTTACGTATGGATCGTGACAGATATCCGCGTCAATGATATATTATGCTCAAGCAATTGGACGATAGTGGCCGCAAAACTTGGGCTGCTAGTATTAGATTACTCGTGTATTCGTTTGGATTCGGTTACATTTGGCTTTCACAAGATGTAGGCGACCTAGATTATTTTGTCCAATATTGTCCAATTTGTCGACAAAATAATATACATGTGGTTGAGACCGAATACCATTTCTTTGTAGAATGTAGCTCTTATGAACAACTACGCCTACAGTTTTTAAATTTCGAAACAATTAGAAACGATAGTCATGATTCGTTTAATAGAATGATGGCGAGTTCACATATACCACATATTCACAACATTGCTAAGTTTATATTTCTAGCATTGGAGAAAAGACAATCCATTCTACAAGCTGAGTACGATGTGCACTAGTATACATGTGCTTGCTCGTATAATGCTTGTCTACATTGTTAGACATACATGTACTGTAAGACGGTGTATCACTCCTCTAATGTGTATTTCACCATGTTATATTGTGGGCCGGTGGCCTATATTATTCAATAAACAAACTTCAAACTTATTCAACACTCCGTAGCCACCGCTGTACACGTGTCATAATTACAATGTGATACCATGCGTTATTCCAGCTCCTCCACATCATCCACATCCACATCCACAGCATCGGCATCTACCTGATGTACATCTCCCATCCCATCTTCTTTTATAGTGCACATATTGCAACACCCATCTCCAGCTGTACACACGCAATAGATGGTAACGACATGTGATGTCTGTGGCAGCTACAATACTCTGTTTATCAGCCGCCTTTCACAACATCATCATTCCTAACATATGGTGAAGCAGTGAATCAGTATGTCGGAGGCAATGCCATGATGCTCATTGGCTTCACTTTCTTCTTGGCATATATATGGTAGCGTGTCGTACCCATTGAGATTCCTGTTTGCTAACCATTCATAGCTGCGAATAACCGCTTACCTGTTTCTAGGAGAGTAACTTTAGTGGCGTTTGCTTTACCCAGTACATCAAACAATCCTGGAAATTCGCCATCCTTCAGAGCATTCAATGCACTGACCATCGCCTTGCTGAATGGGTATGCTACAGAGTCACATCCGCTAAGCGCATGCATGCCCAGTAGCTGCAGACACTTAGATCCCATATGTATACATGTCGCATTGATGTCAAGCACCACGCCATTCCAGCGTTATATCTGGACACAACAGCTAGGAAGTAGTTGCAGTTTCCAGACCCAGCAGATCAATAGCACAAATACACCTGTATCATCGCTGAGGATCCGCACACATGTCCATTTCGGAAGCTTGCCTCATCGTGTGCAAAGCTGCTGTCATCCCGATAATCTATGGATATGTGATCACCCAGATTGAGTATGGATATCACGCGGGTGAGTTCCCGCTTGTTGTGCTTATTCTTTAGAATGGCATCACGATTGGGTAAGGGCCTGTTGATGGTCAGATTATAGTCAGTAGAACCATCACCTGCACGTCGCATCCGCTCGTGATATTTGGCTGAGCTATCGTTGTATTTGTCAAAGACCAATATCTTGTCGGTGGAAGTAGGGTAAATCGAGAGGCGGCGCTTAATGCTCACAACGATGATGGATACCACTCATCCGTGTGGCCAGCCGATGTGAAAGAAAAGTTGTTGTGCATTCACGATGACGATGTCCGGATCTGGACCTCCAAATTGTGGTATACCGAGATGATTGGCGAGTAAATATTTGTTTCCTTTCCTCAAGCAGCCATACTCGTCGATGATAGAAGGTGGAACAGCATACAACTCGTACTGGAAAATGTGTTCCAGTTGCAACTATCATTGTTGCCCGACCAACAAAAGACGGATGAAGATGGCCTCTATGTCAAATACAGTTTTGCCACCAATCTTCACGCCTCTCTTAAGTTGCTCCATCGACTTGACTGTATATCTTGGCGTGGAAGTGAAACGGCAGAGAGTTGCGGAAGGATGTGGACATTTTCGCTCCAATGACTAGTGCATCTTCCACATTTACATCTGTGTCAGCTACCTGACCATTGACAATGCTGTAGAGGACGTCACTCTTGACTTCCAACAGATGTGAATGACTTCTTAGCTCTGTGGCAATCCGCTGCCGATCGTCACTGTTCAGCTTTCGCCTATTATCACCTTCCTCTTTATGCATGCTTCGTGATGATGAGCAGTGCACTTCATCGGAGTACGACTGTTCCATAACATCAGAAAGATACGATGAGATCGGGAATGAATCCATTCAGTGAACACCTCAGGTGACAGCGTCAGGCCCTTCAGACCACCCTTTCCCGTCCCGATTGCAGTTTGTTCTCCAAACTGGTCACTGGATACTGAATTCCAATACATGCTCTCCAGCGATGATATCTCGATGTGCATCTGCTGGCAACAATTGCACATCTCTAGCAGGTGGCAACTGATATACCGAGCGTAGTGAACATGGCCTGCACTGAAGAAGTACGGCAATATCCGTTCCAAACAAGGCTGCTGGAAGTGCCATTATTCAGCCCTCTCTATGCGAAGGTACTGGTGAACCAATAGCGTAGGTTTCACAAGAGTATCCACCCAGTGCCTACCTGTGGGATGATGTCGTACTCCTTCTACATACTCATTGAAGTTTTGTTCACCGTTTTGGAGACAGTGTTACAGCAGGGCAGCCGTCACTATGCGGAATGCCCTATTGGCACGCACCCATACATTCCCATTTATAATCACCGGCAGACCACCGAATGCTGCACTAACTAGAACATCCAAACCAGACCCCTTCACCAGTGTCCCAATGCAACCCAAACAATACATAATAATGTGTATTGCCCCTGGACGAAGATTCACATCGTCAAACCTAGTCGGCTCCCATCATTTGATCTGTTGGGCAACCATGTGCAATTGCATATCAATGGAATGATTTGCATACGTCATGCCTATGTCACATATGGTTTTCTTCATGTATAGCAGTGATGTGATATCAGGGTGAGCTGGTGGTGCACGTATGATTAGGCCCATCAGGTACACAATCGCTGGCTTTGTTGCGGGTGTCACTTGGTCCCTGGCCAATTGGTTGTTTAAGTCGTACCAATCCAGGCTATGGTCTGATGAAAGTGAATTCGGCAACTGGGCGTCCTTGAGCTCTGCATCAACACGACTCTCAACCCTGGCACATGCATTCGTGTACGTGATTCCTGTAGAAATATAAATTGCAGAAGGATTAACCTTCTTTGGGCCAGTATAGTGCTGAAGCCGCACATACTGGCTGTACTGGTCCTAAGAGATTGTGCAACGGTCTTCCGCAGTCGTGGGATCACACAGCTTCACTGCCATGTCCAGCGTTGTCTGGTTCCTAGTGCCGGTGATGTGACCTTGTACAGATTGGGCTAGCCTGAGAGACTTCTGTGCCACAGTGTCACAGGAAAGTAATTATGAGACTATGTTCAGCAGTGTTGCGCTGTTTCAGTGTGTTATTGTATGTGAATTCTCTAAGATCATAATTCGCATTACTGTACTTTACGGCTGGAGCCTCACTCCTGATCTGCCGAACAACAGAGTCTACACTCTCCTCATATATCTGTTCAACAGCGAGGTCATATACAGACGGGTAAACGGGGTCGAATCCCATATTTCACCTGTAAAGGAACGTCTCAAAATCAGAACTGAATATTTACATCAAGAAACACACATATTCGGGCGTGAAATTAGAATAACCTGATCTGGTGCCAGGTCTTCACCACACCAGAATCACTTAGCCCCATCCCCTAAAAGTAATAATATTAGCCATAATCCTACTACTCTTATAAGGGGTATAACAAACATACATAATCAGGTAGCCTGATATTCCGGAAAGGATGAACCCCATCATTAAATTACCCTTGGCATGTATCCAACTAACCACCCGCTACAGTGCTGTGAAAGTTTGGTTTTATGTATTGGCGGTCACTAATAATCCTTGCAGAAAGGATCCAAACTGCCAAAAATAAATAATTATTTTGATATATTTGCATGTAGTCACTTTATAAATACATGTATTGAAATCCTAGACCAGGAAAACATGGGTCTGAAACCCATTTTCGCGAATGTATCATAAACGGTTGCAGAGCTACAAAAGAAAATATGATTTTCTGTAATGGCGGCAACCAATTTGCATACTGAGACAATACATACATGTAATCACTGCATAAATTCCACCAGTGTCATCATTGACCATGAAAACGTAGGTATAGACACCATTTGTGTAAAGTTGTAGTGTATAGTTGTAGAGCTATAATAGGAAATATTTTTTCCGCTAATGGCGGCAACTAATTTGCATATTAAAAAAGTTGCCCAATGTTGTCAAGAGGACAACCAAGCTGATTTGCTCCAAGGCACCCATAGGAATGTAAATCCACCAAAAAACCTTGTACTATAGACAATTCATAGTTCTGACATGCAATTCATAAGGACGACAAATGGACTATCGGAGGGCTGTGAGCTGGCAGCCCCAGCGGTTGGCCAGTATGCCAAAGGCATTCTCCACACATCGTCTGGCACGAGAAAGGCGATAGTTGAAGACCCGTTCGTTCTCTTCCAGAGGCGTATCAGCGAATGGCTTCATCATCCACTCGTTGAGGGCAAATGCGTTGTCCCCGATGATGAAATACGGCATCTGATGGTCGTCGGCAGGCAGAGGTTCAGTTTCGGGGATGCCGATGGTGTTTGAGATGACCGCGTCTCTCAGAGCCGACTCGTTCCACAGCTGGGCATCAGATGCTGCCCCTGGGGCACCGACTTGGGCCCACATGAACCTGTAGTTCGCGTCAACGAGGGCTATGAGCACAATGGAGTGGTACCCCTTGTAGTTATAGAACTGGGACCCTCCGTGGACAGGACACCGGATGTGTATTTGCTTGCCATCCAAGGCACCTAGCACATGGTGAAAGTTCCACCGGCTGGAGTAGCCTGCAGCGACCTCCTTCCACCCCTCAGCTGTCGTCGGTTGGTGACCACTTCGTCGCCGTACTCGTCCCAAATTGCCTGACAGACGTCCCGGACTATAAGGGAGACTGGTAGCAGTCCCCTGTGGCCAGGTGCCTGAGTGTGATGGCCACCTTCAGTCCAACCTCCTGCGAGTCTCTGCACCATGTGTCTTTCTTCTGTAGTCTCGGCGTGAGTCGCTCCACTACGTCTCGAAACATCTCGGGGTGAGCCTGGTGAAATTGCGGAACGCCACCACATCCTCGTTCCTCAAGAGCATCATGATGTTGCCATACGCTCCCTGTTCCGGCCTGAGAGTGATCCAACGGCGGAACCACTACCTCCTCTCTATTCGCAATTATCCGCATTGATCCGCACAAATAGGTATCTTTCAGTATTGGAACGCAAGCTATCAGTATTGAAATGTTTCTGAAGGTAACAGTCCGTAACAATACGCAGAACGAGACCCGTAACTAACCGTAACTAAAGGTAACGATCCGCATGAAACCGTATCAGTCCACAACTTGGGGTGGACCGCGGAATGATAGGCTTAGATACGGATTAGATACGGATAAATGCGGATGAATGCCTTCAGTTACGGATCATTACGGTTTACTCGTCCGCGCCTGAATTTTGAAACTTTTCAAAATTTTGACGCGGATCCTGCGGACCCTGCGGATGCGATACGGACAGTTACGGACTCTGCGGATGCGATACGGACCATTACGGATAGAAATGATAGATACGGACGAGCCATCCGTAGCATCCGCAGAATCCGTATGTGTGTGTTTGACTAGGGCATAAGCAGTAGGCCGAATGAAACTTGGCACAATGTGCAACGCCACCTGTTGTCATAATGGGAACGCTTCCATTATGACGCCAGGTGGCGCTCCAAAATAAGTACAGTACGCATTTTTTCTTGTGGTATTTTGTCACTGTGCCACCGCGGACATAATGTATTTAAAGTGGTCGATCACCGCGGGCATAGCCTACCTGTCCCCCGCGATCACTGTTTCATGCAGTGGGATCGCGGTGACAGCATCCTCGGTCACTGTGATGCACTGCCCGAACGTTATCACGGTGATTCGCCGTGATTCCCGTCTTTATCATTTAGCGGCTTACCTGTGACTATTTCGGGAGATTGAACACCATCGGTCTAATTATTATTGTGTTTAACACGAACTATAATTAGCAGGTACTCTTCATTAGTAACTGTATATGTAAATACGGACATAAGTATCCATTGTCAATTAGACCGATGGTGTTCAATCTCCCGAAATAGTCACAGGTAAGCCGCTAAATGATAAAGACGGGATTATTTCCTTTGCGGCCAGAATGGATTAAATCACCTTTATTCGCAATTCAATCAATCAACCAAAATATATATACAATTTGACAAACATTGATGTCATCGTGTCTAAGCAGTTAACACCATAACTCGTGTATATCTAGAATAGTGATATAGCATTATGTTCGACTCCAGCTACATCAAAGCGTGAATGCACACGTACACATACACACGCACGTTACCAAATAAGTAGTTATCGACAACTGGAGGACAAGGGAGGTTTTCTAGGTATTGTTGTCGTATGTGTCGGTAATTGTTGCACTGTAACAGGAAGTGACTAGTTGTTTCTATGGCACCACATGTGCAGTTGGGTGTGTCAACTATCGACCTACGATGAAGGTCATAATTTAATGAACTACATGATAGGCGAAGGCGTGTATGGAGTATTTGACCCTGTCTCGACCCGATATTATATAAAGGCGAAGATTTTAATATGTTTTTATTCAAGCGTGCTTTAAAGGACGTTATTGTTGGGGCATTTCTAGTCGCTTCAGACAAAGAATTCCATTCTCGGATCGATGACGGAAGAAATGAATTCCTATATAGTAGGGTACGGCATGGTATTAATGGTATGTCATATGCGTTTCTGAGATTATAGCGAACTTGAGTTTGCTGTGGGATTAGCTCACTAAGATATTGGGGAGTTATGTTGTTTTTCATTTTGTATAGGAGAACTAATTTATGTTTATTACGTCTGTTGTCAAGAGTTTCCCACTTAAGATCGTGATATAGCTTGTCAATGTTGCATAGCTTTGTGGCTCCACTCACGATGCGCGCAGCCTCGACTTGTACAGATCCAAGCTGTTTTTTTAACTCGATCGTACAGTTACTCCATACTACATCTGCGTATTCTAGCAGAGGACGAATTAATGAAACATACATTCGTTCAAGGGCCGATCTACTTAATATAAATTTAAAGGATCGTAACATACCAATTCGCTTCCAAGCTTTGCTTATGTACGAGGATATGTGTGAGTTCCACTTACCGTCATCTGATAGAGTAAGACCCAAATGTTTATGCTCTTTAAATGTATTAATAGTTTGGCCATTCATCAAGAGGTTAGGATGTTGTTGTTTATTCAGCTTCCTAGAGAAGATCATGGTCTCAGTCTTTGAAGGGTTGAATTTTATTAACCATTTTATAGACCACTGGTGAATATATTCTATATCGTAGTTTAATGCTGCAGATGAGGCTAGCGGGTCGTCAACGATTATGTAAAGACTAGTGTCGTCAGCAAATAGTCGAATATTAGAGTGGATGTCACTTACAATGTCATTGATATATATTAAGAATAGGAGAGGGCCTAGAATCGAGCCTTATGGAACGCCAGCGTTTATAGATGTCCAACGGGATGACGAGTTGCCATAGACTACACGTTGGCGTCTTTGGGAAAGATATGAAGACAACCAATCAATCAGGGGGCCAGTGATGCCAATGGACGAAAGTTTATATAGGAGGCCTCGGTGCCATACTCTATCGAAGGCCTTGGAAATGTCGCAAAAGACAGCACGGACTTCCTTTCCTTCGTCCAGTGCTTTGCATATGTCATTATATAGAAATGCCAACTGTTTTACAGTCGAATCTCCTATTATCAAACCAGACTAGTAGCATGTAAGTTTATTATTTGTAGTTATAAAGTTATATAAGTATTTGTGTATGCATCGCTCCATAAGCTTACCTATGCAACTGAGAAGTGATATAGGTCTGTAGTTATGTGGACTTGATGGATCCGACTTCTTAAAGATTGGAGTAACATTGGCTAATTTCCATGGGGAAGTGAAGAAAGATTTGATTATCAGCTTATTGAAATAGTTAGAAAGGGGAGTATATAGTTCCCGAGCGCCTTCGCGTAAGAGTCGCGGACTAATAGGTCTGGACCGCTAGCTTTTGATGGATTTACTAAAGCTATGGCGTCAATGATGTCTGTTGGAGAAATTGAGATGATAGGCTATGAGGTGAATGTGGTTGGGTAGGATGCAGGATATGCCCACTGTCGTCGATAGTCGATTGTTTAGAGAAGAACCTATTCAGTAATTCTGTTTTGTCGTCGTCCGATGAGGCATCGATGCCGTCGTCTATCAATGTTGGGATTGTTGTTGATTTATTGTTAGATTTTAATTGCTTAGCGAGTTTAAACCATGTCTTTATGTGAGTATTTGGATCATTAACTTTCTCAATAATGTTAGTATCGTATTCAGACTTGCACTTTCGGATTAGTTTAGTTATTGCGTTTCTCAGTTTTCGAAAAGTGGCCCATACGGAATCGGTGTTGATGCGTTTCGCTTTTTTATGAGCTCTATTACGTTTCCTCATCGCTTTCCTGATAGTGTTGTTGATATCGTTCGGCCTAATTGTGACTAATTTATTTGGTATAATTTCCGATGCTGCTTTGGAAATGGAGTTCGAAATAGATTCTGCCGTGCTGTCTAAATTTTCGCTGCTAAGAAGTTCTTGCCAGTTGACTGCATTTAGTTTTTCTCTGAAAGCATCGTAATTGCCTTGTTCATAAAGCCATATTTTTCTTTTGTATGTAGCTGTTTTCGTTTCTTGGGATTTTAGAATAGCAACTACCGGGCAGTGAAATCTGACTAGATCAGGAATGAAAGGATCTGCAACAAAACTTGTGATGATGTGTCTCGCTTGTTTGACAAATATTAGGTCGATTAGTGAACAGGAGTTTTCAGTAAAATGAGTGGGCGTAGTAATTAATTGTTGTGCGTCATAAGAAGTGATGAGCCTGCTCATTTTATTAGTATGTGAATACTGTATATTTACGTTGAAGTCCCCAGTAACAATACTTGATTGAAAGCGCGGTCAATACTTTCTTCTAGTAAAATCCAGTGGCTATTGTTTGAGTCTGGTGGTCTGTATATGCCACCTATTAATATTTTTTTCCGATTTATGTGTAACTCAATCCAGAGAGATTCAATACCATTTATTTCTAAGTCTAAACGCCGTGAAGCGTGTAAGCCTTCTTTTATATAAATCGCTACTCCACCACCATGTCTATCTGGTCTGTCGCAACGGAAAGGGGGGTTAAAATTAGAGATAAGTAGTTCGTCGTCAGTCGTCGTTTGTGAGAGCCATGTTTCTGTGAATATAATTACGTCATATGGTTGTGCTTCAATTTGCAAAATGTCTAATTTTGGTTTAATACTTTGTATGTTCAAGTGCATAACACTGATACCAAGGTCCGTATATGAGTCTGTTGATAAAGATGAGGAGTACATATTGGAGCTTGGACCAGGATTGGTATGAATATCGCCAGATTGTAATGACAGGAGTCCTTGTATATTGGCCGAGTACGACGCATGACATATATGTATACACTCTGTGTTGGTGCTGCACCAGGAATCGACTGCCTCCCGCTGCTGGTACACGGAAACACCAGACCTAGTTGCTATGGGACCAGATCATGAGTGATAACATAATATGAGGCTTCCGTGCACCAGAGCTGTGCGTAACGGACGGGCGGAGAGGGACGGATGGGATGACGTGAATATGTATTGGGTGACGTAGGTTCGCAGAGGTGTCGCATACTATACATGAAAAAAATATAACAAAACAACAGAGCTGATATGAAACCCATCTTCCGGCGTCTGAGTGGGATAATAGGACGCATGTTCTATTTTTTAAAAAAATTATTGGCATGATTTTTTCTGCATGTACATGCTACAAGTTGTAATGAAAGTGATTCGATAAACATGTATAGTTTGAATAGACTGCATATCATTGCGTAGTATCCCTGTGGACCAATATCTATATAATTAGAACGTTAATGAAATAGACACAATCCACGTTCTCCTGATTCTAGAAAACGAAAGTTCTCCAAGTGAACTATTACAAATATTTACTGCAGGTAAATTATTGAGACTTGTAGATAAACTATAGCCAATTTATTTATTTACATCCTGCTAAATGTGATCTTGGCATCTACGAATGCAAACATCACAAAATCGTTACGCTAGCCAGAAGCAGAGGAGCTGTCGAACACTGGTGGCTGGCGGAATCTGGTAGGATTTAGGGTTTCTGAATATTCTTTGACATGGCTATAAATAGAAAGTGAACAAACACCGAAGTTCTATTTTCTGAACTTGTACTGTTTATTTCTCTTCAGTTTCACACATCATCTTAGCTTCTTGTCATATCGTTAATGTGTATCCTGTCTGCGCCTGTCGGCTGCAGCTTTCTTGCTATCCATTTCTCTTTTTCATTTATCTTTAGCAGTGCTATCTTTCTCATTTATCACTGCTAGATCTTTCTAGTGTCAAACAGTGATTGGCAAAAGTTGATTTCATTAAAACTCCAGTTTTCTGCCTTGACAAAATGCTTTTTCTGCTGTTTCGGCCATTTTAAAATGCAGTGGGCACCTGTCAGTGCTTCGCATTATGGGATATGGTTAAGCGTTAACTGAACGGTTAAGAGTTAACAGATCTGTTAACTAACGGATCCGTTAAAATGTTTTCAGCAACCAATATTTAACGGATTGTTAGTTAACCATCAGTTAAGGATTTAACAGTTCAGTTAGGCTAACAGTCCGTTAAAGGTACATGCCCACGCAGCAGGTTACACTGTACTACTACTTTTCATTTTCTGTCATGTCTTATATGAGCCATTTGTCTACCCACTAACGAGTTATTTTTATTTACGGCGCGTGTTAATTGGTGTTAAATAGCATTTTTTATGCCGCGACCAGAAAGGGTATTTTCCGACCTCGTGCTATTTTTACCAATACGCGTCACGTGACCGATCAATCATATGACATATTTGACATGCGCAGTGAAGTATCGGAAGTTGAGAAGAAAAATCTCTGTTCGAGTCCAAATCTAAATCTCCACGTAACTCTTTACATTTGGTGATCTGGTCGCCAATATTAACCACTCTCTCTCTCTGAACTGCCTGTCCCTCAGACATTTCACCTTTTTTTCTTGGCCGACGCCGTTTCATACAATTTCCGTCCTGGACGTTTCGACATGTTGATATTCTTGTTTACATATTGGGAAGCCTACCGGCGCGCGTAGTATACTGCGCATGCGCACCGCAAGCCGTGATGTGAAAGTCGTCGTCCCCGCACATTATCAAAATAGACTGTTACAGCCGCACGTCGCTAACAGTAAATTGATAATAAATAAATGATTATATTTGTATAGCGGGCACTCGTAATTTTTAGAACTGGTGGAATAGTGACATAATTATACACTTATTTAATTCCTATAAAGAACATTTTGTGCATACTGCGTGGGCATGTACCTTTAAGCTAATGGATGTTTTAAGCAACTGGGTCCAGGCTGTCCACCGAAGGCATTGATGAGATTGCGGCAGATCCGGCTGATTATCTCTGTACCAGGCACATGTCGGTTTTATCGACAATAATCAATATATATGATTAATGTTATAATTGTATTAAGTTCTTGTAGAAGCAGAAGCAAGTAACATGCCAATTTCAGAATTATTCTGGTACTCTGGGTACGCATGTTCGTCAGACAGTCAGAGCTGCAGATAATGTTTACCATTAAAGAGTTGATTTGTTCATCCCATAAATTAATTCATAATGCCAAAATTACATTTACAAAGAGTATTTCATGATCAATTTGAATAGTACTAATGAAAACTAAAAGTATTCAATCATTTCATAAACTTAATAACTGAACATACATAAACAACTGTGTCCATATGTGCTTGATACATGTGGGAAAGTGTGGTGTAAGACAAAACATTTTCAGCTGCAATTTTCTATTAATATATTGTTACATAGTTACCGTTGTTTGCACATATCATAGCGCGTGCTGTTTTCATATGGCTTTAGGCAATGCTCATTCCGGGGCCGCGCGTAGACCAAGTGCATTCATGACGTCACTACGCGGAAGTGCCTTCATGACGTCACTACTTCATGACGTTCATGACGTTCATGACGCGGCCCCGGAATATAAATACCGAAAATTATCTACGTGAATGGGACGATTTATAAAAGTACTGAAAATACTGAATATAATGCTCAAATTACATCAGTTTTTTGTTGGAAATGTAACAATAACGTTTGATCATGTCCAGCCGTGTGCAAACGTTTGCTGTGGCCCGAGGGAACTGTTTGAACCCAAGCCGCATGCCGCGGGTTCAAACAGTTCCCTCGGGCCACAGCAAACGTTTGCACAAGGATGGACATGATCAAACCTTATAATGTCACATGTCAATGCTGACTTGTTGTGTACTCCCTCGGATCTATTTCATGCTGATTCTCAATGGTGACTTAACCCCAAACTATTCTTATGCGGGACCCTGGTCAGTAAAATAAACTATAATTAATGGGGAATACCGTATGTGGATCTGGCTCAGCATGCTTTTGCTCCAGACACAGTGCACCGTACTGGCAAGAAATACTTGTCATTCGAGCATGATACAATGGCCATTAATGGCAAGAATGTTGCGAAAGCGATCACAACGATACATAATTAGTCGGATGTTTTTCTCACCGTCATCAGTATATACACGGATATTTATGTCAATGAGGCACCAGGTTTGATCAAATGCATGTATAATATTCGGCTTGGTGCAAGTAGAGTAGCCGGACTTCGGTGGAAAGTTTATGATGAGCAGTTCTACTTAAAGTAGGCGAAGATATTGTGTATTGCAGTGGGGTACAATTTGATCAAGAACTATGGCTTTTGTACATGAGTTGCCCTAATAATGCCAACCAGAAATGCTTGAGGGATGCTTACAGTAATTACATATTCAGGAACACATTCATGGTATGGCCCCCGCCATTGCAACATGTTTTAGATTTTATATCACACTTGTCATTAAGAGCCATCGCACCAAACACGGCATGTCTATATATTTCTAGCATTTCAGCCAGGTGTATGGAGTCGTATTATTTAGGACACGCAACGTCATCTTTTCCTGTGATCATGGTGATGGTGAAAGTGTAAGTCTGTGTTTGATTATGCAAAAATAAATGATCAAGTGGCGGATGAGGCAACAATTTCACTTACAAATATTGGTGAATGTTGTTGTCCTGTTGTTGTCCTGTCAGGTTGGCGCTATGTTTTTAGCTCACCTGAGCAAAGCTCAAGTGAGCTATTGTTATGGCAAAGTGTCCGTCGTCCGTCGTCCGTCCGTCCGTCCGTCCGTCCGTGAACATTTTCAATCATCTTCTTCTCCCGAAGAGCTGAGCCGATATTGGTTAAAACTCACAGGGATGATATATGGGTGATGCCATTTCAGATTTGTTACTTAACTGTAATGGTCTGTGGTTGAAGCCTGTTCATTTTTGTTAAAATGGAGGTCATCACCAAATCCAAGATGGCCGCCGTTGAGAAGTAGGTCAAATTCTTAAAAAATCTTCTTCTCACGAACCGCCAGGCCGATTTTGACGACACTGGGTATGAATGATCGATAGTTAGCGCTGTTTCAGATTTGTTCATATGGTGGCCCCAGGGTCAAAAATGGGCGTCGCCCGAGAGGTCAAATAGGGGAAAATTTTATTTTTAACCGAATATAGTCATATAATATATCAAATCGAAGGTATTTACGAGACGATCACTCTGGAGAATTTTTTGTCTAAATCAGATGATACGTCATCCAAGATGCCACTGATAGTTCAAAAGGTCATTCTTTTACTAAAGATTTCAAACGTCTTTTTCTTGTGAACTGCTTGGCCGATATTGGCCAAACTTAACTGTAATGGTCTGTGGGTGAAGCCTGTTCATTTTTTGTTAAAATGGAGGTCATCACCAAATCCAAGATGGCCGCCGTTGAAAAGTAGGTCAAATTGTCAAAAAATCTTCTTCTCACAAACCTCCTGGCCGATATCGACGAAACTTGGTAAGAATGATTGATAGTTACCGCTGTTTCAGATTTGTTCATATGGTGTCCCCTGGGTCAAAAATTGGCGTGGCCCGAGGGGTCAAATAGGGGTCAAATTTTATTTTTGACCGAATATGGTCATTTTATGTATCAAATCGAAGGTATAGCAGTAAATCACATGCACATTCGCAATATATGTTAGATCAGAAGGTACCAACAAATTCTGTGGAACATTTGAAATTGTAAGTGAAGAGTCTTTGTGAAATCAAGATGACCACTATGGAGGATTTTAGGTGAGCGATACAGGCCCATTTGGGCCTCTTGTTTAACTTAGTAGCGAAAATGAACTGATACTGCGACAAAAGACAATACTATTTTACATCTGCAACAATATTTGTAAAACATAGTTATTTTTCAAGGGTCGTTGAGCAACTGATCTTTTCGATA
This sequence comes from Conchocele bisecta, assembly GCA_029237695.1. Taxonomy (NCBI): domain Eukaryota; kingdom Metazoa; phylum Mollusca; class Bivalvia; order Lucinida; family Thyasiridae; genus Conchocele; species Conchocele bisecta. Next base: position 7,139,751 of record CM055277.1, read on the forward strand.
CTAGTGTGTAAATTAGATGTGCACAACACATGTGCAATGTAACATTGTATTATAATATGTATTTTAATTATTTGTATGTATACAAATAGTGTTGCTCTACCATTATCACTTAATGTGTACAGATATTAGTCACATCTGACCAATTATTTGTGGCTGGAGACGTGGGGTTTTGTGACCAGTGTGTGTTCTGATCAAATGGTGCACTTCTGCAGCCTGATGTGGCAATGTATTTGCTTGTCTGAAGTCTGACGGATGATCAGACTGTTCGGTTGCGCAGGCGGATCTGGATCTACATTGGTCGTAGAACCCATAACCCCCATTTCTCCGGTCACATCCACATTTAAGACTTGTAGTTGCCGAGACAGACACCAGATAGGGATCGTTGGCTCGTCAATAGTGTGGAGGGCCTTCGTGTCATGTCAGAGCAGGCACTGGTGGTTCCAGCCTATCCCTCGGTGAGCACGACACACGGTAATGGTGGCAGGGTAAGGGAGGTATGAGATGGTAACAAATGTGTCGAACCATTAAATATCTACTAACCATCGTGGTCATATTATTAGAATTATAATTTGCATTGCTTCGAAACTCTATTCGTTTGGTACCTTGGCCAAGTTGAAAAACAAGGTGAATCATGCAGCCTTAAAATGAGTGAGGAAAGAGATAAACAGTTGTGTGGCATCCGATGCGATTCATCATGGGTTTTTATATACATTACCCTGAAATCCAGAGGACACCACCGGTGTGTTTTTCTGCAGATAACGTGCACCTCTCTTCGTTGGGAAATGACATATATGTGTGTATCATCTGCAACACGTTTTACAAACAACACTGCTAACACCCACTGTAATCATATCGCCAGCCAATGGGGACGTTCATGTGTATCAGGATGCATGTGGCGTGTTTGGAAGCTGTCACCAGTATTTCTTGATTTATGAAACAGCTATGTGATTAATGTGTGCATGTCGGCAAACAAAGGGAAGATATCTGAATCCTAGCGCCTTTGCTTTGTTAGACGATACATGTTATGATTGCCTACAATTGATTATTGTGAAGCCGTGGCCAATTTCTGCCATTAAAAATATATTAGAGATTGAAAAATGTGCCAGCCATGCGCCCGCCTTGCTGCTACACTGCGTATGTGAAATAATTGATATAGGTAATTGCAACTGTTCTCCGGATGGACCCGGGTGCAGCGTTATATGCCACTGTGAGGGCGGGTGCATTAATAATGACTGAGGTTCATAATACCATAATAGCCCGCAACATAATCTAGACACTGACAGTTGCAAGCATATATATAGAGAATAGTAGGTCGGTGCCGTGAATTGAAAAAAATATCTGGCAAGGCTTAGGAAACTGGATGGGCGAGACTCAGCCGAGCACATCCCGTTCCCGTGCCGCGCCAGATATTTTTTCCCATTCACGGCACTAACCTACTATTCTATTTATTCCGTCAACACCTACAAATGGCTTTAAAATGCAAAAAGAAGAACCCCAGTCACCGCACATATTAATACGCAGTGATTAGATCGTATTGACAGGTTATCAAAACTGTTTCACGGCACTGTGTTTCACGGCACATACGCACTGTGTTGATGGGATAAATGTGATATATGGGTTTTCACATTATACCCTGCAAATCAACTATTATGGAAGTCATAATTCGTCCATTTCGCAAAAATGCATATTATAATTACCTTGAAGAGCACTTCAAACACGGTAATTTTGACCGTGTAGAAACATTTGAAGGCATCTATTTATCAAAAGTTTGATAAACACTTGATATAATTAGATGTCCATCTAGTGTTCAAATCATTATGGTTTTTTTAATCAAATCAATGTTGAAATTACGGATATTGCCTGTGAGACACAGATATATAACTATAGAAATTTGCGTTAAAGTTTTTGGCCAAGTCATTTGACCATGAACACAGTGGGCTGTATGTCTGTGCTAAATAATGAAAATGTGGATGATGATAAATAAGTATATGAAGTTTCAAACAAATTGGACTTGCAGAGATATAACAGATAAAACCAACAAGAGCGCCGGAGGTCACAATATACGCCAGCCGAGGCATGGTCAATGAAGCGAAAAAAAACGTAGGTCAATGTCACATTAAGGTCAAATAGTATACATGTATGTGTATGTCACTTGCTGATCTACACCATTAGCTGATTGTTATGTGCATGTATTCTGAGTATGAAGTAAATCGGTTGAAAACTAGAAATAGTAGAAGACAAGCATAAAGTTGCATTTTCTGAGTCACAAATGGGGCATAACTCCATATGATTTTAGGTGGAGTGAAAATGTTTGTGTTACTAACTACGGCACCTGATGGTAGTCATGCCGGTATGTAAAGTATGAATTAGATCAGTTGAAAATGTAGAACTAGCTCACTGTAAATGGAAAAAATAGGAAGTTTGGATCCGAAAAAGGAGAATAATTACATAAGGATTTGAGGTGGAGTACGTGAACATTTTTGTGTTTATTGATTGATTTCCACTTGATTGTGGTCAGGTATGCAAAGTATGAATTGGATCGGTGGAAAATATAGGATTAGTTCGCTGTACGAGCCAAAAATGGGAATTTCGGAGTCGAAAAATGGGGATAATTCCGTAAGGAATTGAGTTAGAGTAAAAACAAATTGCGTTACGCACTGCGCAACTTTAAATTTATAGTTAGTAGTCATCTAAGGTAAGTATGAACCTCATCAGTGGAAACTGTATGATTTGTTTGTGGTACGAGCCAAAAATAGGAATTTTGGAGTAAAAAGGGGGAGATAATGCCGTAAGGATTTCAGGGTCGAAATAATTTATGCGTTACGCACAGCGGGACTTTGATGCAACTTCTAAGTAATTTGACCATGATATTGGGTGGGCTATGGACTGAATATATTATTGTGTTTAATGGCCTGTCAACAGCTAAGATCATTTTATGCTGGGTTAACAGGGTTAAATCCCATATGTTACCTGTTGTGATGGGGGGAAGTGGGGTGGGGGTAAATCCCAAAATCAGAACGGGATATTTACAGAAAAATAATATATTTAGCCGTGAAATTAGGATAAATTGACAGGCCCTTACAACACCAGAGTCACGTAGCCCCACTCCCCAAAAGTAATAGTATCGGTACAAATAGTATTACTTTTATAATGGGTATAACCGGATTGAACTCTCGCGTACTAGAAAGCCAAAAATATACATGAGAGTCAAACCAGGGATATCGGGATTCCGGTAAGGATGCATCCCGCTGTTAAATGTACCCTTCGCATGCTCCCAACCAACCGCCCTAACATGTACTTGAAGTTTCAAGTCAATCGGACATAGGGTTGCAGAAATAATAGGTAGTGAAAAACTTCGCAAATGCTGCCAAAACTTTAACACGAACTTCTAAGTAATTTGACATTGAGCATGTTGGCCTCATGTGTGGGCTGTGGAATGATTTGATGTAATGGTGTTTAAGGCCTGTCAACAGCTAAGGTCATTTTAGGCCGGATTAATGGGGTCGAATCCCATAATGGCATACATGTATGTTACATGCTGGTGCCAGGTCCTCACCACACTAGAGTCACTTAGACCCACTCCCCAAAAGTAATAGGATTAGTATTAATCTTATCACCGGTACTTTTATAATGGGTTATAAAAAGTAAGAATGTTACCGAGTACCTGAATTACTTTGGAGTTGAAATAATTGAGGATCAAACTCAATCAAACGTTTCATATACATGTATAATAAATCTTCAAAGCCAGTCTGGTATACTTTACCATTTATATTGTGTTGGTAGATACATGTAATTTACACAAATTGATAAAAAGTGCTGAATTTGAAATGACATGTACAAATATATATTTAATCAGCTTGAGACACAAGGGGGAAACCCAGATGCCATTGTTATCACTACGTTGATCTCTCCACAAGCAAGCTCAACAAATAGTGTGTACCATATTGAACCTAAATTAGAGACTAGGCCATAAAAAAGTACTTTGGTTCTCAAACATGGGGTTTGCAGAATGTGACGCGCGAGGGCGGATTTTTTATATACAATGTATATATTTCTTTTCTTTGAGATGTTCGTCTCTGGGTTGTTTTTCAAGTTGTCAAATGCATATATGTTCTATAAAGTTACTATAACCTCTTTAGACGTGAAAAATCACCAGATTGTGTCACACTTGATTGGATTTAACATATTGTTGCATGGTAGTGTTTCTATTTGATCATGCGGTGATACGTAATTCCATTTATTTCATACAGATTAAAAAAATACATGTATTTGACATTGATTTGTAGGGTGCATATAATATAAGCTGTCATGGATGGATATTCGGATGACCAAATGGAATGATGAACACTATATACATGTAAAATAAATTGCTAAATTATTAATTATTCATATGTTTTAAAACATATATAGAAATAATTGTTACACTAGTTTTACACCAATGTTAACGCAGGAAATCAGTAAAACTAATGGAAGTACCCCTAAACAACTTAATGCAAAATCACTTTCATGTGCACAAATTCCCTCCGATGGCAGTATAACAAAGCAATCTTTTAATTAATAATAAAACAAGAAAATGTGGCCTGTTGGCACACGGATGCACCGCACCACCCCCACCCCCCCCCCCCCCCACCCCCCCCCCCCCCCCTCCCACCTTGGAGAAAATGTGGCAAAGTTAATTATCCAAACGTAAGTATTTATAAGCACATGTACAGTTAAGAAGGTCAATGTCAGGCAGCATGGATGTGCGACATTTGTGCAGAAGTCTTATGTAAACTTTTTAATTAGTTAAAAAGTTTGTTTCAAAGTTGTGAAGGTCAAAAGATCAATGTCAAATAAAGGGAGACATGGATGTGTGGAATTCGTCCACAAGTATGATGTATTGGAATATTAAAGTAATCCTTCACGGGATATAGAAGTTATAGCGGAATTGAGAAACTCTGGCAAACTTCTTAATGTGCTTTAAAGTTGTAATGGTCAAACGGTAAAAATTAGTCAAAATTTGAAGGTCATATTAATGGCAGCATGGATGTGTGGCATTTGGCAAGAGTATGATTTATTTAAATATTAAAGTAATCCATCAAGGGATATAGAAACTATGACATAATTTAGAAATTCTGCGAACTTCTTAATGTGCCGGACGGACACACGGACGAACACAGTCCAAACACTATGTGCTTCCGGACCTACCGAGACCCGGGGGTATAAAACACAATAAGAGTCCATGTAACCAGAGCTCTGTATATAGCCATTTTAAATGAATGTAGCTGTCAATTAGCCAATTTAGACAACATAGCTGCCAAGTAGCCAACTTAGAGCATCTCATGTGATGTGAAACATACCTGTATACCTGTACTTACACACTATCTATGTTCTTCTTAGAAATATTAAAATCAGACTTTTATCGATTAGGAAGTTTTGTATTGACCCAATACGTACTGAATGATAACATAATGTCGCAACAGGCATTTACATGATCAGTGGAATGACGCAACGTGAAATAGTCAGGAGTTCTTTTCAACAAAAAACATAACACGATTATGGTGGCATATCTACCCCACTTAACGTGATAACGTGATAGTTAAGTCGTCAAAATACACCTTATAAGACGACTTGACGCGATAATTATCTCGTCAAGACGACTTATTATCACGTCAAGACGTGATAAGTTGGACGTGATAATTAACGCGTTATCTCGTCTAAGACGTGATACTGCCCACTACTGATATATACATTTATTTATTTATTTCTCGTCTTGACCAGTTAATAAGTCGTCTTGACGTGATAATCATCTAAGTAAGTCGTCTTGACGCGATAATTAACTAGTTAAGACGACTTACGCAAAAAATAAATCGTCGGCACGATAACATGATTATGGTGGCATATTTCTACCATCCACTTAACGTGATAACGTGATAGTTAAGTCGTCAAAATACACCTTATAGGACGACTTGACGCGATAATTATCTCGTCAAGACGACTTATTATCACGTCAAGACGTGATAAGTTGGACGTGATAATTAACGCGTTATCTCGTCTAAGACGTGATACTGCCCACTACTGACATATACATTTATTATTAGCCGATCTATTTATAGATCGGCTATATATTGGTTATCCTCGATTCTCGATTTGTGAAAAAGTTTGTAACCACGCTTTTCTCCTATATTCGGTAATCTACAAGCGCGAAATTTGTTGTATCACTTCCAAACTACATCAACAGGATAATTCTTCATTTTTAGCCATTATCTCTGTTTAAAACTTTAAATATTGCGAAATAACACAATTTGGCTATAAATAAACGTTTTAACTACAAGAGTTCGGTAATTTGGCTATACATAACGTTTTAACAGGAGTTCGGTAAACTAAAGTTAGGCGGCTTGCCTTCTATTCGTTGCAAAGCGTGATATTTTTTGTTCGTGATTTGATTGGACCGGACCAATGTTGGCTCACCCAGCTGATCAATCAATCGAACAGTTGCTGATCACGTGATCTTGATATGCGCGCCAGCTTCATTTGCGAGAAGATAGACAACCAGATACAGGTAATATGTTTTGCAAAGTACATTTGAGTATAAATACCACCCAGAATATACGATACAAACTGTTAATTAACAATATACGAGTGGGGATTGTCCCTGCAGTATATGTATACTGTACCTAGATAGAAAAGTGGTGGAGCCATTGCGGCCCTTCTTAGATGCCAGATGTTTTGGGGAAAGTTTTGATTAAACTAGGAACTAAAGAAGGGAAAATAAAATGGCCGTCATTAAGTAGAGTGGATGTGACACTGACAATGCTCGCGCATTGACAATGCTCGCTTAATATTTACTTTTCGCCACAGGTCTCTGTTGCATATCAAAATATTCCAGATTTGTGTTTCTGAATGTACAAAGTAATAGTCTTGTCTCCATGTTGTACATTGTTGTTGCAAGATCATTTCACGTGACGATGTGATGTCACGTGACGTCACTGCAGATGCAGCATTTTACTGAGTTTAATACGAGAGAAAGTACCCAGCTAACAACTTACGTAAGTACAACGTTGTGGTTTGGTTGGTATACGTTATGTCCTAATGGAACGTTGTGACGACGTTTTTGCAATGTTGAAATGTAGCTCGGAACACAACGTTGACAGACCATTTGCATTTAACGTTGCTTCTACGTTGTGTTTCAGTCAGGTGTGATCGTAACGTTGTGACGGCGTTGTGTTAACATTGCAAGATACGTTGCAACACAATGTTGTCATAATCTTTGTTTTGACGTTGGTTTAACGTTGTGTTTTAGTTAGGTAAAAATAGTAATGTAGTCACGACGTTTGTTTAAACGTTGTGCGTTATGTTGACATGCAACGTGTATGCACCGTTTGGAATTGAACGTTATAATAATGTTGTGGTTTGGTTGTGAAAATGTTGGCAATACAGATACGTTGTTACGATGTTGTGTCAATGTTACGTGGTATGTTGGATCACAACGTTGACACAACATTTGTCATGAAACGTTGTCACGATGTCCAAAAGTCACATAATAAGTTTTTGGTAGCTCGTAACGTTGCCACAACATTAACTTCAACGTTATATTAACGTACTTTGTGTTAAAGACACAACGTTGTCATAATCATTGTTTTGACGTTGGTTTAACGTTGCGTTTTAGTTAGTGAAACAATGGTAGAACAGTAATGTAGTCGCCACGTTGTTTAAACGTTGTGCGTTATGTTGACTCGCAACGTGTATGTACCGTTTGGAATGGAACGTACTATTAATGTTGTGGTTTGGTTGTGAAAAAGTTGGCAATATTGATACGTTGCTACGATGTTGTGTCAATGTTACGTAGTATGTTGGATCACAACGTTCACACAGCATTTGTCATTAAACGTTGTCACGATGTCCATTATCACATAGTAAGTTTTTGTTAGCTCATAACGTTGCCACAACATTAACTTCAAAGTTATATTAACGTACTTTGTGTTGAAGACACAACGTGGTCATAATCTTTGTTTTGACGTTAGTTTAACGTTGTGTTTTAGTTAGTGAAATAATGGTAGAACAGTATTGTAGTCACCATATTGTATAAACGCTGTGCCTTATGTTGACTTACAACGTGTATTCATCTTTTGGAATTGAACGTTATATTAATGTTGTGGTTTGGTTGTGAAAATGTTGGCAATACAGATACGTTGTTACGATGTTGTGTCAATGTTACGTGGTATGTTGCATCACAACGTTGACACAACATTTGTCATGAAACGTTGTCACGATGTCCAAAGTCACATAGTAAGTTTTTGGTAGCTCGTAACGTTGCCACAACATTAACTTCAACGTTATATTAACGTACTTTGTGTTAAAGACACAACGTTGTCATAATCATTGTTTTGACGTTGGTTTAACGTTGTGTTTTAGTTAGGGAAACAATGGTAGAACAGCAATGTAGTCACCACGTTGTTTAAACGTTGTGCGTTATGTTGACTTGCAACGTGTATGTACCCTTTGGAATGGAACGTTCTATTATTGTTGTGTTTTGGTTGTGAAAATGTTGGCAATACAGATACGTTGTTACGTTGTTGTGTCAATGTTACGTAATATGTTGGATCACAACGTTGACATAACATTTGCCATGAAACGTTGTCACAATGTCCATTATCACATAATAAGTTGTTGGTAGCTCGTAACGTTACCACAACATTAACTTCAACGTTATATTAAGTTATTAACGTACTCTGTGTTAAAGACCAACGTTGTCATAATATTTGTTTTGGCGTTTGTTTACGTTTGTGTTTTAGTTGAGGAAACAATGGTAGAACAGTAATGTAGTCACCACGTTGTTTAAACGTTGTGCGTTATGTTGACGTGCAACGTGTATGTACCGTTTGGAATGGAACGTCCTATTAATGTTGTGGTTTGGTTGTGAAAATATTGGCAATACAGACACGTTGCTGCGATGTTGTGTCAATGTCTCGTAGTATGTTGTATCACAACGTTGACACAACATTTGACATGAAACGTTGTTACGATGTCTAGTAAGTTGTTTGGTAGCTCGACTCGTAACGTCGCCACGACATTAACTTCAACGTTCTATTAACGTACGTTAATGTTATTGTTACCACCAAGGTGTGGTATAAGTGTTGTTACGTAGACTTGCAAGTACATGTAGTAAAACGAAAAGGAACGTTGACACCATATTGATTGAACAGTGTACGTTTTGTCTTGCATGTCAATGTGTAGCTGACATCCGGAAAGAAATGTTCTATAAACGTTTTGATTTCGTTGCGAAAAAATGGTATCTTATCACGATGTTGTATCAACGTAGTGCATGGTATGTTGGACTACAACGTTGATACAACATGTCCAATGAAACGTGTCAGCAACGTTGTGTTTTTTTGTGGGTCGGTGAAGGTGAATAAAGGTCGAAAATAAGTGTTATTGGCTCACAATGTGTTTTCACGATGTTGTTGGAAAGTTGTGATTTTTTTTCGGTCGGCTCACAACATTGATATTAACTAAATAACGTTGTATTGAGTTTCTTTTAATAAAACATATTGAAAATGCTACGTCCGACTGATAGACAAGTAAAGTTGGCATGATGCACTAGTATGTTGTTGGGTACATTTGAGAAAACAAAATATAAATGGTCCGACAGTAATGCTGTTATCACGTTGTTTGAATGATGTGTGTAATGTTGGAATGCAACAAGTACATGACATCTTGAATGGAACGTTCCATAAACGATTTGCGATTTGGTTGTGACAAAGACGTAACTCGCAAAATTGACACAACCGTTTAATGAGAGTAAGTTTACATGAACGTTGTTGTAAAGTTCTGAAAAAAGTGGTCGTATAGCAACGTTGTCACGATGTCGTTGTCACGATGCTTGGGTCAATTAATGATGTAAGTTTTCTCGGTTCAGAACGTTAACTCAACATTTGGACTTCAATATTAGATGAACGTTGTTTGTATTTTTTTTATGAAAAATGGCTCCAAGCAGTACAGCTAATAGTAACGGTGTCACAATGTTGTGCCATCGTTGTTAGTTTTGTTCTATAACGACGTTGTGACAGCATTTAGGTGACATTTGGTATCAAGTTTGTTGTTTGGTTGTGAAACAAATAATTACGACACGAATACACCACCAATATGTACAATGGAATCAGCTCCAACAGCAGTCAAACTACATGGTATTCTGAACACGTTTAATTGGTGTGGTGTATTTCCTCACCATGTTACACACAATTAGTGTTTGAAATCAGTAGCCTATATATATGCGTTATCCAATCTGACCAGCTTACAGACGTTTCTATAAGATTTCATGCAAATAATTGTTTATATTCTCACTGCATTTTGGGCTGAATGTAATGCCACTCGTAAACACGCGCGTTCAAAAAGTTGACGTCACATCATTATGATGTCAGCTCATAGTACTGTATTTTGAATGTATTCTATTGGTATGTATATACGTCATGATAACCACCAACAAATATAATACAGCCATAGAGAACTATATGACACAAGTGAAACGGTCTTCATTAAGGCGTAAATGTGCACTCCACAACCGGTGGTGTACGGTCTTCAACAAAATAGGGAGTAAACTGGGGGGGGCGGGGGTACAATACAAACATACAACAAGAAAAAACAACACAAAACACTTCATCAACGAAATAACGCCATATATCACTGTCAAGCTCAAACTGCACAATATATTTGAAGACACGAGAAGACACACGACAAGCAACATTCAGCCGAATTGGAACGGGCGAGCAGGGGGCGGGGTGGGGTGCCCTGATTAGTTCGGTGCCGCAAACCTCCCACTTATCCGAAAACATGATTACTATAGTAATATATAGAAACACGGTGAACGAAATCAACACATGCCGTTTGCAACATCAAATCACGGCCCTGGAACCACCAGACCTTCCCAATAGTTTAATAGGCGTAAAGCTGTCCGGTGGCAACTTTCGTGAAAGACCGGTGTCAACGTTCGTGCTTAATATTTGTTTATTATTCGACAACAACGACATTTTATCCATTTTATAAACAATATCTGAATGCTATGCGATGTAATTATGAATATGGAACTTTCAGAAGACAAGTTTTACAATCTATCCGTAATTGATAAAGATATCGCACTTACAACATGAAAAACAGGCAGATCTCAAGTTGTAAGTGCGATATATTCACAACTATAAATGGATTGTAAAACTTGTTTCTTCTGAATGTTCCATCTTCAAAATTGCATCGCATAGCATTCCCAATTTTTTGTGATAAAATGCCGTTGCTGTAAAATAATCGTGAGATAGTTAGATCACACTATTGTAAGGAAGGTCCGGTGGTTTGGTCAGGCCGTTGGCAAATGCGGCGTCCCTCGTTTTCACAATAATTAAACTAATGACTCACGAATAAGTGCAGTGAGTGACGTTCGTCACTGTCCGAATGAATGATCAAGCACAGTGTCTAACAATAATTTTTTAAAACTTTTTTCAAACACACATATATATATATATATATATATAGTTATTCAAAGGATGTAAATGATCATCGTACACTGCCATTTTTTTTTCTGGTGTGCAGTAATATGCTATTTTATAAGATATCGATAGGTAATAAATATTTTAAAATACGCAAGTTATTTGAATAATTCAAATAATTCAAATATTTAAAAGTAACTTAGTCACATTTCTTCACTGTATGGACAGTGACGCGCGTCAATCAATGCACAGTAATGACAGGTTAGTTAATATTGTGTAAAATAAAAACACGGTTGTTTGGATGTTGGAAACGTGTGGAATGATTACTAAATTAGCGTCCGTTATTTTACGTAAAATATGTTTCTGCGTTATGTGTGGGTATGTATCCTTATTATTATATACGTTTATGCATCAGTCAATGTAAATCCCTGCCCACCCGCCCACCCGCACCGCTCCGGGCTTTAACAGCAACGAAATTATAAGCCCCACTATTCCCCCGGAGGGGGGGGGGGGGGCGGGATTTACATTGACTGATGCATTATCCAAGCATAGAATGTTTATTGTCAGGTGTCGGTGATGAGCGTATTATTTTTGTGCCACTGAGTTTTACTGTCTAAATAGTTTAGTGTCCTGAATTGAATGGTCCTAGCCTATATGTCCCCCCGAAGTCTTGTCCCCAATAGGGGTTTGACTATTTTGGAAGATACATATACAGATTTACGGTGTGCCGAAAAGTCAGCGCGTGAAATATGTAACAAGAATGATACTAGCGCATGCGCAACGCTTATTTCCTGAGTTGTTTCAGTTACTGGCGTGGCATCGTTTTGAACTGTTGTATAATAATCTAGAAAAATCGTGACGTATCCCGCATCATCGGCGATAAACATCACTTTAAACAAAACAGGTATTCTTCGTTTTGAAAGTATAGCGCTTCTGTTTGCACATTACATGGGTCAAAAATGTATTTGGGCTATTCAAGAATATTCCCCCCCTAGTCCAACATGTGACTCCTTCATTACCCTCGCAGCTTCGACAAGTCAAAAGTATCTTCGAAGCTTGTTTGGGTCTCACATATTAGACTAATTCCCCAACCCCACTTCTGTCCATGGTGGTAATTCGACTGGGTGGGTTTGACCATGTGGGTCTATTTGAATCGTCGACCCCTCACCCACCCCCCCCCCCACCCCCCCCCCCCCGCCCCCCGCCCCCCGGAGCACAGGGGTACACCAAGTAGCCTACTGTTCCACCACATGCTGCCCAAAAAATATGCCTATATAAACACCTTTTAGGACCATTTTTTTTGCTAGACTGACATGTCATGTCTCTATATCATTTTTTTCATTGATTATTTATGCTATAGAGACTGACCACCTCCCCATTGCTCTGTGTATCGGTTTCAAAATTTGGCAAAAATTGAACCTTCGTCATATTTGCACACATAATTCTGACATTTCGTGGGCTGCACAACACAAAAATCATTTGACATTACCTTTAAATATGATTATTGAACACGATTGCATCGATATTTTATATGTAAATACATTCCATAACGGCCCCTTTCTCCAAGTTATGTGTCTACGCCCGAGAGATTATTCATCGAAAGTATGCGTGACCCAATTTTCCATCTCGGGAAGTTTCCGAAGTGACTGACCAATGAAATAACTTATAAAATAATTGGCGGAGCTCGGGTCATGACCCCGACAGTACGGCGATTTTTAATTATTCAAAATGTGAAAAGCACATGTCAATTTGTATTTACGCGTGTGAATCTTGACCAACATTGACTGACGCGCTATTATTGCGCAAACAGTAAGTAGTTTGGGCGCAAATATCATTCACATTCAGCGTCACAGAATCAAACGCCTCTCTATCTTTGAAAACATTCATTTCCGACATGTTCATGATGTCCGCCATTTTCAACCACGTGATCCACCGCGTGTTTTCATGATGTAATTTTCCGGTTTGAAAATAGAATTACGGAAATGATTCAGCAAAATGCCGAGCGCACATTTGTTTACCGTTTTCAAGTCTTGTGTAGTTGGACAAAATGAGCGATAAAAACATTATTTTAATATGTAGGTCACCGATGAAAACGTGTATATCTAAGTTAATGCAATCTGCAACTAGGCATGTCTTGTTTAATACCATTACACGCGTATTTAGATAAATATCGACTGATTTCAAATCTTGCAATCCGCCGATACAGGGAGGCAAGGGGGACGTGATATGGCCGTAGTGGGAATGAAATGGAATGAAGGCGATATCTATATGTCTATTTTTTTGCATGAAAACCGTTTAGCAAAATCTCAGTTTCCCCTAGTTGCGGATAACTCTGAAATGACCCCATGCTGGTTCAGAGTTACGGTGCGGTCCATTGCCTGTAAAGCTAGGATGCCGAACCAATATTGGTTCACACACGATTTCGAGTTTAAAATTCAATATTTTCGCTTAAAAATCATATTAATATTACGATCGCACAATAAATATTGCTTTAAAGAAGATTAAAATGCATAAATACAACGATGTTTAGCATCGATAATTCACGTAAGTTTTTCTGTCCGACATCATCATGCGGAATACCTCGCACCCGGTACAAATTACGTCATAAGCGGACCGCATAAATGTTAACACAAACAAAAATATGGGAATATTTAGCTAACAATGGTGTAGCGATAACTGATCATTAGCGCTACAAAGCGCTATTCAATATTTACGTTAGCAAAATAAACTTTCTCATAGACATCGATAACAGTACCAAGAATATCTTACACATATTAGTTGTGAACAGCTGCGTTGTTCTAGCAACTCTTGGATCATCAATGTGCCACACGTAAATTTACGAATGTCCACCATTACCCAGTGTTGTGCTGGGAAAATGTCCACTGGGCTTGCTGTATGCACAGCACTCTGGACACCTCTTGATCTGTTTGAATTGGTACCAAATTATTATCCTCACGCATAGTGGGAGGGGGTTAAAATGATACTCGGAGTATGTGCGTCTGCGCGTGTCGGCATCCATCGGCTTAAAGACATACGCACCGATCATAGTTTCTTTGCAACTGCGTCATGGATTTCAACAATATTGTCATTCGTGTTTATCTGAACGGAATAGTCCAGCTGAATGTCACGTGTATTGACCCGAGGTCAAGGTCGAAATTGTACGTAGATTGTATGCATAGCATTTGCATTTGTTCGTAACAGTTTCTCAAAGTCCGAAACTGGCCATAATTGCTTCAATATTTCAACGCTCTTGATCTTCGAAATTATGATTAACGTTAACAAATGGTTCTCAAATTGGGCACACCATGATCTACATAAGTTTCAATTACGTCAATAGTTAAACACCTCGTTCACAGGTATGTGTGCCACACCTGCATTGCCATAATGTATAATTATGACCTTGACCTTTTCAGGGCTACTGTACCAGTATTGCCGCACAAAGTTTGATGAATCTGCTCGAAACCAGCAGCATATCATCGAACTGCTGAGTTCAATTCGTACACCAGAGCTAGAAGATGACATGACCGTCAAAGCTGCAGAATCCATCGAGGAAATGAACCGCTTTTGTGAGCAGATTGATAATAGTACAGATTTCCGTAGGAAATTGGTAAGTCGATAATTGGAAAAAATAGCTAGCCCTGCTGTGACACATATATTCAAGTTTGTTTATATTGGAACAAAAATCATCAATTTTGTAACATTTATGCTTTCATATTTTCTGACAAATTGTATGCATTGACGAACGTGCGTAGGACGGGATATGCGCCTTGTAGGCAGTGCTCGAAATTAACCAATTTTCGTTACTAGCCAGCAGGACCAGTAGGTTTTAAAATCTACTGTTCCTGCAGGAATTCTACTGGTCCGACAATCAGGCACTTAAAATACGTAATAGTGCAAACAAGATTTGTGGCGTAAACAGCCAGAATGGCACACAAAAATACTCAAATTTCTCTGAGGGATGCAAACGAAAATCTACGGTATATTCAAATCGCTTAACAAAAGCTTGACTAGTTGATTTTCCGATTATTTCAGTACATTTTGAGATAGAATTATTATAATTACCGGTATGGGAATTTTCTGACTTACTGACCAATTTTCTCTTCCAGCCGGGAGGACCAGCTGGCTGGATTTTTTTTACTGTCCGACAGAAAAAACTACTAGCCACGGACCACAGGACCACCGTTAATTTCGAGCCCTGCTTGTAGGTCTCTATACATTTATAGTGTTGTTATTTTGTTTTTGAGCAATGCCTCCAGGATGCAATTGCGTTTATAGGAACACGCTAGCCAATTCAAGCCTTATCACGTTCAGTCCAGATATCGTCAAACCATGAAAATAATCCGTTGATCAGTTGCTAATAATGCACTCTGTACTGTAATCAGTTCATTGTATTCGTCCATGCAATACTGAATTCACCCATTGAATACGAAAATTAAGAAATATAATCATTGTACTTTACAGAAAAATATAGATTTTCGCGATGTTGATGTCACGTGACATGCGCACCAAACAACTGTGGTTTCATTGGATAAATCTAGTTCACACATTTGCATTTTTTTACTACGATAGTTTTCCGTAGTCTTCAATCGGTACAACATCCTAGCTCATCGGGGTTTCTTTAATGTCTAGTAAACAATGTTATGTGTTTTGACAAAAAGACATTTTTCATGAAACGTCGCTACCTTGAAAAAAATAAAAATCTATTTCATATTGGGCTCTGAAACATGGTTGATTAACGTATTACTGCCTCTTACCCTTCATAATTTTCTGTAAGGGTCTGGCCATCCTTAAAAGTGATTTCTTTTGCCGTAACCCGACTAACCTACTATAAAATATCACAGTTCCAAGTTAATATGTATACCCCCCCCCCCCCCCCCACAACGACCCCCGCGTGACCCCACGATCGATGTCATAGACTTAGAAAATTCCGAATTTAACTTCGCTTATTGAAAACTTAAAGTCTCGTAAATTTCTTATATCTTCTGTTTCCTTCAACCGAATGTCGTGATATTTCGCACATGCATTGCTACGGCAATCAGCTAGCCTTCTACGCTAAATTTACGACCCCCCGCTGACCCCACGATCGAGGTCACGGACTTAGAAAATTCCGAATTTAACTTCGCTTATTGAAAACTTAAAGTCTCGTAAATTTCTTATATCTTCTGTTTCATTCAACCGAATGTCGTGATATTTCGCACATGCATTTCTACGCCAATCAGCCAGCCTTCTACGCTAAATTTACGACCTCCCGCTCACCACTCGATCAAGGTCACGGACATAGAAAATTCTGGGTGCCTGGCCCACAGGGGGTATTCCGTAAGCCTCGCTTACTGACAGCTCTAGTTACCTACCGACTCAGTGACCTATATTTTTCATTTGACCTTCAGGCTTGACATACTTTTCGCTTTGTCCACTTTTAACAAGTTGTCTGAAGAAAATCCGGCCTTAGTGGTTTTGCCTCGTTTCTTGTTTGTAGTCATGGTTACAGCAAACTTTGAATTAATTAATTATGACCTAATGATCGAGTTTGAGAGATATGGAAAACCTATGCCTTAATAATTCTACAGTCCCTAGCCATATGAATATAATGTTGACATTACTTTGAAGAAGTTGAACTTTTTGATTTGTCCATTTTAGGTCAAGCACCTTGTCGTACGGGTGGCCACAACATTGGAGACTTCATTAGAACAAACAATGAAGATCCTGGCCACAAATCAGGTGTGGGCCAAGTTTAGCGTGAAAGGGAAAAGGAGAAATATGCCTTTGAAAAAATCTCCTCTCTACAGGGTTCTGATTAGTAAGTATTTAATTGCCTTAAAGGCTTGCTAGGTTGTCGTTAAAGGACACCTGGAAAATACCAGGCTAGTGTCTTGACATCAAGTTTATCAGGCTTGACGAGGAATCCCTACCGTTTCCGAGCCGGGCCTGATAAACTTGATATCAAAAGACACTAGCCTGGTATGCTATTTATCTAGTAACCTGTTTTTTCTTTGTAATGAACGAGATGGACGACATTTTCTTTGAAAATGACATGGAGTTGTTTACGTTGCATCATCACATAGACGTCATTCGGTAACGTCACGTGATGCCATTGAACCAATGGAACTAGACGGAGCTACAATTTTGTATCACGTCAGTGAACTGATAAACACTTTAGTTTATGTTAATGTGTATTCGGTCAATGCATGGGAAGTTACCTGCTCAATAGAGAATACCAGGCTAGTGTCTTTTGGTATCAAGTTTATCAGGCTAGGCTAGGAAACCTGTAGGAATTCCGAGGTCAATGTCTCCGTTGAAGGGCAACCTCTTCAAACGACCACATCAATAAAAAAAACACAGACTTTAAACACGAGCCAGTCTGATCTGCCTCAAAGGAGAGAAACAAACACAACTTATCTTCTATTCACAAGTTGTTGTTGCTGGTGACATCCGTAAGCCCTCACTTATTGACCAATCTCGTATGTACATGTTTCCTAGATAGTTTCTGAATATTTATTTTCAGAAGCAGCCTTGAAGAATTTTAATCTCCAGGCGGTGGATGTATCTGACGAGATCGGTGAATTTTTGAAACACGCCCCATTCAAGCCTGGTGGCCCAAATTACAAGGTGAGCATGCATTCAATTGTTGATGCCCCTCATAGTACGGTACTATAACGTATATAATGTTTATGGACCATTCATGTGTCTGTCTGGTTAAGAAGTTTGTAACGGTTTCTCAAATATTAGCAAGGGCCGGCATCTGTAGTCCGCTAGGCAAAATTAGCATGAACATACGATTATTGTATCCCCCGGACGAAAGTCGGGCCGGGATACTATGGATTTGACGTTGTCACGGCCGCCGCCGCGTGCGCAGAGCAGACACTTTCCCGTTCGGAGTATAGAACTTGAATACCGTATGGAGTATTTTGACAAAACATCACACATGTATACATATCGACACGAGTTATTGCCCTTGGTTCGTTTTTGGCGGCTGCAGGGGGATACAATGCTATTTTTTTACCGACTGTCATTCTAGTTTTACTATTCCAATATAATGAATTGATGTCAGTGGTTAATGCTGGGTATAAACTGCTCATAATTTTTATTTACATCGCAGAGCATCCGCCAAGTTTTGCACACGCCGAGACAATTTGTTGCAAAACAATCGTACTGATTAAAGCAAGTATCCTGTTTTGGTAATTGTGGTTCTCGTGTCATTTCAGAAGAAGCGACGCATACCGAGACAGTCCCGGCCTTCCCCGACCCTGGCTGTTGATAGGTCGTGCAGCAAGACACTAGACATTGAGAATAATATCGCCATTCTGTGAGGTGACATGATAAAGTGCTTTCCAATAGACTATACAGAGTGGCCCAAAAACAATGTGTACACTCTTGAAATTTCAATAATCAAATGTTTGGGCTGTACAATTAAAATTTAATTTAAATTCGCACAACTCATTGAGTACTTTTTAGCTCACATGAGCCTTCGGCTCAAGTGAGCTATTGTTACCGCTCTTCGTCCGTATTGAGCCGGCTAGTATTGAACATCAGGATCTGCACTTTTGCAAGAGATAATTTTTATTCCCCGCAACCAATTTATTGGGGATGGCACTATGTGTTAAGGAAATAGCCCCCAGGCTATCCGTGCGTCTGTCTGTCCATGATTTGTTTGTAGGATCGTGTTTCCTATTAGATCTAGTGTGGCCCCAATGCATTCTGTCAAAGGCCGGATCCAGGGGGTGTGGGGTGGGTGGGGCGTACAATTACTTGTTCTACTCAGATTAGATTATAGGCTATCAGTAATTTGTTCTCAAAATGCCAGGAAAATGCATGTGAGGGACTTAAATTATCTAAATTTTCTGGGAGATGGACCCCCATACCATACCCCCCCCCCCTCCACCTACGCCACCCAGTATTTTGTTCTCAAATGCCAGGAAAATGCATCTAAGCCACTTCAATTATTAAAATTTTCTTGGGGAGGACCCCCATATCCCCCCTCACCTACGCCACCCCCCCCCCCCCCTTTCCCCAGTCATTTGTTCTCAAATGCCAGGAAAATGCACCTGAGGCACTTCAAATTTCTAAATTTTCGGGGGGGAAGACCCCCAGACCCCCATCACCTTTAGAGTATTTTCTCAAATGCCAGGAAAATGCACCTGTGGCACTTCAAATTTCTAAATAGTTTGGGTGGAGGACCCCCAGACCCCCCACTCACCTACGCCCCCCTTTATTCATTCAAATCCTGGATCCGGCCCTGAACAGTGCAGACTCTGATCAAAACTGTGTGGGAGGTAGGAGGGAGTAGCGAAGGGTAATTTAATTTAACGAGCGGCGTTCATCCTTACCGGAATGCCGACTTACATGGTTCGGCCCCTGCTACTTGAGAGCTAAATCCTGTTGTACCCCATTAAAGAACTAATAGGATTAAAAGCTAATCGTATTGCTTTTGGGGTGAGCTAAGTGATTCTGGTGCGGCATGGACCTGGCACCAAGTCAGGATCTTCCTAATGTTCAGGGCTGAATATATAGTTTTATGTAAATATTGAGCTCTGATTTTGGGAATTTCCCTAATTTTTCACAGGTTGAATACCAGATAGTCCATCCTGTTGGCCCGGCCTTACATGACCCTTGCTGTTGATAGACCGTTAAACACTATTAAACAAACAAACAAAACTAATCAGACTGCTCCTTTACTTTAGGAACAGGCTGGTCTGGGTCTACACTGTTTGCACATACATTGATGTCCGAATATTTGGGGTAAATATGGTATGTTAGGATGAAAGTGGTGTTTGCAACAATAAAAAAATGTTTGTTTCCATAGTGCTGGAATTAAATAGTTTGTTTCTGTAGTGCCAACAAAAAAGTTTGTTTTACTTTTTGGAAAAAAATAAGTTTGTTTTCATTTGGTTCCAAAAAAATATTTTGTTTTACATTTGTTACAAAAAAAGTTTGTCGCGAGAATAAATCCCAGTTCCCCCCCCCCCCCCCCCCCCCCCCCCCCCCCCCCCCCCCCCCACCCCCCCCCCCCCCCCCCCCCCCCCCCCCCCCCCCCCCCCCCCCCCCCTCAGGATCAAATGGTTGCTGCCTAATGAGCGCCCCTTCCATGGCAACAACCCTGCATGGCCCTCTTTCTTGCCCCGATCTACTCTGTATTTAACGCACACTCCAAGACTTGTCTACCTTGTGGGTGGAAGGATGGAACATGTGATGGATAATTTACTGATTGTATGTGTTTCATCCTTATCGTAATGCTGACCAAAGTCGAGCACCAACTGGCGCGCTTCATTGTCTTTCTGACAACTCTTGTTTTGTTTTATTGTTTAGCGTGTTATCAAAACTTGAATACATTTTGAGTATAGATCTTCCTTTCTATTTTATTCTGAACCATGGGTAGATCGTGGAGTCCGTATAGATATTGGAGTCCTACGTTTGTTGTTGTAAGACGAGCTCGCACTCATGAACTCGGAAGACACATATAGGTTCATTGTTCCTGGTTTTGACCCTCCTGTATGTTCTTAGATGTTATTTGAATCCGGAATCCGGTTTATATTGCTATCTGGAGTAATGAGTGAACCAAATTTAGGGGATATGATGTACCTAGGACCTGCCCCCAGATCAGAATAGTCCAGGCTCATGACTGAATATGTATGTTTCTTGATGTAAACATGTTTAGGAATGAAACTATATGTATATCATTGTCTAGATCGGTGTGGTTGTCGCGTTGTTTGGAAGTCTGAGGAAATTGTTCCACTAACATTCTTAGTCTCTACAAATGTTTCTTGGGAGGTAGGAGGGAGCAACGAAGGGTAATTTAACGATCGGCATTCATCCTTATAGGAATGCCGACCTACATGGTTTGGCCCTCTTGTATCATTTTGGCCCTCTTGTATCATTTTGGCCCCTGATACTTGAGAGCTAAATCTTGTTATGCTCCATTAACAAGTAATTAGCTCATAGCTGATCATGTTACTTTGAGGTAAGAGCTAAGTGGCTCTGGTGCGGCGTAGACCTGGCACCAGGTCAGAATATTCTAATTTCAGAGCTGAATATATAGTTCATGTTAATATTGAGCTCTGTATTTTAGGAATTTCCCTCATTTTTTACAGGTTGAATGTGGGACATGACATATAATCGTTTTGAGACAACATTGCTGGACCGTACACATTTACGTTCTAACAACGTATACATTTTACGTTACCTACACATCAAAACAATATGTTTTAGCAACGTTTTATTCCGATGTAACGTTAACGTTTTCCAATGACATTTTAAGAATGTTGAAAAATAACGTTATTGTACAACGTTTTGATAACATGACATTAAAACGTTTTGAGACAACGTTGCTGGACCGGCCGAAAACCATACACATTTACGTTGTAACAACGTATACATTTTACGTTACCTACACGTCAAAACCCTAAGTTTCAGCAACGTTTTATTCCGATGTAACGTTAACGTTTTCCATAGACGTTTCAAGAATGTTGAAAAAGAACGTTATTGTACAACGTCTTAATAACGTGACATTAAAACGTTTTGAGACAACGTTGCTGGACCGGCCGAAATCCATACACATTTACGTTGTAACAACGTATACATTTTACGTTACCTACACGTCAAAACCCTAAGTTTTAGCAACGTTTTTTTCTGACGTAACGTTAACGTTTTCCAATGACGTTTCAAGAATGTTGAAAAAGAACGTTTTAATAACGTGACATAAAAACGTTTTGAGACGACGTTGCTGGACCGGCCGAAAACCATACACATTTACGGTGTAACAACGTCGTCATGCAACATTTTGAGACGACGTTGCTGGACCGGCCGAAAACCATACACATTTACGTTGTAACAACGTCTTAATGCAACATTCATTAACGTTACTGGCAAACGGTTTGATAACGTGACATTGAAACGTTTTGAGTAGACGTTGCTGGCCCGGCTGAAACCCTTAACATTTACGTTGCAACAACGTCGTAAGACAACATTCAATAACGTTACTGGCGTACGTTTTGATAACGTAACATTGAAACGTTTTGAGACGACGTTGCTGGACCGGCCGAAAACCATACACATTTGCGTTGTAAGAACGTTTACATTTTACGTTACTGACACGGACGTCATACGTTTTAAGAACGTTGTCACAACATAAAATTGTTAGCTGGGCAGCTTCACAATTTACTAAAAAACATGCTGAAGTGGACTGATAATGATATGTAGCTCCAGTATGTAGCAGTGTAATTAAAATTATTGTTTAATTTCGTTCCTTTGTTGCTTATTTATGGCTAAGCTTTATAAATCGCTCATTCTTTTACTTATGCATCAGTAAATGTAAATCCCGCCCCCCGCCCCCCCCCCCCCCCCCCCCCCCCCCCCCCCCCCCCCACACACACACACACACCAGAGAACAGGGAACAGTGGGGTTTTTTTTGCTGCCATTAAAGCCCCGGCCCCGGGGAATCATGACAGGTTAAAGCCCCGGGGTACCCTGGGGGGATTCGCATTGACTGATGCATTAAAAATATGAACATTACAACAATAGCTATGCGCGAGCATTGGTGAACTATTGCTCAAACTTGACATATTTTTGTGGTATAAAATAATAACCGCTCACTCAATCCTGGTGTAAATGTCACATGATCATTGATAAATTACTATTATAAAGTAGGGTTTCGCGGAGTTTGAAGAACAATGGGCACATTGAAACGCCAGATCAGGATGTCGTAATTTCACTGCGGAATATTTTGTTGTAAATTCAGCACCGATGCTGTGATCCCACCCCCACCCCCACCCCCACCCCACCCCCATCCCATACAGTGCAGAGTACTGGTTCTACCCAGTCTACCCGGCTCTAAATAACTTAAGTTACAAGTCACAATAGGTTGAATAAGGTCAACTGAGGTTAGGCAATAACAAAATACATTTATAGATACTCATCCCACCCGCCACTAAAACAATTGCCAGACTATTTTTTTGTTTGTATATACTTTGATGTTTTCAGCTCACCTGAGCTCAGCAAAGCTCATGTGAGCTATTTTCATTACCGCTTTTTGTCCGTCCGTCGTCTGGCAACATTTTCAATCATCTTCTACCGAGCCGCTTGGTCAATGGACACCAAACTTTACCGGCATGGTCCTTAGGTAAAGCCTTTTAAAAGTTGTTAAAAGAAAGTCGACCTGAATCCAAGATGGCCGCTGTGGAAAGGTTAAATCCTTCGAACGATGAATCCAAGATCATCCATATTTTCATTCTACCCCTCTCCCGTGCGGTTCCTGTGCCCAATGTCAAGGTCTAATTACTTTTAAGGTTTTGGTTAAAGTTTGTTCATGTACTATATCTATGCACCTGCTTTGCCCATTACCTTCAACCTTCACATGGCTGTGTATCATCATCTATATTTTCATTCTACCCCCTCCCGTGCAGCCCCTGTGCCCAATGTCAAGGTCTAATTACTTTGAAATTTTGGGTTAAAGTTTTTGTCGCTCCCGCTTGCGGAAAGCGCGATATAGTCGGCACTTTGGCGTACGTCCGTACGTACGCGTGTCCGGTTAAAGTTTTTTTGTTAAAGTTTTTCCGTCTACTATATCTCTTTGTTTAGTGTCCATGCCTAGCCCCAAGGCGCGACATGCAGGCCGCGGCCATCTAGTCTCAAAATGAAGGCATTATGTCATTCAAGATGGCCGCGAAAAGGTCAATTTTTTATTTTGTTCAAATGTGGTCATGTAATATGTCAAATCGAAAGTATCGATGAGCCGATCGCTGTCATATAATGTTTCTTGAAATAAATTATGTCATTCAAGATGGCCACCAAAATATCAATTTTTGATTTTGTTCATATGTGGTCATGTAATATACCAAATCGAAGGTATCGATCAGCCGATCGCTGTCATATCATTTTTCTCAAAATGGAGTCATTATGTCATTCAATATGGCCGCCAAATTATCAAATTTTGTTTTTTTTCGAATGTGGTTATGTAGTCACTATTCAGGTGAAATCACTTCTCTCACTTTTCCCTGAGATTCGGTAACTACTAGAATGTGGACATATATTGAACCCTGATTTGATCGGCTAATAACATCATGCTCTGCATGACTTTTCATTTATTTATTTCTCGTCTTGACCAGTTAATAAGTCGTCTTGAGACACATTATTAAAGCAAGTGATATTATGTTTAGTCATTGTAAATATTTGATTTATGAACAGGAATTTACTGGTTTTTATTTTATTATTCCATTGCATGCTGTCTAAAGACACATTATTAAAGCAAGTGATATTATGTTTAGTCATTATTTAAGGCCAAACTGGTCTAACCTGTCTGCAATAGGAAAATACCAAAATTACAACCGAATATTTGCAAAAATAAAACTAACTAGATATTCAGAATATCCCGACCTGCTACCAAGTCCATACCAGACCAGGATCACTTAGCCCCATTCACACACGTACTTGTACTGGGATTAGCAATACTATAATTATGGAGGTATAACCTGATACAACTCGCAAGTACCAGAATGCCAACAGGTAGAACCAAGGTAAGACGCAGTGGCGGATCCAGGATTTCACCAATGGGGGGGGGGGCACATGGAACTTGAACGAGGTATGCTTGTTCTTCGACTGAGCGTTGCGAGGGAGTCGGCTAGGGGGGGTCCGGGGGCATGCCCCCCGGAAAAATTTTGAATTGAGGAAGCCATTTCCTGCATTCTACGCTAAATTTTTCGTAACGAAAAAAAAAAAAATCTGGATTTCTGAAGGTGGGGGGCCGGGCCCGCCGGGCCCCACGGGCCCCACGGGCCCCACGGGCCCCACGGGCCCCCCGGGCCCCCGCCCCTGAATCCGCTACTGTGACGAGATACCTGTACAGATACTTTTCGCATGCTCCTACCAACGACCCAAGTTGTTACATTGTTATTGAGAACTATATTTCCAAGAACAATATATATTATCGATGGAAAACTAGGAAAATATGTCAATATGGCGGCCATTTTAATTTTTGAAAAATGTTGCCAATATTATGTTTTGTTCTACACAATCTCGGACTCATCTTTCAAAAGATGTTTTCCGAAGAGTATAATTTATAGCAAACCTTTTCAGCAGGATCACATCTCTATTCTACTCACTCGACACAGTATGTCCATTCCGTACTTAAGGCGGACCAATGCGCATGCGTGGCTATACTTTCCAAAAACAATAATAAAAAAACACCCCCTTCATATCCGTGCTTCCCACCGCGACCACCTGCACAGATGCACAGCTATTCCGATGTTACCAGACAGCCAGGTGTAATCAGTGGGAATACAACATACACCAGTATATAGCCCAGTGTTAGTACAGCAAAGACCGGTGCACCAAGTGCAAACACCGCATACACCAACGTACCAAGTGTGAGTTACATACACACCAGTGTAGCCAGTGTCGATACCGCGCACACCAGTGTAATGGGCGCAAACACCACACACACCAGTGAAGCCAGTGCACCCAGCGCAAACACCACATACAATGTTTTGTCGACACAGCCCAGCAATGTGCCTGTTACTCAGATTGTGTCAGCTCCCTCATATATCACCAGTACGCCAATAAACAATACAAACAAGCGAAACCCGTCACAATCGCCAACAGTAGACGACTTGTCGGTCACGCTTTCACCTGAGACTGACCATTCGCAGTCATTATTACCAAGTGTAGCCGGACCATCGCACACAAATGTAAACACTAACAATAGTATTACGAATCATGAAAATATAAACATTAGCGTAAACTCGGGCACCCACAGATCAAGGTCACATAAACGTCACCAGACACGTGCTAGCCAGTCGGCCAATAGTGCGAATCGTGCAGTTAGCGCGAACGTACCACGTGATGTTACAAGCCACATAATGACTCGGTCAGTGAGCAGATCACGTGATATAAACAGTGGCGGTTCACAAAAGCACAGCGGGGAGAGTAGGCCAAATACAACTAGAGCAGCTTGAGCTGCATCAACGGTTTGAGCCTCAAACATTGATTTCATGTGTAACTAAGCTTTAGCCCAAGGTGTAAACTATCGGTTGCAAAAAGAATTTCTGAAGTTTTAGAATGAACAGTCCAACATTATTGTATTCGCATCATCACACCGATGTGGGGCCGGTTAGCTTAGAGGTAGAGCGATGGACTTGGAGCGAGGGTT
The DNA here is from genome assembly GCA_029237695.1 of Conchocele bisecta. Lineage (NCBI taxonomy): Eukaryota > Metazoa > Mollusca > Bivalvia > Lucinida > Thyasiridae > Conchocele > Conchocele bisecta. The sequence continues at coordinate 7,166,341 of CM055277.1, forward strand.
ACCGGGTTCGATCCTCAGCCAAAGTTTTAGCTAAAGGACAGAAATATCGACTACAGCAAAAACAATTGAAATCGAATGATAAATAACGAAGCTGACGTCACATCCGTTTGCTCTATTTTGAAAAATTGAAAAAATACGTTCATCTTTGACATCGAATAGAGCCGTAAGTAGTCAAGATATAGCTCTGAAAATTATCATCTTTCATGCGGCTGACACTCCCCTATCACCCTGGTAAGAAATTATGTTGCTGACAGTACTGTACAAATTGTAAAACGTTTGTAAAGACCACCCGTTATCAGCCGAAATTCGGCAAAATCGTTGAAAAGTATGTACATTTTTCAGCTTCAAATGCATATTGCATATAGTCAGAGAATCGGAGATAGAGAATTTTGTCAGCTTTCCAATGCAAAAAGAATTCTTGAAATCGGTTGGAAAATAAGGAAGTTATAGGAAGTATGACGTCGCTTCCGTTTTCGTGGAAAGGAGCATTAAAAGATATCTAAAAATCTCTGAGTCTCTGCTCCTCACACTTGATCCGAATCGGCATGCAAAATTTGAAGTCGATCCGACCAGCGGTTTGGTGTAGATGGAGGGAGCCCGTAAGTCAGCGGATGATTATTTTTCGATAGTTATCGCCCTTATATTGCAGCTTACGCCATTTGTAAATACACCTAATAAAATTAAATATGTGCAATATTCCGCCAGTGAAGTTTTCGCTTGTTTTTCATCATAGGCCTGGCACAAAGCGGGAAAGTTTTAGCTAAAGGACTGAAATATCGACCGCAGCAAGAAATTTTGAAATCTATTGATAAATAACGAAGCTGACGCTACATCCGTTTGCTCTATTTTGAAAACTTGAAAAAAAGACGTTCATCTTTGACATCCAATAGAACCGGAAGTAGTCAAGATAGAGCTCTGAAAATCATCTTTTATGCGCCTGACATTCCCCTATCACACTGGCAAGAAATTATGTTGCTGACATTACTGTACAAATTGGAAAACGTTTGTAAAGACCACCCGTTATCAGCCGAAATTCGGCAAAAAATCGACGAAATCGTTGAAAAGTATGTACATTTTTCAAATTCAAATGCCTATAGCTGCTCTCTTATTTGACCAGATAGCCGAGAACTGTCAGCGAAATCGAGATAGAGAATTTTGTCAGCTTTCCAATGCAAAACGAATTTTTGAAATTGGTTGGAAAATAAGGAAGTTATAGAAAGTTATAGAAAATATGACCAGCGGTTTGGGCTGTAGACTGAACGGCTGAATAAAAAAAAACAAATAAAATAAAAATAAAAAATAATAAATAAAAAGAACTAGAGCAGCTGAAGCTGCATCAACGGTTTGAGGCTTGATGTACTGACAAACGGACACTGGCAAAGTGATTAGAAGACATTGACGATGACGGAAACATATGAAACTCAAAAAAATTGATATCGGCCCATGTCCGGTCCCAAAAATTTCTCCTCTGAGGCTACATACACCGGCCGATTACCGCTCGATTCCCGGCAGGATATGGGACGATACTTAAATGTGTATGAATTGAGACATAAATAATTTGACTTCCCAAAACTGAAATTGTCAAATTATTACTTTGTAATGGAGCATAACAGTATTTAGCTCTCCAGCACCAGGGGCTAAAAAGGTACAAGAGGGCCAAATCATAAATTATGACGTCCCTTCCGGTTTCGTGGAAAGTAACGTCATGAGAATTCTGAAAATTGCGTTATTCTCGTCTCACAGTCGATACGAATCTGCATACAAAATTTGAAGTCGATCCGACAAGCGGTTTGGGCTGTAGTCCCGACGGCTGAATAAAAAGAAAAAGAAAAAAAAAACCAACGAAAACAAAAGATTTGAGGAATCAAATTCCTCAAACCTAAAAAAAAACCAACGAAAACAAAAGGTTTGAGGAATCAAATTCCTCAAACCTAACTAGAGCAGCTTGAGCTGCATCAACGGTTTGAGCCTCAAACATTGATTTCATGTGTAACTAAGCTTTAGCCCAAGGTGTAAACATCGAATTGAGCCGTAAGTAGTCAAGATATAGCTCTGAAAATTATCATCTTTCATGCGGCTGACACTCCCCTATCACCCTGGTAAGAAATTATGTTGCTGACAGTACTGTACAAATTGGAAAACGTTTGTAAAGACCACCCGTTATCAGCCGAAATTCGGCAAAATCGTTGAAAAGTATGTACATTTTTCAACTTCAAATGCATATAGCCGAAAACTGTCAGTGAGTTTGAGATAGAGAATTTTGTCAGCTTTCCGATGCAAAAAGAATTCTTGAAATCGGTTGGAAAATAAGGAAGTTATAGGAAGTATGACGTCACTTCCGTTTTCGTGGGAAGTAGCATTAACAGATATCTGAAAATCTCTGAGTCTCTGCTCACACTTGATCCGAATCGGCATGCAAAATTTGAAGTCGATCCGACCAGCGGTTCGGTGTAGATGGAGGGAGCCCGTAAGTCAGCGGATGATTATTGTTCGATAGTTATCGCCCTTAAATGGCAGTTTACGCCATTTGTAAATACACCTAATAAAACGGAAATTACATATGTGCAATATTCCGCCAGTGAAGTTTTCGTTTGTTTTTCACCATAAGCCGGGCACAAAGCGGGAAAGTTTTAGTTAAATGACTGAAATATCGACCGCAGCAAGAAATTTTTAAATCTATTGATAAATAACGAAGCTGACGTCACATCCGTTTGCTCTATTTTGAAAACTTGAAAAAAAGACGTTCATCTTTGACATCCAATAGAACCGGAAGTAGTCAAGATAGAGCTCTGAAAATTATCATCTTGTATGCACCTGACACTCCCCTATCACACTGGCAAGAAATTATGTTGCTGACATTACTGTACAAATTGGAAAACGTTTGCAAAGACCACCCGTTATCAGCCGAAATTCGGCAAAAATTCGGCAAAATCGTTGAAAAGTATGTACATATTTCAACTTCAAATCCCTATAGCTCTCTTATTTGACCAGATAGCCGAGAGGGAAATCGAGATAGAGAATGTTGTCAGCTTTCCAATGCAAAAATAATTTTTGAAATCGGTTGGAAAATAAGGAAGTTATAGAAAGTTATAGAAAATATGACGTCATTTCCGGTTTCGTGGAAAGTGGCATTAAGATATTTCTGAAAATCTCTGAGTCTCTGCTCACACTTGATCCGAATCGGCATGCAAAAGTTGAAGTCGATCCGACCAGCGGTTTGGGCTGTAGACTGAACGGCTGAATAAAAAAAAACAAAAAAAAAACCAACGAATACAATAGGTTTTCGGCGCAGCTGAAAGCCGCCTCAAACCTAAAAAACCGACGAATACAATAGGTTGTCGGCGCAGCTGAAAGCCGCCTCAAACCTAATTACGTTTGCATTGCTAAATCTGCAAGGTCTTGTCACGAAGAGAATTAATAAATTACATTCACCTGAACTTTTAGAAATATTCAAAAATAACGATATAATTGTGTTTACCGAAACCTGTACGGATTCATTATCTGATATACATGTTGACTCATTTACCCATTATCCATTACACAGGTCTTGCAAACATAGCAATGCGAAACGTAACTCTGGGGGCATTGTAGTCTCTGTGAAGAATTATTTAGCTATTAATGATGTCACTTTATATTTAGAACACTCCGACGCATACATGTGGCTAAAATTGAATAGTAATTTATTCAATCTACCACATGATTTGTATATGTGTATTTCCTATATTATTCCTGAGAATTCTAGCCGGCAAGCTTTTGTTGAATCGAACATTTTTGATGATGTGCTTGATGATATTAGTATCATTCAGAATAATACAAAAAATTAAAAATGAATGTAATTTTATGATGTTGGGCGAACTAAATAGCAGATGCGGATTATTACATGATTATGTATCGATGGATCACGCTGAACACGTAGATACGTTGCCCGATGATTATATATGTGATAACGATTTACCGAGATTGTCACAGGATACTGGAATTAATTCAAACGGGCGATTATTGATTGAACTTTGTAAATCCTCCGGATTACGTATTGTAAACCGCAGAGTGTGTGTTGAGACGGGCAAATGTACCTACGTGGATAGCAGAGGTAGTAGTCTCGTTGACCTAGTCCTGATAAATGGACAATTATTACATTTATTTTTCACATTTGTTGTTGAAGATTCAAATATATTATCTGATCATTGTATTGTACATTTTTCAATGAGTTGTAGTCGTACTGAGCAGAACTCCGTTCATCAAAGTACGAATAATAGCCAACAATTAACGCATAAATTTGTATGGCAACATGATAATATAGATGCCTACAAAAGCACGTTGTGCTCACCTGGCGTTACCGAGCAACTCGATCGACTAACGCAAACATTAAGTAATGAGTCGTCCGAAAATGATATTGATAACGCCGTTTCTAGTTTTAATAATCTGCTTGACTCTGTTTGCGAACCTTTATTTAAAAAACCGATAAAAGCACAAAATAAAAACATAGCGGAACCAGTAAAATACAAATTAGACGAAACTACTGAATCGGCAAAACACAATTTCAGCTGATTCTTTTGTACAATATTTCAAAGCCATAAATAATCCAACAGACCATTTTTTCCAGCCATATGAAGATATTATTCATTTTAATGAGGTATATTTTGAGTCGGAAATAAAAATAATGTTCGCTGAATTGAATATCGAAATTTCTAAGGAAGAACTTTTGCAATCAATTTCCCAGTTATCAAATGGACGGATTGGGGGACCAGATATGTATTTAAACGAATTTCTAATTCATGGAAAAATAGTAATTTCACCATTTCTGCACAAACTGTTTAATACAACTTTCAGAAATGGTTATTTCCCGGAGGCCTGGTCTGAAGGTTATATAGTGCCACTTCATAAACAAGGTAACGTAAATGATGTAGGTAACTATAGGGGATTTACATTACTTTGTACTATTGGAAAATTATTTTCAAGAATATTAAATAATAGGCTCACACTGTGGGCCAATAAATAGTTTGTATATGTTGAATCACAAGCTGGCTTTAGAAAACATATGTCAACTGTTGATCATATATTTATACTACATGGAATGATTACCCATCTACTTAACCAATGGAAACAACTACACTGCGCTTTTGTTGATTTTACGAAGGCATTCGATTATATTGTGAGAGATAATATCTGGTATAAATTAATACGAATAGGAGTGAGAGGCAACATGTTAAGTGTAATACAATATATGTATGATAACATAAAATCAAAAGTAAAATTGATTAATCAATTAAACGAAGAATTTACCTGTATGTTTGGGTGCGTCAAGGGGAATGCTTATCACCATTTATATTTGCAATGTATATACATGATTTAGAAGATGAGCTCTATTTAAACGGAATAGATGGGATAGACATTGGCATGATACATATTTTGTTGTTATTATATGCTGATGACATTGCAATTTTAGCAACGTCAGCAGTACATTTACAAAAAGGGCTAGACACATTATACAATTATTGCCAAAAATGGAAACTTACAGTAAATACTAAGAAACCTAAAATTATGATTTTTAGAAAAGGCGGCCGACTTTCCGCAAATTTTAAATTCTGTTATAACGATTAAGAAATAGAAATAGTAACACAATTTTCATACTTAGGAGTGGTTTTCACACCAGGTGGCTCCTTTTCAGAGGCCAATAATACCTTATCGGGACAGGCACAAAAGGCAATTTTCAAATTATATACATATTTGAAAAAATTTACTGACTTATCCCCTAAGCATATGCTGGAAATACTTGTCCTCCCTATCCTGAATTATGCCGGTGAAGTATGGGGGTTTTCACAGTCCATTCAATTGAAAGAGTGCATTTACAATTTTGTAAACGCGTGCTATGTGTCAAAATATCAACACAAAACGATTTTGTTTACGGTGAACTAGGCAGAACATCGCTTAGAACAGGTAGTTTATATAATATAATTAAATATTGGTTCAAAGTAATCGGACCAAGTGACCGGAATTATATTAAATGTATATATCACATTATGCTTAATGATATTGAACGGTCACCAACTGTGAACAATTGGGCCTCTCTGATTAAATCTATGTTAACACAGCTTGGTTTTTACCATGTATGGCTTTCGCAAGGTGTGGGTGACATTATAAGATTGTTATCAACATTAAAACAACGCTTAACATACAATTTCGTTCAGGACTGGAATACTACAATAAATGAATCTAGTAGAGCTTTATTTTATAAAAATATTTCATCTTTCGAATATCAATGCTATCTCGATTTCATTAGTGTAAAAAAGTTTAGAGTGGCTCTAACCAGACTGCGTGTATCTGCCCACAGACTGGAGGTTGAAACCGACAGATGGCATAGACCAATTAGTACACCCTTTGATGATCGTAAATGATACAAGTACAGATATATGTATTAGTGATCGCGGCATGTTCTGAATTTATTATATTTAGTAGTTTACCCATATACGCCATCTTGCATTGTACGTATATTATACCATAGTCATGTATGTATGTTCATGAGACAGTTGCCTCGATGCAATAAACTATTCTTCTTCTATATTTTAGCCATGTCAGACAACATTGCAATTCATTTATGACTAGCATAGAGTCAATGCATTGCATGAAGCTCGAGTGTCGGGGGAGTGCTCACGAAATCATAAAATGTTGAATTTTCACTCGCCATATGCCCAACATCAGCTTGCAATTATGATCCGGGTCAACACTTATCACACGTTCAATAATTACGCTCATTGTTAAATATGTTAAATATTTTTTTATAAAAGAATGGTTCTTCCGGAGGCCTTACACATGATAATGAAGAAATAATAGCTCAAAGAAAAGATAAACTGGATAAACACAACAATAAGTGGAAACACATTAATATCTAATACACATATATATATATACATATGTGGGTGTGTTTTAAGCAGGACCGTCAAATTAAGAAAACAAATGTATTAGCCTTATGTTAAATCGTAGCATCGGGTGACATGGGGCTGCATCATGTGTAAGGGCAAATCGTACATGTAGATAACACCAATGGTTTGAGATGCATGCCTTTGATCTCAACTTCTTTCTTTCTTATTCAATAATTAACCAAACTTGCCTATGTATACACTGTATGTATTCCTGCCACATTACCATTTACTGATGTCTTACTTAAGGAGAAGAATTCACATAAGCTTACATTGAGCTTGTTTTCTAATCCGTATTCACAATATCTGTCCATGAATGTTGAATGTATTCAATCTGAAATAAAATAGTGTTTAAACTAACTAAATCGTACATGTATGTATCACTTAATTGTCACGGGCTGGAATTCATTCATTCCTTCTTTTTTATCTATCTTATACTTCTTTTCATTTGTGCTGAGAAATCCATCTCAGTCTTTTTATTTATAGGGACGTAGCAATTTTGTATCGTATTATTTGTTTGTGCTTGTGTTTTTTTCTCATATCACTTAGTTTTCCATTATCTCCCCCACCCCCATTTTTTCTCATATTTCTATATGGGGACCTCACAGGGTGTCCGGTTTAGAGAGGTTTCACTGTATATAACACTATAATCAAGAATAACCGGGTTGTGTTTATTCCTTCCCATACATTAAAAACGTAACACCCATATTATGCAATAATAATAATAATTATATATAATCATTTTAGTTATTTTTAAAGGTTTGTATTTGTGCATAATGAAAAATAAAACACGCTTACCAACAAACGCAACTAATAACAACCAAATAGCGATAACTCCCTCCGAAAACATGTTGACTTGTCTAATCGGCTGTGCTTTAGAATATCGAATGACGAAATTTTAAACATTATCAGCAAAAACAGGAAGACATATCACTGTCTCCGGCGGATACAATAATCTTCCGAAATTTTCGATCAGTGTAGTTCCTGATCAGCTTTCGCTCGCTCGCGGAGCCTGATCAGGACCCACGCTGATCGCGAATCATTCAATGATGGATATTTATTGTTCGTTTATCTGGTACTTAAGCGGTGTGAACTTATACTTCGGCAGTGTCTAAGATGACTTAAGATGCTACAATGGCCATTTTATGAAACCCGAGGTTTTACTTTATTGTGACGGTAGACAGGCCCGTAACCAGTTGGGGTCGGCGCGATTGTCATTTATAATGTTGAAGACAAAAATTCATATCGAAACAGGAACAAACTAGAGTCATATTATGTGCTGAGAATGCAGGAATACAGGAAATGGCATTTCAGACCAGCTGGATTTCAACACTGACTTTTTAACGCGACTTTTTGACTGAGTAGGTCGTGTTTTTATCGGCTGGTAATTATCATTTTAACTATAAGGAATTAACTCGTATTCCAATGTACATATGTGCTATTCTTAGTTACTGAACTATAGCAGCCTGAATATATGAATGCACTAACTTAAATCGGGGCTGGGTGGGCTTGGGGCCGGCGGTATTCTGCTGAGCTCGAGCTATATCTATGACGTCAGTCGCCGGTTGTTTTTTCTACCGAAGTGGTGAGAAAATAATCACATAATTATTATTATTATTAGTATTGTTGTTGTTGTTGTTATTGGCTGCGTTGAGGAATTGCTTCAGTTTCACATGGAGTAATGCATGGTGAACCGTTATGACTTTGTACTCATGAAGGTTAGACCACACCAAATAGTTTTACTATATAATTTAATCAAATGCCATCCAATAAGGCCAATATCTCCTACTTTCATTATTCGTATGGATACTGTGGGATGTACTTGTACATGATCTGCAGCCAGTCTGTACTGGTTCTGCATGAATTAAACAATAGGTTGACTTACTCCTAAGAAATAAATATTTTTGCCCACGGAAACTCTGTTTACATCACGTTACCAACAGGTTCCGCGTTTTCTTTTAAATGCTACAAATATTTCGCGTCATTTGATATTCTCTACCCTGAATGGAAACATCCACAACCATGATAACAGATGGTCTACTGCACCGGCGTGTTTTCTAATGTACAGTATTGATGTGTCAGCAACATTTGTGACAATGTGGTAAATTGTTAAGTTGAGGGAACGAATTGTCATTTCGTGGGAGCAAATTGTTAATTCGAGGGAACGAATTGTTATATCGTGGGAACGAATTGTTAATTCGAGTGAATGAATTGTTAAATTGAGGGAACAAAACAGACAGGGTAATGTTTGCAACCAGCAAAATACTTAGTACAAAGTCTACCGTCAATTGAATGGTGTAGTCCCTGATCAATTTTTATTTATTTATTTGCTGAATAACTGAACTGAAGTAAAAATTGAATATTTCCAAACCAACCAGCAGGATTTATCTCACGAGAAACATGTATCTAATGCCTGTGTCACGAAAACTGTCCAAATTTTACGGCCATATAAACATTGCAAAAACGATATTTTTTTCGATAACGATGAAATTTGGTCCAATATTGATTTTATTGCGAAAAAAAATGTCCTCATGTTAATTCCCCATCTTCGCATGCGTCAGGCGACGCATTTAATTAGTATACATAATTAAAAGATATCATGCCTCATTTGCATATAAAAATAGCCTGATACAACCGCGAGTCACTATCAGTAAAATAAATATTACTAAATGATTATGTCTGTATAGCGGGCACTCGTAATTTTTAGAACTGATGGAATAGCGACACGAGTATACACTTATTTAATTGCTATAAATAATGTGCCTACTGAGTGGTCATGTACCTTTAAGGTTTTGAACTCACTAATGCATGTGTGAAATATGAAGAAGTTACGTGAAAGGAAACAGAAAATATAACAACTTTACAAGTGCGTTAGGGATTTGATCGCTCTAAGTATGTGACCTTAACCTAGTAGGGACCCGCGGATCGTGGATTTGTCACAGCATGATAGAGGACCACAGGGCTCCAGATAAGGAATTAGTAATTGAGTATTTTCACTCCGTCATATATGAAGCAATTGGGTATTTCAATATTTTAATTGGGTAGAATATCATCACACTACTGTGTACACATCAACATACAGCACTTATTGAATAGTTTGTTTCGAAATGAAAACATGTCTTGGCATTTCATTAGAATTGTCTTCTTGGACAATAACATACATGTACGCATGCTGCCAGTGGGATTATACGTGTCCCAGTGACACATTTCTCATTATTATTTGTCTTTGATGTATACGTACATTGTATACGAAGCAAGCACTCAATACTTATGCTGTGTAATATACATTGGAACATACTTGCATAAATCATACTAATTCACAAAGAATACCAGGCTAGTGTAGTTTGAAATACCAGTTTATCAGGTAAGACTAGACCGTTTCCGAGCCGAGCCTCATTATCTTGATATCGAAAGACACTAGACTAGCTTTATTTATCATGAAACGTTTTATGCTAGCCACTGATCAAATTTAAAACGGTTTTCGTTGAAAAGAACGCGGACTTGTTTACGCTACGTGATTAGTCTGACATCGTTCGGTAACGTCATGTAACGTCGTTCGCCCAATAGAACGCCACTTTTCAATTCGTTATAACCCGGATATTCGTATCAGGTCGATTCCTTATACGGTAGTATGCTATCACTCAGTACGTATTGGATCAATACAAAGCTCGATTCCCGATAACAAATAAGTAAATAGTACAGTGGAACATGTCGAAATCCGTCACACAGGGAGGTCCGCAGGGTGTCCAGCTTAGATAGGTAACAATAAATGGCTTAAACGAAGCTGTATGCCTTGATAATAATAAAAAACACAAGTTCTCGGTGACCTGTAGTTGTCCTTGGGCTGTCGTACTGGCAGCCTTGATAATGAAATAAGGACTTTAACTATATTGCCTTACAAATTTGTCTTATTACAAACAAGGTGAACATAAGTCCTCATTGACCTTGACCTTGGGCGGTAGGATGTTGGTAGCATGCTTAACCACGCACGATCACATTGTGGCCAAATATTATCAAAATCAGTGAAGTTGTTAATGCGTTTTTGAAAAATGAAAGGTGTTACGTTATGCATGTACGTACGTACGTAGTACATGGACTAACGATATGTCTCCTCTTGTCTATCGGCAAGGGGGTAATTAAAAAGTCCATGCAGATCATTTTCAACCATGAATAAACTACAATCAATGCCATATAAATGAAACGCAATGGGGTCCCCAGGGTGTCCGGTTTAGACGTGTATACATAGCCCACCACGTTTACGTTCAGCAGTTCTCAGTCAAAACATCGACGAAGTGATAAGCACCCGGCCATATAGAACATATTTGTAATTGAAGGGCCTCTCATCGCCTGGTGCAGTGCGTACAACTGTACATGCACGTGCAGCATATGAATGCATATATGTAGTATTGGATGGTCAGTTATAAAAGTCATTTACGAGGTGTGTTCAATAATTAATTTCACAACACATACATGATCCCAATAAAATGAGATGACATTGAATGAAAACTTTTAGCATAATTAAAACAACAATCAAATTCAAAGACACGTGGTCTTAGGTATGTGCATAAAGTGATGAAACATGTTTTAATTTAGGAAACAATAATTCAATGGTAGATTTACATGGAGTGTCTTAACAAAATTGTGCTTCTAAAAATAATCAGTCTTTGGTCAAATATGTTTATTATACCAAATCATAAATAGCGTTGCGAACGCTAGTTTTGTTGACAGTCGATGGTACTATTTTTATTTAGTTGAATTAATTCCACATGTGTAAATAGCAACATATTATATGTGTGGAACAGTATTTTGATTTCAAACTTAAACAATGTTATGTTTCACAAAATGTGCTTCCTGGTACTGGAATAGCGAACGGAAATGTGTTACCAACTTATCTCACCTCTTCATCAGAGTCAATTGTAGTACATTGTATATAAGAATACACACAATCCTTGTAAATGGCATTTGGTGTCAATAAAGCGACAATTAAAGGAACATCGAATATCTTCGACATCATCTGAAACATCATGTGATACACTGTTTCTTTAAAATACGTTATGACATCTCTTTTGTCATATATCATCAATTGGGTCTTTGTAGAGTGCACATCATTAACAATTTAATCCTTCATATGTTTAGCCACTGTATTTTCACATGCAGTTTCAGTAATAAACCAACTTAAGTGATTGAACTTAAGTGATTGAGGCAGTTGTCATTCAACAACGAAACATGACCTTTTGTACGATAATGAACTATTTTCAGTCAAAATGCAGAATATATCATAGCTGTATGCCATTGCATGTGTACATGCATTTTATTATTATAATGCATACATTTGACTTTCGTAGGTAGCGTAAAACATAGTATGTCCTATTTTTGTATAACTGGGATCAAGTGAACAATGTTTTCGAGCCAAAAAAAGCGTTACAGCTATTGTATTGTATCTTGAATATGCACTGATCACAAATGATCAATAAATGTGCAAATCAGACGAGTACAATAAAACACACTAGGTGACCAGTATATGCTTAGTATGTTGATGTGCTACTGCAATAAAGCAAATATAACATTTGTGTTGATGTAATATTATATTTATTAAAGCTCCTTGACTGATGTATAAAGAAACTCAGCATAGCCTCTTATGACATCAGTAAACTCGTTAATAAATATCATAGTAAATCATCACGCAAGTAAGATCCTCTATATATATATATAGCGCTGTTTTTGAGAACTGATGAAATATGCCACTTCACAAGCGGGTGTAGGTTTATAACAATTTTCTCTTACTTACTGAACGCCCCTCAATTATATCCCTATTTTTGTCGTTGACAAGTGTCGTTCCACGTGCTAGACTATACGTAAACAGAAATATACTGTATACTACGTGTGGGAGATTCACTATGTAAACTTTTATTTAAATTATTTCAACAATGTTCTACACTATAGTTTAGATATTTCTGCTTCCCGTCTGTATATATATTTTTGTTTATACATCTGTCCACGTCATTAACACGAGTTGTGATTACATATGCGTCACTGACACGGAGAAGGACCTTGCAGTATTTTTAAGGCGAATATGTGTACCTGTATCATCATTCACCATCCAAATTAGCGTTTTATGTTATACATGTAATAATTCCGCTGATCGCAAAAAAAATCAACAACAGCTACATTGGTGACATGTAGTAAATATAGGAAATGGTATTCATCGAATGGCGACAAACACATGCAATGATCAAACTGCGCGTATGTGCAGACTCATCCGGGCTACGCTAGCCATCGTAAGACCGCTTTTCCTTAGCCGGTGTTCCTTCCAAGCTATCAATTTACACACTGACCATAGACACACAACGTGTGTGGTTTGTCATGAGGCGACTTTTTCGTGCCCAGGTTTACTTTTCTATTGTCTACAGAGATGTTGCTTACCAACCTCTGACAAACAATGTATCGATGTGTAAATCACATATAGTAAATGCATATATGACATCACTCTTTCCAGGCAAATGTTGTTGTGACTGGACAAATGGGGCTTATGAGTTTTGCGACCAGTGTAGATCCAGATATCAGGATCTGCACTGTTCGCCATTCCATCAACGAAACGCCCATAAAATTTCTTCTCACAAGCATCATATATCGTTATCAGGCTACAGCTGTGTGCTATTTGATCACTTGCTACGCTGGTCACGAAACCTACAAGCCACATTTCTCCAGCTACAGCCACAAATATCGTTGAACAAATGATATCTGTCTATGACCTATATTTTAACTAAGATTCACCGGTACAAACAAAAGTAGTGTATGTATATTGACACGGTCTTGTCTGTGTAACCGTTAGTGTTATCACCTCTAAGTAACTCCGTGTTAGGCAAATATCGAGGTATGTACATAATACAAGGAGTTATGCGTATATAACTCTAATTACATTTCATACTGCATTACATAAGCGTTATGACGGAATAGTCTTCCCAAATTTGCGTTTGACGCGTTCTTTGTTTACTTTCTACTTCGTGGAGAGTGACCTAAGAATTTTGCTAATACATGTACACATTTTATTAGGTAAGTTTATTATTAGCCGATCTATTTATAGATCGGCTAATATATTGGTTATCCATCTAATTCTGAAAAATTTTGTAGCAACCCTTTTCTCCGCTATTCGATAATCTACGAACGCGAATTTTTCTGTATCACTTCCAAATTGCATCAACCGATAAAGTTTGCATTTTTGGCAATTATCTCCGTTTAAAACTTATAGCCAAATAACACAATTTTGAATACGTAATGAGCTGAACGCCGGAAGAGATTTAACCCGGAAGTTATTGTTGTTGAAGTCCATAGTTGGCTCTAATGGTCATATGCGCCAACATACGCCGATTATTGGGCTAATTTAAAGCTTTTATTTATTAAACAGAACAAGTTTCAGCCACGTATAATCGCGTAAAATGTGTTTATTCGGCTAATTTATAATCGACCTCTGCTCAAAATCTCCTTACTAGCAACCCCAGCATTTTCGGGTTTATACCAGCATCTCGGGTTTATCCCATTGGATCGCGTATGCGCGTCATTTGACGCTAGTTAATATTCACAAAATGTTCCACCAATCAAAACGAAGAATTGCCCTTCATAGCCAACTTTGATTTATTTACGTATCATGCAGGGATGGCAGGGATGCATCCAGCACGCGCGATTGCGGCAATCCCCCTTAATTATTGTCAATGCCGCAAATTATTGATTGTCTTGCGCCCGACATCGCGCAAAAAATCACAGATGGGGCACATTAGGCCAATCTGGGCATGTGCCTGAATACGCAGGAGCTTGCGTCTATTTTTAGATAACACTGTAACCGCTAGATATATATAGCCCTGGTAGCTCCGCCCACTCGCGTGCTGCCACAGAATTCGGACAAACACACAGTGACTACAACTTTGTGTATTGCGGAGTGTAATTTGTAGATAAATAGAGCATACAGTACAGGTGTTACGCTGGAATATTTCGCAACATAATGGTGACAACAAAACATTGCTTCTATGGCATTGCTGCTATTGGATGGATTTGGGAACGGGTTTCCAAAACCTGCACAAAATCGAGAAAAATGTCAACGCTGGGTACAGAACTGTGGTCGAAAATAGTTTACCATTGACAATGTTACCAGAGACACCTACATATGTTCGATGCACTTTACCCTGATTTAATAACATCATGCTCTGCATGACTTTTCATTGTAATATTGTTGTGTCATATTGTAGAATTGTATAACAATATAGCGAAGTATGAACGTCAACGCCCTGTAGGTTTGTTTTAGTTTTATATTTTAGTGCGCGAAATGTGAATGATGTTACCGTTGACCGTGGTGTAGCGATTTACGGAAGCATGGAGGGGACATGTGTGTTTTTTTATTTATCTCGTGGCCACGAGATAAATAAAAAAAAACACACCTAAAGATCTCGTGGCCACGACATAATTCAGGTGTGTGTTTTTTATCTCGTGGCCACGACTGTGTTTTTTTATTTATCTCGTGGCCACGAGATAAATAAAAAAAACACACCTAAAGATCTCGTGGCCACGACATAATTCAGGTGTGTTTTTTTTATCTCGTGGCCACGACATAATAAGTCGTGGCCACGAGATAAAAAAAAAACACATACCTGAATTATGTCGTGGCCACGAGATCTTTAGGTGTGTTTTTTTTTATTTATCTCGTGGCCACGACATAATAAGTCGTGGCCACGAGATAAATAAAAAAACACACATGTCCCCTCCATGCTTCCGTAGCGATTAGTGCAAACTGTTGCACATAAAGGGAAAACGTGCAGCTAATGTACTAGTTACGGACCCGTGGGGCTCCTGATCATCCAATGATTCATGCATAATTTCTTCGCAAATGTGATGGGATATATTCATAACATACATGCGAACATTTTCTTCTTACTATATCCCACACAGTGCATGGAGTTGCCATGTCGACCATCTTAGTGTGTACAAGCCATCAGCCAGTTTTACCTCTTATTGCGTTCGACATATATCACTAATAACATGTTGCACATAATATGTTGCTTTATTGTTATTGAGATACATTTCTACAATATGACACAAACATATTACAATAAACTTACCTATAGTATGTTTCACGAAACCTGCCCAAATTTTACAGCTATATAAACAATGCAAAAACAATATCGTTTTCGATAATATTAAATTAAAGGAAAATTTAAGAATGAGCCTTCTTTTTATTTCGTTAAATTTGGTCAAATATTTTATGACGAAAAATTGATTTGTCTATGGGAATTTAACATGGGGGAAAAAAGGTAGAGGAGTTGTGGGAGGAGTCAAAAAACGAAATAATTTGGACATTGACTCCGAAACCTAGCTAGATAGCTTGGAAATGATCTAACTAAGAAAACAAAAGTTAAATTTTAAAAATCGGTCCAGTATTTCTGAAATTCTAAAAAAATTTCCCCATGTTAAATCCCCATAGACATCTTCACTTCACTCCGTGAAGATGTCTATGGGGATTTAACATGGGGAAATTTTGTTTTCGCAATGAAATCAATATTTGACCAAATTTCACGAAATAAAAAGAAGGCTCATTCTTAAATTTTCCTTTAATTTAATATTATCGAAAAAATATGGTTTTTGAATTGTTTATATGGCCTTAAAATTTGGGCAGCTTTCGTGAAACAGACTATAATAAACACATGAATAAACTTTTGTGCAACATGATGGGGATACATCAGCCTACAGCCTGCTATGCCTTGTTGTCATCAAATGTATACACAGAGTCTGATATCTGAAGTGCTAAACAGTTTGTTGCTCCTTTGTTAAAATAGTTGAGAATTCAGTAAAGACCGTGTAACAGCAAGAACAATACACAATAGAAATGAATGGCCTTTTTGTGGAATTTATCGGGGTATAAACTTGGAAAAGTCGCGGGAATACTGGACGAAAGCCGGAAGGCCTCGTCCAGTATTCCCGCGACTTTTCCAAGTTTATATCCCCGATAAATTCAACAAAAAGGCCATTCATTCCTTATAATTCCAGCATTTGAAATAAATTCATCAAAAAAAATGTGATTATTTTCCGTTTTCTTAAGAATTATTTTAACTGCGCCTCACGGTTACGGAAAGTAGTTCGGCGTGGGATTTTACTGGGATATACAGTTTGGACAGAGACTTTCTACGGGCCAATCAAATGTTAGGGAATTGTGTAAATATGTTTTGTGCTGGAATTATAGTGCTGTAATACCTGCATTACCATACATACTGTATCGATTCCAGTGACTTGTAAGCAGTTATCTGAGTGTATTGTCACTAAATTCTATGCGAGTAAATTCGGTTTTTACCTATGTCAGATGTACATCAAATAATAGACAGTGGATCAGTTTGACATTTTACACATTGAAAAAGTGTCCCATTGTATAATTTGTAAGTGATGGTAGAAAAGCTCAGGGGTACGTTTCACTAAACTTCGTAGGACTAAAATGTTTTTAAGTGCAAATTTATGATAGTCCGTTATTTTCACATTAACACTGTTTTCTTGTAAACAATTAGTGGATTTACATTTATTGAGCATAGGCTGCAAATTGAGATTTCCAGACGATCCTAAATTTGCACGAAGTTTAGTGAAACTAGCCCAAGATAGCTAGAGTTGTATGTAGTCTGTTGAAATAATAGTTATAGGACGTTATTGGCTGTACGTGTCAAACGCTCCAAGTAGTGAACCTGTCCGATAGCATGTACAAACCAAAATGGCAATAAGTATAATATACTCTACGAAGAACAGGGTCAGATATAATTTATATAGACATTCAGTCACATAATTGTATGATTCTACTACATTTTAAACAAAATGTCATATTCTATAAAGTCAGTCTTTAAAAAATATGACTCTAACCGCTCTGTACAATGTTACTTGCAGATTTAAACCGTGGAACACCTTGCTCTAGTACATTATGCATTATCTAATTTCTGTATTTTAGCATAGAGTTGTCTTGTGTGAAGAGAGCTTGGCGATTTCTCTTGTACAGTGATCCTTTCAAGGTTATTGTGTGTGGAGTATAATGTTGGCAGTTAACAACTTTGGAAAACCGTGTACAAATATTTGGAAGCGCATCGCTGAATATGAATTTGATTACAGTGAAACCTCTCTAAACCGGACACCCTTGGAGGTCCGGTTTAGAGAGTTGTCGCTGTAAATCAGGCATATGACCTTCTGAGACATGTGTGTGCATGGCCAAGAAACCCATGTAATGTAATGTAATGAAATGTCTGTCTGTCTGTCTGTCTGCCTGCCTGCCTGCCAGCCTGTCTGCAGGCTGCCTGCCTGCCTGTCTGCTTGCCTGCCTGCAGGCTGTCTGCCTGCCTGCCTGCAGGCTGCCTGCCTGCCTCCTGCCTGTCTGCCTGCCTGCCTGTGGTCCGTCGGTCTGTCTGCCTGCCTGTGGTCCGTCGGTCCGTCAGTCTGTTATTTTAGATATCAAAACACATAAAGGGAAAGTAAAGTCATCATAAAAATAAAAGCCCGAGCGGGATGCGAACCCTCGCGGCACATACCAAATCTGTAAATAACAACTAACTTGTAACTTATGACGAAGTTGTTATGACCGTCTTAAGTGTGTTGTGTGAAACCAAATAAGCAATGATTTAAGTCGGTCATAACTTTTGTCATAAGTTATAACTTAAGTTCGAACTTATGACAAAACTAAGATTTGTTAGTGAAACGGGCCCCGGGTCTCGAACAATGTATGAATTGTATGAATTACATTACTGTATGGCTCTAGGACACTGTATTAACTGTATTACCTACACTAGCCACTATTGACAATTGAGCAGTGGCCTAGTCGATAAGGCATCCGCATCACACATGTGAGGTCAAAGGTTCGAGTCTCCGCTCGGGCTGCAAACACGGTGCTATTTGCATTACAAAAATGGATGCTATTTCGAAAACAATACTTCCAATCGCACTGAAATTTAGTAGTAATACTAATCTGCCTTATTGTTTACCCTAGTTTCTCGACCAATGAAAGAACGGCATTTAATCTCAATTAATTGCATATTGCGACGCTTTCGCCAGTATCTATTAAAGTAATCAAAGGTTCAATCGCTATATTTAGAACTGATTTTACATCTGGTTGTCATCAGTTCACGAGACCCAAAGCATATTATCGCCCACACACGCGTTCACTTCGTGTCACACTGTCAATCATATGCTAGTATAGCGATTCGAAATCACGTTTAGGGGCGGAGCTTCGGGACTGGGCTGGGTAAACAATAAGTACGTTATAGTTCACATATAGCGCTCGCTAGAAATTAATTCAATACAAATTCAATATGTGAACTATAACTATTACATATCGATTTGTAATTACATTGGGTCAAAACGGTATGCGGCATCCCTAAAATAATTTTCCGAAACCGTATCTTATACTCTAATTCTCAAAGAGACCCGACCAAACGTCCATACAATAGCCATTTAATCGCATGTTCAAAATTTGTGTAATTTTTTTAATTTTGTAAATTTCACTTGAAAACGACGTTTCTGTATTAAACATTATACATGTAATTTGAAGCTAAAGCTAACAGAAATTACAGAAAATGCTATACAATTATTAAAGACTAATACGTTATGTACATTATGAATGAAATAATGCCAACATCGCTTTACTAACAGCGATGAAATAGTACTTTGTACAAAACGTCTCGAGTTGAAGTCATGGTACGTCGTGTCGTTATCATAGTAATACTACAATCAACCAGTCACACAGATGATGTTCTATGTATATGCTAGTTTTTGTGAGTGACGAAGCAGTTGTTATCGTTATAAATAATTAGTTCTAGAACTGTCTGGTACCCCCTCGTATATAACAGCACTTTAATTTCATAGCATCGTTTAACCCTTAGACCGCTACTCACAACAATTGTCGTCTGCTGTTGCTTTTATATCTTGCCTTATTTCTCAATAAAAACATGGTTTGACAGCACTTTATAATCATTTCCAATGGAAATGATTCTAAAGTGTTGTCAAAGCACGTTGTAAATTATTCTAAAGTGCTGTCAAAGCATGTTTTTGATGATAAAAATAGAAAATAAACAGCAGACGACAAATAAAATAAGATAGCGGTATAATGGTTAATCAATGTAAATAGGAAGTAAACACACCACTCCAATATTTGTGTTCAAGTAGGATTTTCAAAAAGGAATATATATTATATTCATTTAGATAAATGACAGTGGAACCCATCCAAATTCAAAACCGATTTATTCTGGGTGTTTGATTAATGGAGGTTTGACGACAACACTTCTCTAAAGATAATGATACGAACCTAAGTTTAAGCAACACGTTTAAGACTCTAAAATGTAGGTGACATCAAAAGTATATCTATGCAAAACTGAATTTTATAATATTTGCATGGTGCACATGCTAGAGGTTGGGTTGCTTTTGTCGGAAACATTGGGGTGGTGGTGTTCAGATTTTACTGGACGTCCAAAAGTGCTTGTAGACGGCGCAGCCATATATGGGGAAATAACTCGTACAAATCAACCCACACAACACACCGTGATATGCTGGCATGTTTATGTGCATGTACGCTATGGGAGACAGGCGCGGATCTAGCACTGGGTTGTGGGGTTGCAACCCCCCCCCCCCCCCCCCCCCCACCCCCCCCCCCCCCCCCCCCCCCCCGTTCAGCCACGGAGGTTACGCAAATATGAACTGATATGAAATTGTCATGATGGTATTCATGATGGACAAACATGTTCGATATATGTTTAAAAACGTGAACCATACACAATTAAACGATTGAATATGTATATGTATCGTGTTTGTTACTGTAGCTACTTTACATTGTATTCGCATGATTCATGATTGATCATAGAGCGTTGATCATTTACGGTGTCATGAAAAGTAAACGCGGGAAACATGTGCACACAGCAGAAACAACAACAACAATAACCTGACTGCTCTAGATTTGCACGATGAAAAAGATGCGACAGACCAGCATGAAATCATTTTTCACTGATAGGTATAGTCAAAATGTGTAACTTATTTATGGCAATCTCCACAGACCGGTGCCCAATAATTTCCTTGCTCAAACTTGTCGGCGTCAAACACATAATAGGTGCTACCTATGTGACGGGCTTCAGCAGCTGTACATACATGGCTCATATTGGTGAGGGTGTGGACAGGGGGGTCAGTCTAGTCTCCCACCTCCCGCCCCTACCACCCATCTCCCCCTACCTCCCATCTCGCGGCCCCCTGTCCTCCACCCCTACCTCTCATCTCCAGCCCCCTACCTCCCACCACGCGGCCCCCACTGTCCACCACCTGAGGCTGTCCTCATTGGTAGTTTGCTTATAGTTTGCTGTTTGCTTATAGTTCACTGGAAGGTTTTGGTGACTGTACTGTAGCCGAATAACGTGGACCATTACGACCGTTTTGTTGTTGTTTGTTTTCTCTTTATTTTTGAGGTACGGGCGAATCGCATTATAATTGAGATCGCGATACGCGATCACGATATAAAGGTGAGTTGCAGTGTATATACTACGGTACCGAGTGTCCGTTGACGTATAGTCAATGTCATTACATGTACTTATATTTTACGTCAGCTGATTACAGGTATGTGGTTTTGACAATCAGTTAACTTACAAAAGAATATCATCATAGCGGTACAAAATATAACAGTGTATTACCAGCTCGAGTCGGATTTTAAATCCCGTAAAACCCAGGAAAATGCATTTCAGGACATCTGTATTTCAATTTTTTCCGGGGGGGGGGGGGGGGGGCATGCCGCCGGACCCCCTAGCAAACTCGGTCCACTGCGTGCACCTCGACAACCCTACTCACCGTTCCCTCGATCCGCGCCTGGGAGATGTATTAGCTGATAATTGCCTATACCTACGCCTTACATGCCCACACAGTATTTATTTTACTGATAGTGACTCACGGTGGTATCAGGCTATTTTCAAATGCAAATGAGGCATGAGTTTTTTAAATATTTAAATGCGTCACCTGAAAAAATAAGATTTTCGACAGATTATAAAGAATGATCATTGCACATCACAAAATACAGAGAATACATAGTAATGTCCGTTAACATTTTAAGGAAACACGGTTATTATCGACCCCGTGTTTGATATGCTGGCATGTTTATGTGCATGTACGGCTATGGGAGATGTATTAGCTGATATACCTACGTCTTGCATGCCCACGCAGTAGGCACAAACTAAACATTACGAGTGACCGCTATACAGATATAATCGTTTAGTACTATTTATTTTACACTTCTATTTATTCATCTACACGACCCACGGCTTGATATGCTGGCATGTTTGCGTGCATGTACGGCTATGGGAGATGTATTATCTGATAATTGCCTATACATACGTCGTAATATAGTGTTTAATGATGTTCATTTCATGCATAATTATTATCACCGAACTTGATCTCTGATTGTAAATAGGGTTCCTTATTGAAAACACGCCACGGAAATGTATACAGTAGAGTGCTCATTGTGGTAAAATCCAGCGAAACCTCTCAAACTCAGATGCGATGGGGACCTCGTACGGTGTCCATGTAATAGAGGCTCCTGAATATCCAGGTTTCATGTGACGTTCGAGGTTGGATTTTGTATATGCATACGTCGTAACGCAGTGGTTAATAATGTTAGTTTTATTGTGAATACTGTCTCCCATACGTAATATAATGTCGAACACTAAATAAAACGCGGCAATGCGTAGTACTAAAGTAGAAAAGCGAAGAAAACATGTAGTAGTACGTAGTCCAGGCTCGTACGCAGAGGGGGTGCGACAGGTGCGTACGCATCCCCCTTAACCCTTTCAACAACACATGCCTGTATAGTGGTATTGGAAAAAGTGTAGATCCAGATGAGCCGGCTCGTGACGAGCCGTCTCATCAGGGTCTGCACTTTTGCAAGTAATTTTCACAATTTTGAGAACGAAAACACCCTATGGTCATAAATGGACTGGTCTGAAAATTAGTTTGTGATGATTGGATTTGGTTGCAAATTTAACATATCAAAATCCATTCCAGTTACTTAGGGGTGAAAGAAAGGGTTAATCTGCCGACGTCTGTCCGTGGATGTGAAAACAAAATGATTAGCCCTTCGCGCCGTCGCGATAACGCACCCCTCCCCCCCCCCCCCCACACACCTAAATTAAGTAAGCCTTCTCTTCTGGTATGGCTCATGTTCAAACCTTCTCATCAATGTTCCTGGACTTATGCGTTTTACGACCAGTGTAGATCCATGTCAGCCGGTGCATCCGCACAGTCTGATCAGGATCTACACTGTTCGTCATTTCATCAATGAAACACCCTTTATGCTTCTAACAAGCAATATGTATAGGTTATTTGATTTGTATGTGGATATAATATGCACGAGTCCCGCAGCGTGCAATATTAAGTCGCGCAATTTCGTTGCGCGGCGGAACGAGTGGTATATATCTACATATACAAATCAAATAACAATTGTATTATATACGTACACCATTCGCATTTTATATGCACTTCAAAAACTATACTAAATGTAAATAAAATAAACAGATTAGTGGCGATTTAAAAGGAACTATTTTGCGAGGTGAAACGTAGTTCCGGCACTGACCAATATGAACTGACGAGACGTCAATATTAGAAAAAATATTGACGTATTGCGTTGCATTGCGTTTCAATGGAAAACGAAAGTACGTACATGTATAGAATAAAGATCGTTATCAGGCTACAGGAGAGTGCTATTTGATCAAGAGCAACAATGGTCACAAATCCCACAAGCCTAATTTCTCCAGTCGCAGCCACATTTTATAACATACGTGTTTATATATTTCAGCCGAGAATGGGAACCTATTAAAGGAGAATTTAAATATATTGGCTTTAGTCGACGAAAAAACTTATAGAAAATAAAAAAATAAAACGTTACTTAGTCTATAGTGGGAAGCATCACGTTTTTGACACGAGTTATCGCGTCCAGTTTATTTCATCCTGACCAGGTAGTAAGACGCCTTGACGTAGACGTCTTACAAGGTGTAGGAAGACGACTTAGCTATCTCGTTTTGTGCGTAACAGTAAGCTGCTTATGATAACTGTTGCATCTGTACGGGAGTAGATTGCAAGAGTTACCGTACGCAACTAGGATAGAAGCGTCATGAGGAAATTGCTCTATAAGTATCTAATATTGACGATATTTGCAAAGCAAATGCAGGATTTCATATTTCACCGGACCTATCGGTAACCTTCCGCCGCACTGAAAAACAAATATCTAACGTTGAAGGCCCACGCCAACGCTCGCTGGGAGCTGAGATATTTGCAATTCATGTGACGCGACATGAGAAAAAGTAAGTATGATCTTAAATGATTGTCGCCTATCACAAACATCTGGTGAATGTATTAAAGGTACATGTCCACTCAGTGGGCACAAACTCTTCTTTATAGGAATTAAATAAGTGTATAATCACTATTCCACCAGTTCTAAATATTACGAGTGCCCACTATACAGATATAGTCATTTAGTAATATTTATCTTACTGATAGTGACTCGCGGTGGTATTAACCTATTTTCGTATGCAAATGAAGCATGATGTTTTTTAATTATTTATACTAATTAAATGTGTCACATCAAAAATATTTTCGACAGATTATCGTCAGTTTTACTGTATCGTTAGATACAGTTATGTCAGCGTCCGATGTATGTTAATATGTTTACGTATCGTCAGTTTTACTGTATCGTCAGATACAGTTATGTCAGCGTCCGATGTATGTTACTATGTTTACGTATCGTCAGTTTTACTGTATCGTCAGATACAGTTATGTCAGCGTCCGATGTATGTTACTATGTTTACGTATCGTCAGTTTTACTGTATCGTCAGATACAGTTATGTCAGCGTCCGATGTATGTTACTATGTTTACGTATCGTCAGTTTTACTGTATCGTCAGATGCAGTTATGTCAGCGTCCGATGTATGTTACTATTTTTACATATCGTCAGTTTTACTGTATCGTCAGATGCAGTTATGTCAGCGTCCAATGTATGTTACTATTTGTACGTATCGTCAGTTTTACTGTATCTTCAGATCGTTACTTGTCTGGTGATGTAATGGCGCGTACTAGTAACGCCACAAGACATATGCATTACGTACGTGTTGGATTGGCCCCGAATTGAGCATTGTCTACAGCCAATGTCAAACATCACGCGCTGTACGTCTGAACACGGCTGTGAGCGGTGTCACACTGAAATGTTGATATTGAGGGAACGGGTTATCAAAGTACCGAAAGTACTGAATATATGCTCAAATTACACGATATTTCCGACGGAAATGTAACAATAACGTTCGACCATGTTCAGCTGCGGCTAAACGTTTGCCGTGGCACTCGGGAACTGTTTGAACCTGCGGCCTACGGCCTTGGGATTCAAACAGTTCACTCGTGTCATGGCAAACGTGTACATACGGCAAGGCATGGTCGAACCTTATATGTTCTATGTCACAACAACCGCTATCCTGACTTGCCATATTCAACCTGATACTAGAAACGCGAATATTCATATTTTTAGTATCGGTTTGCATACATTTTAAACACATTAAATCTAAAATATTATGTAAATGTAAGTATTGTTCAACAATAACAAAAAGTCACCCTCGCCAAAAAAATGATTTGATGAAATTCCATTAAATATTGATTTTATTGATAAAAAAATATTTTCTTATGGGAATTTAAACATGGGGGCTAAAAATAGATATTTCTTTTTAATGGTTTTGGAATGCATGGACCGATTTTCAAATCTAACTTTTATATACCGAGTAACATCATTTACAAATTACCGTAATTACCCTAAATATTCGGACACCATTAACAATTGCTGTAAATATCTTAAACCTTGAACAAGTTGATTATGTTGTCCAGTGAGGTGTCCAATACCTGCTGACAAAATTACAAACACTGCAGACCCTGATCAGACTGCTCATTCGTGCACATATGTCCGAATATTTAGAGTAATTACGGTATCTAGTTTCGTAGTCACTTTTTCGTTTTTTCGACCATACGGGTGCTGGGTAGGTTGGCATGTGTACTGGTTATGTTGTCACGGGTACTGGGTAGGTTGTCACGAGACTGGGTAGGTTGTCATTGGTGCTGGGTTGGTTGTCACGGGTGCTGGGTAGGTTGTCATGGGTACTGGTCATGTTTTCACGGGTGCTGGGTACGTTGTCATGGGTGCTGGGTAGGTTGTCATGGGTGCTGGTTGTCACGATTGCTGGGTAAGTTATCACGGGTGCTAGTTGTCACGGGTGCTGCGTAGGTTTTCACGGGTGCTGGGTATCTTTGTCATAGGGGTGCTGGTTAGGTTAGGGTTCACGTGTGATGGTTGCTGGGTAAGATTTGTCAATTGGTGTCTGTGTAGGTTGTTACGAGTGCTGGGTAGATTGTCATGGGTGCTGGGTAGGTTGTCATGGGTGCTGGGTAGGTTGTCATGGGTGCTGGGTAGGTTGTCACGGGTGTTGGGTTGGTTGTCACGGGTGCTGGATAGGTTGTCATGGGTACTGGTCATGTATTCATGGGTGCTGGGTAGGTTGTCATGGGTGCTGGGTAGGTTGTCATGGGTGCTGGGTAGGTTGCCATGGGTGCTGGTTGTCACGATTGCTGGGTAAGTTATCACGGATGCTAGTTGTCACGGGTGCTGGGTAGGTTGTCACGGGTGCTGGGTATCTTGTCATGGGTGCTGGGTAGGTTGTCACGTATGTTGGGTAGGTTGTCACGGGTGCGTGGTAGGTTGTCACGGGTGCTGGGTAGGTTGTCACGTGTGCTGGGTAGGTTGTCATGGGTACTGGTCATGTTTTCACGGGTGCTGGGTAGGTTGTCATGGGTGCTGGGTAGGTTGTCATGTGTGTTGGGTAGGTTGTCATGTGTGCTGGTTGTAACGATTGCTGGGTAAGTTATCACGGATGCTAGTTGTCACGGGTGCTGGGTAGGTTGTCACGGGTGCTGGGTATCTTGTCATGGGTGCTGGGTACGTTGTCACGGGTGCTGGGTAGGTTGTCATGGGTGCTGGGTAGGTTGTCACGGGTGCGTGGTAGGTTGTTTCGGTTGCTGTGTAGGTTGTCACGGTTGCTGTGTAGGTTTTCACGGGTGCTGGGTAGGTTGTCATGGGTGCTGGGTAGGTTGTCATGGGTGCTGTGTAGGTTTTCACGGGTGCTGGGTAGGTTTTCACGGGTACCGGGTAGGTTGTCATGGGTGCTGGTTAGGTTGTCACGGGCTGTGGTAGGTTGTCACGGGTGCTGGGTAGGTTGTAACGGGTGCGTGATAGGTTATCACGAGTGCCGGATATATCACCTTATGGGCTTTCCACCGTGCTAACTGAAACAAAGAAAATATCAAATTATGTGACCATGAATGGAGAAATGTAATGGCGGGGATTTACTATGATTGTATTCACTATTTATTTATATCAATAATTCGATTATAGGTGGGTGGCAGGTGGGATCATGCGATGGGTAATTTAACGATCTAGGTTGATCCTTACCGGAATCCCGACCGGAGACCTGGTTTGGCCCTCATGTACGTATTTAGCATGATTTGTATGTGAGTATTACGATTGTTCGTAATCCTATTACTTTTAGGAGAAGGGGCCAAGTGACTTTGGTGTGGTATGGACCTGGCACCAGAACAGGTTATTCTAATTTCAGAGCTATATATATTTTTTCCAATTTAAATATTCCGTACTGATTTTGAGATCCCCCCCCCCCCCCTCCCCCCCCCCCCCTCCCCAATGCAGTAAATTACATGCGGGATCGAACCCGTTGGCCGGCCTTAAATGACCTTAGCTGTTGATAGGCAGTTGAACACCAATAAATCAATAAATAAATCGATGTTTATATCAATAATTCCAGGTACACCGTTTAACTATTTATTCGGTAGCTGTCTATATCAATAATGCGATTTGTTTTACATACCAAATCGAAATATGCCTAAGAAGAGTCTTGTGGTGCTGGCAACCCGCCCCTACCTATCAATATGCCCCAGATCCAAGACCTTTTAGCCCTTTGCTTTAAACACAAATCGCTCCTTTGAGTACTTTTTAATTAATTTTTATCGCCTGATGTTTATTTTTTATTTTTCACATCAAAATCATGGTTTGACAACACTTTAGAATCATTTCCAACGGAAATGATTCTGAAGTGTTGTGAAACCATGTTTTACTGAGAAAGAAGAGAAAATATAAAACAACAGCAAACGACAATTTTTTGTTTCTTGCATACTAAGGGTTGATGCGTCCTTTGCGTACCATAACGTAGCTTAATGTTTCAATGATTTATTTGTTTGTAAAATTAGTACCATTTCGTGACTTTATACAGTATCTGAATGAGTGGCTGTACATGTATTACTTAAAACAAACAAGCAAAGTACATGTACATGTAGTAATATGTATGGAAACGTCCTGGTGACAATGATAAAATATATGTATCTACTAATTAGGAGATACTAACTCCCAATTTGGAGATAATATGTCCTAATTAGGAGATATTAACTCGTAATTATGGGATAGTACCTCCTAATTATGAATTAATATCTCATTATTAGATATATAGTAATTCCTAATTCGGAAATATTATCTCTAATTATGAGTTACTATCTCCTAATTCGGACTTAGTATCTCCTAATTAGGAGTTAGTAGCTTTGACACATATTGTAAGTCCTAATTAGGAGATACTAACTTCTAATTAGGAGATACTAACTCATAATTAGCTAATTAGAAGCTGCTAACTCCTAATTAGGAGATACTAAATCCTAATTAGGGGATAGTAAATCCTAATTAGGAGATAAACATATATTAGCATTGGCACCAGGACACTTCCATAAATATGCCACCCATATTCGTTCCCACGATATAACAATTCGTTCCCTCGAATTAGCAATTCGTTTCCACGAACGTCCCCTGCAGTGCTCCGTAATTTCCAATTCCTGTGGTAGATAGTCAGCAGTAGCTCTTGTCATAGAATGTGACTGAACTTAACCCTTTCACCCCTAAGTAACTGGGATGGATTTTGATATGTCAATTTTGCAACCAATCCAATTGTCACAAAATGATTTTCATACTAGTCTATTTATGAAAAGGGTGTGTTTTTGTTCTCAAAAGTAAGAAAAGTACTTGCAAAAAGTGCAGATCCTGATGAGACGGCTCGTCACGAGCCGGCTCATCTGGATCTGCACGTCTTGCCAATACCACTATACATATCATATGGTAGATAGTCAACAGTAGCTATTTTCATAGAAGGTGACTGAACTCAACTACTTTTGTTATTGATAAAAGTAAGTATTCACCAATAACAAAAAAATGTTTTTGATGAAATTCTATCAAATATTGATTTTATAGCGAAAATGTTTATCCCCATGTTAAATAGGTTTTTCGCAATAACATCAATATTTGATTGTGTTTAATAGCCAAAAGATCGTCGGCAGCAAAAACAGACAGTAGTTACGGACAGTTCGTCTGTACGTTCCGTCGACGATATGTCCCTAATACGTCACGATAAATAATCTACATATATAGGCCAATCTCATAACAGGGTTATCGAACTTGAAAAATCAAAGGTAACTTAGTAATCTGATCTGACTTAAATGATATACACGTAGTTTACGTATCTTTACGTGAATCTACATGTTCATATCTACTGAACTAATGTACACTCATAATATAAATACCCTTGTATGATATCATTTGCATTACAGAAAACTTGAGTGTGTCTCTTCCGAGTGACCAGTAGAAACTGAATTGTCTTTCTGCTTACAGTGCCGGAACTATGATTCACATCGCAAAATAGTTCCTTCTACATCACCACTAATAGTTTAGTTTATTTATAGTTTGCACATTGTTTGAAGCGCATATAAATTGTAACAGATGGACGTATATAATAAAAAGGTTATTCGATTTGTATGTGGATATAAGCCACTCGTTCCGCAGTGCAACGATATTGCACTCCTAAGTCGCGCAAAATCGCACGCTGCGGTACGCGTATATATATCAACATATAAATCAAATAGTCTATAAATATAGATACATCCGGGGCATCATGCGTGTTAGCATTGGCTGACATTGTCAGTTTGACATTTCAGTGGACAGTTTCAATGGGTGGGAACCGAAGCAACGTCCCGTGAAAGCAATAAATTGTGCCAATTCATATGCCAGTGATGCCCCGGAATAAGTTACAATGGAAGTTACTTGTGATAAACCAAGTTCGGTAACCTATTTATAGTCGACATCACCAAAACCACTACTGTCTGTTCCACGTTTTGCTGCCGACGTACTTTTGGTAATTAAACACATTCAATCTAAACATTATTCAAATGTAAGTACTTTTTCATCAACAACAAAAACGTCACGCTTCCCCAAATTGTTTTGACGAAATTCCATCAAACATTGATTTTAACATGGGATAAAAATGAGGTGGACGGTGGTACGGGGCGCCATGCAGGACAGGTTAATTATGTGCACAAAATTGAGTTTTGTGACACTAAAAATCACAAAATTCAATTCTGTGTCACAAAATTCAATTCTGTCAATTTTAAATATTTCAATGCGAAAATATAACCCAATATATCAATATTATACTTCTTTATGGACAGTTATTTTGGTTATATTATGATTACAAATGAGTGGTCACACTCAATTAAGCATATATACTTTGAAAAAGAAATAAGAAAAATATTCAGAATTTTCCCTCAATTATGTAAACAGGGTCAAACATAAAGTAGTCGGGACATAGCTAGACCTGAGAGCATGCCCATATATAGAGAATACCAGGCTAGTGTATTTTGATATCAAGTTTATTTTCAGGTAAGGCTAGGAAACGCGTAGGAATTCCGAGGCTTGCCGAGGAATTCCTACCGTTTCCGAGCCGAGCCTGCTAAACTTGATATTAAAATACACTAGCCTGGTATTCTATTTATCAGGTAACGTTTTATGCTCGAAAATGACATTAGATGACGTCGTATTCTAACAGTAGATCTAACCTTGTGAAACAAATGGTATTGGATCTGTGTCTACTAGTTGCGAAGTTACGTGTTCGCAACTATGTGTCTACATGAATAATTTACAGTATACACCATCTTAGTATCCATGGTATCTACACAAATACTACAAATGGTTTCCTCAAATGGCCCAATACACACATTATGTTTATAAACACAGACAACAGTCAGAACACATGCCACAGCGCGTGTGTTATTGATTTAACTGGGGCAGATGTACCTTTATACACAATAGATGACGTCAGTACTCGCGGGAGATCTATATGTACATGAATTATGTGTACAATTATAACGAAAATGAGTTTAAATACGAATGGGTTTGTCAACGTTTGACTGTTTGGAGATAGCTGAAGCAAAATGGCAGTATGAGAAATGAATCATCGACATTGAATGTGTAGATCGGCGACCGTGACCCATTTCTCCAGTGCAGTTTCTGACCAATGGTAGTCCTTCTTACATGCGTGTGCAGAATTGACAGAATTGAATTGTGTGACACAGAATTGAATTTTGTGGCACAAAAGTGAATTTTGTGACACAGAATTGAATTCTGTGGCACAGAATTGAATTTTGTTAACACAGAATTGAATTTTGTGACACAGAATTGAATTCTGTGGCACAAAAGTGAATTTTGTGACACAGAATTGAATTTTGTGGCACAAAAATGAATTTTGTTGACAAAATTGAGCCATGTCCCACTTGGCGCCCCGTAGGTGGTCACGGGCAGGAAAAAAAACCCGAAAACTTTTGGAAATTCATTCAGAATCTTGGCTAGATTGCTTAAAAAAGTATGCAACTAAAACAACAAAAGTTATATGTTAAAAATCGGTCCACAAATTAAAATCATATTTTTAATTTGTTTAGCCCCCATGCCATAGGAAACATTTGTTTCGCTGTTCATGTACAATCGCTATGCAATCAAAAATATTTGATGGAAATATGTGGAACGGACAGTAATCATGCGCAGTGCAATATGAGTGTCACGAATCGTAGCCGACTATTTTCTTTATCATTCATTATTTGTAACACGGGTCACACAATACTAGTCTAGAGCACAATAATCGAATATTCTAGTACAAACGATCGAATAGGTATTCGTGTGTGAAATATCGCTCCCGTGGAATACACCCGGGGCATCTTGCGTGTTAGCATTGGCTGACATTGTCAGTTTGACATTTCAGTGGACAGTTTCAATGGGTGGGAACCGAAGCAACGTCACGTGAAAGCAATGCTTTGTGGTGAGTACATATGTTTGTAGTTACTTGCTAATGCTGCCATTTAAGTCAAGACCGGAAATTCTCCGCATTGTTATCGTATCCTCGATGATACTGCACTATTTCATTTACCTTATTATGGACCCGTTTCGACCAAATGCTTGTTCAATAAAAGCCGTATGGCATGTATCCGCTGATGTAGATTATATCCCTTAATCAAATGTTATTGATTCATTAATTCGTCGTGGTTACGTGTAAATGATAACGATTACAGGACTGGCATGTGGGAGCATTCCGTGAGTATTGTAATGGCATATTATTCTCATGTGTTTTTGTTGCATATCACTCTGACTAATTTAGTATATTTGTAAACGAAGGGCGAACTCGATTGAAATGTTCACTAACATTAGTTATGCTTTTTTATATTACGACTCAGTCCAATATCAGTTCTGCGCCCTGTACAATACATGAGAATATTGCCAATTGTAACATGTCACAATTGTAACGTGAATTTTCTGGACGACTTTCATTTACTCTATGGGGGACACATGTAAACGCCTAACTCAGTCGTCTGTACATTCATTTTATTAAGTCATATACGTTCACAGTGTATTGTACATATTGTAAATGATATTGCGACCAGGATAGACCAGATCAGACAGTGCTGCACTAAATGCACTGATTTATACGTTAGTAAGCTGCAATAAGGACATGATGTGAAGTATAATTTATTTCAATCACTGATGCTTTGGGTCAGCCTGTGGAATCCTATAGTCTGATTAGAGTATACAGTGTTTAGCATTAGTAATGTAATACTGTGAGTCTGCACGGGAAAATACTTGGCACAGTTGCTCTTTATTAAGTTAGCGCAGTTGGCCACGGGCAGTCTGATCAGGGTAAGGCCTGTCGCAATCAAATGTTTGTTTACTAATGGTAAATAACTGTGAATGGCGTCTGTATTCACATGTAGGGCTGTGAAGATATATATTGTTGGGTACACTAGATATAGTGGCTGTCCATTAATGTGTTATATCGCATTTTCCGACTTACGAATTCCATCAGTGTCAAGGTCATTACCAAGGTCAGGAATGATCGAGACAAATTGTCTCCCCTATTATCATATGAACCAAGTATACTTCAATTGTTATGACGTTATGGCCAATATAGCTTGATCTGACGAACGAAAAGTGGTAACAATGCAGTTGAAGTGTAAGGGATAGGCTAGAGTAGATAAGTACACGTAGTCACTTAATCACTTATAATGTACACTATATTACATGGGGAACACACAGGAATACATGATACATTGATATGTGAACATCACTGTACTGTGCATGGTACCATTCAATTACAAGGTTGTAAGCCAATCGACTGTTATACTTTAACGAAACTTAAAAGCTATAGACGAATAAACTCAGTATGTGGTATCTCAATGGTCCCGTAGTGGACAATAGTATGAATGCACAAGTACTTTGATGATCGCTAATCAAAGTGAAATAACATACAAGTATAACATGGCAGAACGAACATTGGAGGACAAATGACAATCATCTGAGCTACCCCAGTGCTGGCGTATCTCAATAGATAGTGGTAACCTCTGAGTATCAAGGTCCCAAGGTCTGCCTCACCCGCAGTATGAGGTCTAGTCACCAATATGGCTATTATCCAACTTCAAGTGGATTAATCCATAAACAATATATGTAGTCTTACTACAATCCCTTAGCCATGATATGCCATGATAGGAGTATTACCATACACTACCAAAGTATACATATGTATTGCCTATGCAATATATTTCCAAAGTATGAATGTCAAAAGTTCCCACCAACACATAGCGAGACATCGCTTAAAAACGCACCAGTGAAACCATGCACGGAATAATGAATATGCCTACCCCTCGTTCGACATCTCACATACATATTACAAAACCATGGCTTTTGCCATTTCACCCGTGTGTTATATTTGGCATAAATATATGTTCCCACGCCATAAATTCAACCAAACTAGTGTACAGCCCTCGCAGAATAAATACCATCCAACATGGTATATCCCACACTACCATAAATCTGCACACTATAGACCCAGATCTCAGAATCCGAAATCTACTCGACTGGTCTCGACAATGCGAAGGTCGTTTTTTGGCCCCGCCAAACCCCTCCATATCGGTCCTACGGGCTGTACACTCAAATGAGAGTGTAGCACATACTAAACTCAAATATCGTGGTCATTTACGCAAAGCATCACCAGTATGGGATCTGATATATCCGTGTTGGCCAGTACCAGGCTATGCTGAAACACTAACCCGTAGCATACATAACAGGGCAGACCATTGTATGGTCTGCGCTATATACTGGCTTCACCTACATAAGGTCCCTTATCTGGTGAACAACTGACACGCGGACAAACTCGGCCGGCACGGATAGTGGACATCCGTAATACTAAAAGGGGTCTTTTCCCTAGCGAAACCAGCACACGCAGTCAACGAGTTCTCTACCACACACATGCATAGTCTGTGGCAAATATGGCGTGACATCAGTAAAACATTGCTCATAAAATGGACGTGTATTTAAATCCGCAAAAAGGACACGCATAAACGTATTTCCACCAATACAACACAAGCCCCGTTATTACACGCACATTGTACATGGCAAATGTACATGCTAAATCACAGGTATGTAAAAATCACAGGTGTGTGAAATCACAGGTATGTGGAATCACAGGTATGTGAAATCAATAGTACGCACACCAATACAAAACAGTACCACACATCACAAATATACAATTATACGGAATCCAGAATGTACAAGAATGCACGTGTCACGCGACAATCAGCCCCTTTCTTCCAATTAGTGAAAATATCTTTGTGTACATTGCAATTTATCATGTTTCATCATTGTAATATATGATGTTTAGTATTGCCATGCAATCATAATATTGCTTTCATGTGCACTACTGTGACTAATATTGAGACTATAACACGTTACATTCTGGTAACAACACCGTTGGTGTTTTGTAGTCCCAGCCAGTACACCAGTCAGCCAGCCAGCCAGTCAGCAACCAGCGACGGCACGCCATCATATGTGTATGCGTAGAACCAGTACGCAACACATATCTATTTATTCTGGAGACCACAACACGACACCGTGTACCAGCGGGGACTCTGCTCCGCGTGGACCAAGGGCGTATCGAGTGGGGCATGATTCTGGTGACGTCATTCCGTCCAAGGACAATGAATCTCTAAGGACGTTCACTATGTGTTATTGGCTCCATCCGCCCAAGTAGGATCTGTATCTTATAGTTGCAAGTAACTTTACGACGTCATTAGAACGTCACTGCCATCATGGCGGAAGCCGGAGTTAATTAACGGAACTCTAACATTGGATCTTGATCCTGATCATGATGACTTATACTGTTGAACTATACCTACCTGTTCCAGAATCGTGGAGGTGCCTTGGTTGTGCAAGTGCCTTTGGCGTTCGCTACTAGTGGACATTGTCCGTACTGACATTACCATCCATTGTTTGTGCATTTCATTTATGTAAGTATATCATCATTGTAAAAATATACCTAGTTTTCTCTGTTCACAACGTGCTTGGTGTTCCATCCCTTCAGTAAACTAGCCCGGTGTCACCCTGGCTTGAAAAATGGTGTCAGAAGTGGTATTATAGTTTACTGGGAACAACAAGGATGGTGTGGAGAGGACCCCAGGTCATACTGATGAAAATCAGTAATATGATATAGGTTTACTCTTGTCCGTTAAAAGTAAGGTTTACTTGTATAAGTAGGGATTACAACAAGGATAAGTGTTACCCCTGTCCATCTTACTGAGTTAGACACCCGAATCCTTACACTGACTATCTTGCAATATAACCCGTTATAAAAAAATGTTCAACCCACCACAGGATCTGCGAGCCATGTACAGGTAATAGCCTCGCCACCAACACGTGCGGCAAGCTGTACACCTCGACGCTAAGTCTCACTCACCCTGTCATTTGGCAGAAGATTATAAAAACATGCAATCTGTCAGTGAAGAGGCATAACGCGTATCCCTAAAAATAGGGGTCGTTCTAGTTGGTTGGATTTGATCTGAGACAGATTCACTATTTTCCGGGTTATAACATTAGACCCAGAGTCCATTTTGTTGTTGTGTGGTTAATCGTTTTACGACTATAGCACAATTTACCATCTAATGCGTTTTTCGTGTATGGGAAATTTCCCATAATTGTAAATACAAGTCTAGTGGAAAGGTGATGTATATCCCAAATTTCCTCACGATATGGGACGCAATATGAGATAGGTAAGACGGTGACATATAACTTAAATTCCCCACCAGTGTAAATACGTGTTGGACTAGGATTAGTCGGGTGGGAAGGAACACAATACATACCGGATTTGACATTACCCAATAAGGCGTGAATCGGGTTGAGACTCGCACAGTCCTCGAGACAGTAGTGCTAAGACCCCGTATTCCAGAGAGATGTGCACAGTACACTCCGCCTCGTGACTAAGTGACTATTTTGTTGAGACAGTAGAAGGAAATCATGTCGACCATTAAAGAGTTAATGGACGTAGGCATGGAATTAGGCTTAACTGGGATTGAGTTAAGGTCCTTTGTGAAAGAAGAGCAAGACAGAGACAGAGAGAGAGAGAATAGACTAGTAGAAAGACAGGCTGAGAAAGATAGGCTTGAGACTGACAGACAGGCTGAGAAAGATAGGCTTGAGGCTGACAGACTGGCAAAAGATGTAGAGAGACCGATTTAGAAAGATAGGCTTGAGACTGACAGACAGGCTGAGAAAGATAGGCTTGAGGCTGACAGACTAGCAAAAGAGGTAGAGAGACTGATTGAGAAAGATAGGCTTGAGGCTGAC
Source organism: Conchocele bisecta (assembly GCA_029237695.1). NCBI lineage: Eukaryota > Metazoa > Mollusca > Bivalvia > Lucinida > Thyasiridae > Conchocele > Conchocele bisecta. The sequence goes on from CM055277.1 coordinate 7,203,355, forward strand.
AGACAGACGGAGAAAGATAAGCTTGAGGCAGATATATTATTGGAGGAACGAGAAATGAAAAAGGTAAGATTAGATTTGCAAATGACAAAAGTTAGACTGGAGTACGATTGCAAAATGCGTGAGTTAGTGACAACGCAGAAAGTTGAGATAGCAAAGGCACAAATGGGAATATCGTTATTCATTACACCTTAGCACATTATTATTTATTAAGGGGCAAAGCTCTAGATGTTTACTCCCGTTTATCGTTGGAAGATGCTCCTGATTATGACACATTGAAGACAGCCTTGCTCAAAAGGTTGACTTAACCGTAGAAGGGTTTAGGAAGCAATTTAAGAACGGTAAGCCAGAGCCGGGTGAGTCATTTGTTCAATATATCAACAGGGCTAAGAGTTATATGGATAGGTGGTTGGAACTAGGCAAAGTTGAACGTACTTACGAAGGTGTGATATATATTTTGCTCATGGATCAGTTACTAAGCACTTGCAGTCGTGACTTGTACGTTTTTTCTAAAGGAAAAGGTCGTTAGCAAAGTACATGAGATGGCAATGCAAGCTGACTTCTTTGCGGAAGCCAGAGGCGGTACAAAGTACGTAGTACAGAGAGAGAACCGAGATAATATAGCGAACAGTGAGAATCGTAACACACGTTATGAGAGGAAGGTGAGAGGTCAATGTGAGAGATATCGAGGCAATTACATATCTCGTAACTATGGTAGAGAGAGAAGGGGCGAGAGTAGTGGAGATAGTAGTAGGAAAAGGTACAGGGAGAATGGCAGACGTACCATTACATGTTACCATTGTGGAGATCAATGTCATGTAGCTCCAGACTGCCCAAGAAGAGGTCACATGCATCGATCTGCAGCCCTTGGGGAAAATGATGCTGGTGCCTATGGGCAAAATAATGTAAGCTTTGCAGGCACCGGCGACGAACCAGAAAGGGTGGAAGCAATATACAGAGGCAGGAGTAGAGGCAGGAGCAGGGGCAGAGGGCGTTATCACCACCGTGGAAGAAGCAGAGGGTGCACCTTTTCCCCACCTATAGATCAGGGTAATTTTTGTATTGTAGAGGACAACCAGACCAAAGATGACGGTGAAATCAGTATGATATGCGCAGGTAAGGAAGTTGACCAGAGTCCGAAGGTTACAGGATGCAAATTGTCCAGTGCGAAATTGCCAGTGGCAGAATGTTTGTTAAATGGGAAAGTGGTGACTGTAATGCGTGATACAGGTTGCACGGGCGTAGTAGTGAGAAAGGAACTAGTACATCCTAATCAGTTTCTCAGGAGAGTGGCCACATGTATGCTAGTAGACAAGAGACGCTTGAGTGAAGTTCCTGTAGCGAGAATCACCATTGACTCCCCATTTTTCAAAGGAGAGACCGAAGCTTTATGCATGGAAGAAACTATGTACGATGTAACTATACGGAACATTGATGGGTCACAACTTCCTGTACTAAATGATTTCAAAGGAGCGACCACGTTAGCAGTTGAAACGCGTTCACAGGTTTTGAAACGCGATGAATCGTAAAGGAAACTGCGAGTACCGGAAGCCGTATTGCACGTTTCGCGTAGTGAGTTAAAAGAAAACAAACAAGCGACGTTACGTTAACGTCATTACATACTAACGCAAAAAAAACGGAAACGTGAAACATTCTAAGAACGGTAACGTTACGTCATTCCTGTACCGAAAAGATTTACTGTATCGACAGTTTGAGACGACAGGTAACAAAAGAAAATACTATCAATTAGTCGTTCCGGAAAAACTTAGACAGACCGTGTTAAAGGTGGCACATGAATGTAATATGTCGGGGCACTTAGGAGTAAAGAAAACAACAAATCGCGTTTTGGCAGAATTTTTCTGGCCTGGCGTGTCCGGTGACGTCACACGATACTGCAGGTCATGCAACATTTGTCAACGAACAATCTCGAAGGGTCATGTAATAAAGGCACCGCTGGGCAACATGCCACTGATTGACAAACGCGTAGCCGTAGACATCGTAGGACCGATTTATCCAGCAACGGATACTAAAAATCGATATATTCTAACGCTAGTAGATTACGCCACACGATATCCAGAGGCAGTACCATTACCGAGTATCGAAGCAGAACGAGTAGCTGAGGCACTTGTAGACATGTTCAATCGATTAGGAATTCCTGAGGAATTATTGACTGATTGCGGATCTCAATTTACGTCGAACGTAATGCGGGAGGTCAGTAGGCTATTATCACGGAGACAACTTACTACTACTCCCTACCATCCTATATGCAACTGGTTGGTGAAGTGATCCAACGGTACATTGAAGCAGATGCTTAAACGCATGGCGAGCGAGCGTCCCAAAGATTGGGATAAGTACATTAACGCGTTGTTGTTCGCGTATCGCGAGGTTCCACAGGAGAGCCTAGCATTCTCCCCATTCGAACTACTCTATGGGAGAACAGTCAGATGTCCTATGAGGGTTCTCAAGGATCTGTGGTCTGAGAAGGAACTTGACGAAAATGTGAAAACTACATACCAGTACGTACTGGATCTCAGACAGAAACTCGAACAAACATGTGAAACTGATAGGATAAACTGTTGCTCCAATGGAAAGGTCCATACCCTATAGTGGAAGTACTAAATGACTGGGATTATAGGATCGACATGAAGGGGAAACTGAAAACATTCCATGTGAACATGTTGAAACGCTATGAAGAGCGTACGCCTCAAAGCTCAGGGAAGGGGATACTAGCCGTCATAAACACGGCGGTAATTGACGACATATTTGACGGGAATTCGGGTACAGGAGAGTGTAGTGCTGATGAGCACATGACGTGTCCAATGGGGACACAGGAAACGATAGACAGGGTGGACTTAGCCCCAGGACTGTCCAATGACCAAAAAGTAGAAGTACAAAGGGTGCTTAAGGAGTATGAGCACGTACTGACTGATAAACCAGGGCGCACCCATGTAGAGATTCATGACATTAAATTGTCTACCTCAGACCCATTACGGATAAAAGGTTATCCCATCCCGTACAATGTTCGCGACGTAGTCAAAGAGGAGGTCGAAGAAATTTTAAAGTTAGGAGGTATCGAACCTTCTAGATCCCCATAATCATCACCAGTCATTCTAGTCAGGAAAAAAGACGGAGGACTCCGTTTTTGTATAGATTTTCGTCAGGTTAACAAAGTCACTATTTTTGACGCTGAGCCAGTATTTCTCGAAATTGGATTTAAGCAAGGGGTATTGGCAGGTCCCACTCTCAGAGAACGCAAAACCCTATTCTGCTTTTGAAGCACCCCAAGGCCTTTTCCAGTTCAAAGTAATGCCCTTCGGAATGGAGACGGCACAAGCTACCTTCTGTAGGCTTATGAGGAAAGTCCTGAACGGTGTCCCGAATGCAGACAGCTTCGTGGATGATATCCACATTTTCAACATCACATGGGATGATCATGTCAGGGTCCTGAGGCAGGTTTTGTCCCGATTATCCAGTGCTAATCTGACCACGAAATCGTCGAAGTACAGCATTGGTTTCAGCGAGCTAGAGTGTTTAGGCCTTACCATAAGCGGAAAGAAAGAGCTCAGAGCTCACACAGATAATGTTACAGCTGTACAGGAAGCGCATGTCCCCGAAACCAAGAAAGGGCTGAGGGCATTTTTCGGGTTCGCGGGGTTCTACCGTAAATTCATCCATAATTTTGCAGAAATAGCTGTCCCACTAACAGATCTCACGAAAAAGGGTCAACCGAACAAGATTGAATGGGGAGACTACCAAGAGAAGGCTTTCAACAGCCTGAAAAGAGCGCTGACTAACGATTCCATTTCAAACTCCCAGAGCTAGACAAGACGTTCATATTGAGAACAGACGCAACCGACGTAGGTTTAGGGGCCATTTTGTTGCAGGAACAAAACAGGGCACAACTACCAATTGCGTACGCTAGCAAAATAACTACTTCCAATGAAAAGCAAACCTACTCAGTCGTAGAAAGAGAGTGCTTAGCAGTAGACTGGGGAGTGGGGAAATTCCACAAGTATTTGTTTGGTAAAGAGTTCGTACTCGAGACAGATAATCAACCACTTACGTTCCTGAATAAGGCAAAAGTCACATGCCATCAGGGGCTCAGACAATGTGGGTGCAGATTATTTGAGTAGGATACAATTAAGTCATAGACCACACACCATAGCCGAGATCCTGAGGCTCAAAAAGTAAAAGTTGTGTAGGATGTGTATATATGTATATAGGTAAACAATGTCGGTACAACTCGTGATTACCGCTAAGTGTTTCACACTTTTATTTAGGGGGGAGTATTGTCACGAATCGTAGCCGACTATTGTCTTTATCATCCATTATTGTAACACGGGTCACACTATACTAGTCTAGAGAACAATAATCAAATATTCTAGTACAGACGATCGAATAGGTATTCGTGTGTGAAATATCGCTCCCGTGGAATACACCGCTGGAGAGAATAGCGCTTTATCCGAAACCGTGCACGGACCACCAGTATTGGATTTTGCATTGGTTATATCTGGGTTATTTACACTGTTTATGCAGACTTGGATGCTAGCCTAATTACCTAGTAGGTCATATCTACTTATGACTGAAGTATTTCAGACTAATTCACCAGATATCTCATGAGCTAGACTGACTGTTAGAACATTCGTCCACTTACACAAAAGTGTAAGCCAAATGTTGGCACATAGTTTTAAATTGACAGGCAGACTACATGAGGATAGTTGTGCGCTTAGGGTGACCATATATATTTGATCTAGCACCATATTATATCAGTTGGACACTCAATTACATTCTTGGGACACATTGGATCGCAAGCTATCACTGGGAATTGGTGAGTACATATGTTTGTAGTTACTTTCTAATGCTGCCATTTAAGTCTGAATCTTGCCAAGACCGGAAATTCTCCGCATTGTTATCGTATCCTCGATGATACTGCACTATTTCATTTACCTGAGTTATTTGGACCCGTTTCGACCAAATGCTTGTTCAATAAAAGCCGTATGGCATGTATCCGCTGATGTAGATTATATCCCTTAATCAAATGTTATTGATTCATTAATTCGTCGTGGTTACGTGTAAATGATAACGATTACAGGACTGGCATCTGGGAGCATTCCGTGAGTATTGTAATGGCATATTATTCTCATGTGTTTTTGTTGCATGTCACTCTGACTAATTGTATTAGCAATTTATTCTATTTGTAAATGTGTCTATTTGTTTACTCTATGGGGGACACATGTAAACTCCTAACCCAGTCGTCTGTACATTCATTTTATTAAGTCATATACGTTCACAGTGTATTGTAAATATTGTAAATGCTAATGCGACCAGGATATACCAGATCAGACAGTTCTGCACTAAATGCACTGATTCATACGTCAGTAAGCTGCAATAAGGACATGATGTGAAGTATAATTTATTTCAATCACTGATGCTTTGGGTCAGCCTGTGGAATCATTCAGTCTGATTAGAGTATATAGTGTTTATCATTAGTAATGTAATACTGTGAGTCTGCACAGGAAAATACTTGGCACAGTTGCTCTTTATTAAGTTAGCGCAGTTGGTCACGGGCAGTCTGATCAGGGTAAGGCCTGTCGCAATCAAATGTTTGTTTACTAATTGTAAATAACTGTGAATGACGTCTGTATTCACATGTAGGGCTGTGAAGATATATATTGTTGGGTACACTAGATATAGTGGCTGTCCATTAATGTGTTATATCGCATTTTCCGACTTATGAATTCATCAGCCCCTTTGTTCCAATTAGTGAAAATATCTTTGTGTACATTGCAATGTATCATGTTTCATCATTGTAATATATGATGTTGTTTAGTATTGCCATACAATCATAATATTGCTTTCATGTGCACTACTGTGACTATTATTGAGACTATAACACGTTACATTCTGGTAACAACACCGTTGGTGTTTTGTAGTCCCAGCCAGTACACCAGCCAGGCTGCCAGCCAGTCAGCAACCAGCGACGGCACGTCCATCCTATGTGTATGCGTAGAACCAGTACGCAACACATATCTATTTATTCTGGAGTCCACAACATGCCACCGTGTACCAGCGGGGACTCTGCTCCGCGTGGACCAAGGGCGTATCGAGTGGGGCATCATTCCGGTGACGTCATTCCGTCCAAGGATGATGAATCTCTAAGGACGTTCACCATGTGTTATTGGCCCCGTCCGCCCAAGTAGGCTCTGTATCTTATAGTTACAAGTAACTTTACGACGTCATTAGAACTTCACTATCATCATGGCGGAAGCCGGAGTTAATTAACGGAACTCTAACATTGGATCTTGATCCAGATCATGATGACGTATACTGTTGAACTTTACCTGTTCCAGAATCGTGGAGGTGCCTTGGTTGTGCAAGTGCCTTTGGCGGTCGCTACTAGGTGACGTTGTCCGTACTGACATTACCATCCATTGTTTGTGCATTTCATTTATATAAATACATCATCATTGTAAAAATATACCTTGTTATCTCTGTCCACAACGTGCTTGGTGTTCCATCCCTTCGGTAAACTAGCCCGGTGTCACCCTGGTATGACAATTAGGCTTTGGGGGAGTAATTGTCAATGCATGAATTCAGCTATTGGTATATACCTTGCACCTGTTGCACATGTTGCACCGCTCTCCTCAAGTGCCATGTTTCCTTCAGACTCTTCAGACACTTGTATATAAGGTAGCATAGACCCGCGAGTACAGCTAACACACTGAAGCCTCCAATGACAATCCAATAAATGGCCTGCACACTCAGGCCCGATCGGCTGAAACAGGCACAACGCACGGGTAATGTACGCTCGTACGTCACCCGCTTGCTTTCTAGAAGCATGATATGGGTTTCATTCGTGGAATGTCGAGCAGTGTATATTATGATCAGACTATGCGGAGGCACAGCCTGATCTGGATCTACACTGGTCGGAAAACCCATAAGCCCCGTATCTCCAGTCACAACTACAGCCAATATTAAAGGTCTCAGGTATAATATATTACGTGAATGTCACTGGAGAACTGGGGCTTATGGGATGTGTGGCCAGTGTAGCTCCCTATCGAATAGCACACGTATGGTATGGGATCACGTGGTCTATTGTTTTGTCTAGAGTAATGGCGGCGCCCATGACCAAGTTTACACTACGTTCGATTCCGTCCGATTCAAATTTCAGACTAACTACATAAGTAATGCTGCTAACTTTGGTATTGGCGGACTCGTAGTGTTAACGGCTGCAACATGGTCATCATTAAAAGGAAGAAACAGCAGTCGTATTGATGAAAAGTTACATTTACGGTGATCAACACACGCACGCACGCAGTACCAGTATCGGTAATCCTGGGTCTAATGTTAATGTATAAAGTAGAGTCAGCCAACACTGCCGAACAAGAATAACATAAACTATACGAGGGGTGATCAAATAATACTTGGACTTCTCTATATATTGAACGTTTTATGCGATACAGAATTAAAAGTGCACCATCCAGAAAACCAAGTTATATTCAATGATGGTTAGAAATATTGTGAATCTTACGCGCAGTTTGAACAGCATCTGCACTATTCGCCATTCCACCAATGAGACGCACGCCATGGTGCTGGACCGGCCACCATGGCGTCCCATAGTATATCAGGTGCTGGACTAGCTACTATGGCGTCCCATAGTATACCAGGTGCTGGACTGGCCACCATGGCGTCCCATAGTATACAAGGTGCTAAACTGGCCACCATGGCGTCCCATAGTATACCAGGTGCTAGACTGGCCACCATGGCGTCCCATAGTATACCAGGTGCCACCATGGCGTCCCATAGTATACCAGGTGCTAGACTGGCCACCATTGTGTACAATAGTATACCGGGTGCTAGACTGGCCACCATGGCGTCCCATAGTATACCAGGTGCTGGACCGGCCACCATGGCGTCCCGGACCGGCCACCATGGCGTCCCATAGTATACCAGGTGCTGGACTGGCCACCATTGTATCCCATAGTATACCGGGTGCTAAACTGGCCACTATGGCGTCCCATAGTATACCAGGTGCTGGACCGGCCACCATGGCGTCCCATAGTATACCAGGTGCTGGACTGGCCACCATTGTGTCCCATAGTATACCAGGTGCTGGACTGGCCACCATGGCGTCCCATAGTATACTAGGTGTTGGACTGACCACCATGGCGTCCCATAGTATACCAGGTGCTGGACCGGCCACCATGGCGTACCATAATATACCAGGTGCTAGACTGGCCACCATGCCGTTACATAGTATACCAGGTGCTGGACTGACCACCATGGCGTCCCATAGTATATCAGCTGCTAGACTGGCCACCATGGCATACCATAGTATACCAGGTGCTAGACTGGTCACCATGCCGTTACATATTATACCAGATGGCCATCATTACGTCCCATAGTATACCAGGTGCTACACTGGCCATCATTGCGTCCCATAGTATACCAGGTGCTACACTGGCCACCTTGGCGTCCCATAGTATACCAGGTGCTGGACTGGCCACCATGGCGTCCCATAGTATACCAGGTGCTAGACTGGCCACTTTGGCGTCCCATAGTATACCAGGTGCTAGACTGGCCATTATTACGTCCCATAGTATACCAGGTGCTAGACTGACCACTTTGGCGTCCCATAGAATACCAGGTGCTGGAATGGCCACCATGGCGTAACATAGTATACCAGGTGTTAGCCCATGACATGTACTCAAATAAATGCCTCTGGTTGCTACAGTAATCATGGTAATCGAATATGATTGTCCATCAGCGGTGTAATAAATTTGAAAGACAACCATTGTAATTGTTATGCGGATTCAATGCCACATTTCGGTATATGGAGGCAAAGACGTGTATATTAGCTACAAACTACGTGTGCGTGTGGTCTACATGTGTTAAACAGGTACAATGTAAATATAATTATGCATTCAGCAAATAAATGTACACATGGTACATGATTATAGAGGTGTTTGATTATTAGAATGGCTTTACCTGTTGTCAAATAGAGAAATATATATTCCGACGACACCAAAAAAGCCAGCAAAAATACACAACTGTGGTACAATGCGTCAGAAAACGCCTTCCACAAAGCTGATCCTTACCGCCTGCGTAAATAGTTAGAATGTCATGTAGACAATAGTTCAATTGCATAGTAAAATCCAAATTGCAATGTGTCTCGATAGAGGCTATGTGATATTGTTTAGATGAACATTTGTATACATTACATAATATGTTATGGATATACGTTATCATTCATGGGGATTTAAATGTATAGTGATGGTCCCATAAGTATGTGTGGCTACACGTGGTAGATGTGCATATTTCTTAAACTAGACTAGATTGAAGTTTTAATACCCCGGAGTGGCCTTTTCAAACTACATACATACTACATACTAAATTTGGCTTGTGTATATGTCACGGTACGTAACTCACTGTGGTGAGGAAGTGTGTGTTCGTGCCCGGCTAGCTTAGTCGGTTAGAGTGATGTTACGGTACGCCAGAGGTCCCGGGTTCGAGCCCCGGGCCGGTGCAAACATTTCTCGCCCTGTGAAATTTGGCGCCCAACGAAGGACCGTGACTGATAAATACTGTCCAAAATGTACCAAAAATATGGATTTCAGAGACGAATTAAATATAGAATTCGGGGACGAATTCCAATTAGGCGGGGGGAGTATGTCACGGTACGTAACTCCGTGTATGTATTCGTGCCCGGATAGCTCAGTCGGTTAGAGCGATAGTACGGTAATCCAGAGGTCCCCGGTTCGACCCTCGGGTAGGATATGCATCTTTCTCACCCTGTGACATTTGGCGCCCAACGAAGGACCGTGACTGACATATACTCCGAGATTGTCCCACAGATAATCACTATAATCCCAAAAAATGTGTAATTCGAGGACGAATTTCAATTTGGCGGGGGAGTATGTCACGGTACGGATCTAGTAACTCGTAACTAGGGGAGAAGATATATGCCTGTGTCCGGTTAGCTCAGTCGGTACACCAACCGCATTGTAAGCGGGAGGTGCCGGGTTCGACTCCCGGGTCAGGTGCATATTTTTCTCTTCCTAAAAGGTGCACAGGTCCGGGGTTCGAACCCGGGACCTCTGGTTTACCGTACCATCGCTCTAACCGACTGAGCTAGCCGGGCACGAATACACACTTCCTCCCCACAGTGAGTTACGTACCATGACATACTCCCCCACCAAATTTGAATTCGTCCCCGAATTCTATATTTAATTCGCCTCTGAATTCCATATTTTTGGTACATTTTGACGGTCCCTCGTTGGGCGCCAAATGTAACAGGAAGAGAAAAATATGCACCCGACCCGGGAGTCGAACCCGGCACCTCCCGCTTACAAAGCGGTTGGTGTACCGACTGAGCTAATCAGGCACAGACATATATCTTCTCCCCTGAGTTACTAGATCCGTACCGTGACATATATAGTTATATAATTATATAAATGAGCTTGGAGGACATAAACGTCTTTTCAGTCATACATACGTTTAGCCACATTTGTCAAATATTTATTTCGGCACAGTATGAAATGAAAATACTACATTTAAGTGATGTATTTGTATATATGAAATCTGCATTGATGCTGTTATCCGAATGGTATGCAGGTATAAGCCAATCGGAACTACTATTAAAAGTTGATTACAAACCTACATCCTTTTTGGTTTGTGGTAATTTTACACAACAGGTGTACAATAACACGTGTGATATAATTAAGAACACCGAATGTTGAAACATATTGGATAAAATAGTCTATGTATGCGTACATAACAACTATATGAATATAGTGTATTTGAAGAGCATATGCATACGCACCTTCAATGTCTTGTTTATGAAAACTATGAAATGGTATATCAACATTACAGGTTATCAAATGTCACTATTATGAAATCATGGTTAAATATTTACCTACAACGCCTCACTTACAAAATACAATATCGTCATGGTTGCCTCTCCAATAAGATTAATGGAACAGTATACATGCATGTATTATGCAGGTCATGATGCATGCACTGGTGTGCATTTACACTGGTAATGGATGACGGTCATACACATTGGAACAATCATGTTCTCGTATGACACATAGTGTATTTCAGTAGTCATACAAGTTATACATTTTTACTATATATATGATTGTATAAGTACAGGTGCCAACCACACATTTGAATCTTGTTTTTCCTGCTGATGACTCGGAATATGTTGAGGTAATATTATTGGAATGCACGATATAACAGTGTGTACATTACGTGGAACCGGGATATATATCTCAGTTTCATCGGTTCTACTACCTAATTTTATTTGTATGTCACACAAGCTCATTTACTTTCTGGCTGTCATCTTGAAAGTGTATAACCATATATTTGTCCTGTTTTACTCCAGCTTAGCTTGCTCGTATTACTTACAGCTATCTTAATGTTCTGTATTTTAGTATTTACTGTGTCATACATGGAGTAATATGTGCTACAAATCATCCATTCAGCATGGTAGAAAAGGTACATGTTCTATATTCAATTTGCAAATTAGTACCTACGATCTATACTATCGACATTAATAATTATATTTATTTATTTATTTTACTTAATGGTGTTTAAAGGCCTGTCAACAGCTGAGAGTAATACGTATATGTATCAAAGACGTTCATATCGGAATACTCAACTTATTGTTTAGAGACCGAGTGTGTGAGCTTGCACTTCATACTAAGCTATTCAGCTTCTTAGGTCCATTAATTTGAGAGAGAAGCCGGCAACTCGTATTTACCCACAATCCTAACTTCACTGGCAATTTTGAGTCTATGAACATTTTTTTGTTCAAGCAAGGTTATCGGGCAATTACGAGTTATCGGTACCCATTCACAGCTGGGTGGACTGGAACAGTGTGGATGAAGTGTCTTGTTCAAGGACACAACGCAGCGGCCCGGTGGGTTTTCGAACCACCAACCTCCCGATCTCAAGTGCAACGCTCTATCCACTCGGCCACCACGTTCCACACAACATAGTAATCATGGTAATTGTCATGGTTGCATAAATATTAAATGAACACATAGACGAACAGATATTCATTCTGTATCTGAAATGTGTGTGGATAACTAATATGTGACGGTGACTGGATAAATGGGGCTTATGGGATTTGCGACCAGTGTGGCTCCTGATTAAATAGCACACTCATGTACCCTGATAACGATATAGTATGTGTTGTTAGAAGCATGATGTGTGTTTCACTGATGTAATGGCGAACAGTGCTGATCCTGATCAGACTGTGTGGATACACAGGCTGATCTGGATTTACACTGGTCACAAACCCATAAGCCCATTTTTCCAGTCACATATACAGGTGTTAGTAGCTACACGTTCATGTGAACCTTTCATAAGTATCTGTTAGCGTATAAAGTAAGACAAATTATTACATGTAGTCATTGTAAATTCAGTGGGTGGGGAATATATACTAGTAGCTGAAACTACTTTGTTTTAACATTGCATCGTCGGCTGTAGACATTATGTAATCAGAATATGGACATTCACTATATATTGAAAACACTAGTAAGTACAATTACCATTGATACAATTAATAGACACCGAGAGAGATTTGCGTACCGAGACATGTAGTGTAGTTGTTACCATCACTAAGTAAATGCGAAGCGGACGGACAGACGGACGAACACTCGGACACACGGTATCTGAAGGGTGCACGGATAGCTATCAGTAGTGCATAAGTAGTTGCATATGCATTTAAACAATTTATAAGTAAGTGACAGTGCATAACATAAATGAAATTCATTACATGTAAAATTCCCATTGTAAAATGTGTGGGTGGGGAATGGTGAAAAACACTTTGTTTTTAACATTGTATCATAGACTGCAGACATCAGATAATCGGCATATATGAAATTAACATGTCTAATGAACACTACTAGGTACCATTGACAAGAAGAAAATACAAAAGTAACATACTTGTATGGAGTTATTAAGGTAGGTGTTTTGCCATTGAAATTCAGTGGGTGGGGTAACAAAACGTGCAAAATTCTTCATCTGAATTAGCAGATATTATTTAATTGAACATTATTCCACTTTATAGGTATGAACACATCAGAAAACATACAAAAATGCCATATCAGTTGTTTCTAATGATAAAAAAACAGTCGATTTTCAATGAAAAATGTGAACAATTGCGAAAAGTCCAAGGGTGGTATACTTCAGAATGGTTCCAAGCATTCATCCAGCGGGTTACAGAGCGCAGACATACGGCATAGAACTCGTAATTGAATGTAGTTTCAGAAATATCACACAGGGTGGGGGTCCATTTCTGGCTGACAGCCTACTAAGTCATATTTCCACCCGTTATTTCCCCACTGAAAACGAATTTTCCACTACCCAACGTTGCTAATTGCTATATTTTACATAGTTAAATAACGATTTATGTTCATACATTTCTCAGCCATTTAGCTGACATATTTATCCATAATAATTAACCAGTTTAATCAACGTATTAACTCCTTGCTGTCCATTTAAATCGACACGTTGAAATCAGAAAGCTACATATCCGCCAGTTTTGTTGTTTGTAGAATCACTGTACATAGAGTCCTGCTGCCGTAATTGAAAATCAATAGCATGCCTATGTGTGGCATTGTCATTTATATAACAAATATAATAATAGAATGCGGTTGGCATTGTATTTTTGACGTTCCCATTTATTCATACTACATGTACTTGTAAGTTAAGTCATCGCAATTAATCCTTCGGCCAATTTGTGTTATGTTAGTAGTCGGAGGGAATTGTCAGCATTTAAGGCAATTCTCAAGTGCTGTCAAAAACACTTTTCGGTTAAAAAAACAACATGAATAACAGCAGACAACAATATCGAGTTCCAATTGTATCCACCCCCCCCCCCCCCCCCCCCCACCCCCCCCCCCCCCCCCCCCCCCCCCCCCCCCCCCCCCCCCCAGACGAAAATCTTGACTCACTGATTTTCGAGTTATCTGCCTTTGTTTTATTCGTGTCCGGAGCATAACTCGAATACCGTTTGTATTGGAAAAACTAATATTAGTCTCGATTATAATGTGTTTAATAGGCAGAAAAACGTGGAACAGACAGTAGAACTAGTTTCTTCTGAAATAATGTTGATCAGGCAATGCTATTGCGCGAAGGAATTCCTTGGCTCGCCTTTCCAGCCGAGCCTACTGTCTGTTTCACGAAACCTGCCCAAAGTTTACGGCTATATAAGCAATGCAAACATAATATTTATTTCGTCAAAGTTGGTTAAATATTGATTTTATTGTGAAAAAAAACAAAAAAACGTTTCTATATTAAATTCCCATAGACATCAATGGAGATTTAACATGGGGAAATTTTCCTAATGTCAGAAATAGTGGACAAATTTTCAAAATCTAACTAAATCTCATTTTTTGACTCCACCACCTGATCCTCTGCCTCCTTTTTCATAGAACGCCTATATTCTCGTAAATAGTTACAGGCGTTCTATAATTACAATCGGTCGATGGGCCGAATGGGGTTCGCTGCGGGAAACTTCGTAACATGAAAGTGTGCCAATACCAACAAGCTATATGTTAGTTCAATATTGAAACATGCTAACACCTGTAAACATTGATAGGTTATATTAAAATAATAATACGCATGTAATTTGCAAAAAAATAGCTTCCCAATGAAATTTAGTTTAAATAGATTATCCCGTATGGAGCCTCATTTAGAACGTCCGGTAACATAAAGAGTCAATATTTGAACCATTTTACTAAACGCCATAGTGTCATGTGTCCAATTTATTGGACACAGGACACTTTTTTTTTATGTAATATACCAACCAATAACAAATTTACGTTTAAAAAGTCAGCTATTTGTTGTTAAATGCGATTTTATTTTCATTGTGACGTCATACTATATTTCGTGTCCTGCCATTACACGTACTGGTTCAAGACATTTTGAAATTATTGCTGTCTTCATTGTTGATAAGCTCTACATACGGTAATACAGATACTCATTGTGTACTCGACGATTTGTGAATGCTACAGACGTACATTCTGCAAATTTGCTAAAGTTGAGAGGACAATACGCACAGCCATGGCCCAAGACGCATCAATAATTGACCTACATTTTACATAAGTCTACTGGCTTCAAGACACGAAACATTCATTTCAGCCTCAGGTAAGAATTATTTCTTTATTACTGTTGACCAATATTTGAATCGTGCTGACTTCGACAGCACTTTTAACCACAGGGCTACTAAAATAATTCCATTGTATTTAATCTAACATGAATTCAAGTGGGTGGGGATATTCAACATTGCCTGTGCTTGTTCCGAGTCATTGGTTTTCGCGACCAATGTTGTTTCCACAATTGTTGTTTAAATAGCTAATTTCTAATTTATGGTGCATCTCGGACTCTGTGTGTTTGTGGCACCTCGATACTTGTAGATTCACTTTGAATATATGTTTTCAGTCCAACAAGTCAATTCATTATATATTTAGGCTATTATCTGTTATCTATTCACTATTGTCTATATAGGCTTTTAGCCACTTAAAAAAGACACTACTTTCATTCACCCCCCCCTTTCGAGAGTCAAATGTGTTTAAAAAAACTGTAACAACAGTGATGAAATAAGTAAAAAATTGAGGTGTGCGAATCCAGGTACACTGCATGCATTTGCACAGCGGTGACTTTTCCCCGAAATATCATGAATATAGGCCGGTGCAGTATTTCTATTAAGTAAGTGTACCCGGCTTCGCACCGTGTATGTGGCTTTGCACACACCAATATTTTCATGTCTGATTATTCATGTTGTTTTCTTAAGACAAGTGTTTTCAGAAAGTCACGTGTTTACACGATTTAGAAAACTATAACAACAGTGACCAAACAAGTACAAAAATTGAAGTGCAGTATTTGTATTTGTATTAAGTATTTGTATTGCAGTGGGTGGGCTTCCTAAAATTTATTTGTACACAGGGTACCCATGTTTGGTCTGGGGTGGTGATGAGGGACTTCTTTGCTTCATTGGGGGTGACCTCACAAAATATGGGCGGGGGTGGAGACTATGTTTTGTTGGGATTACAAATCGTGTCTGTTAATTCTGCGCACCTAATAATAATTTTCGTGAAAATGTCCATATTCCGTCTAAATTCCCTGAACATTCAAGGCAGTTCTTAGTCGAGATAATCACGGCTAAACAGATGGCTTTTACTATTTCATCTGTCGTCTATTATCTGTATCCGCCTAGCGGAGACCCAGCCAAATTTGATCAAAATATCAGTCCATTTTGTCCTTGAGTTTTGCGAATAATACGGGAATAAAATGATAACCAATGTATATTTGCATGTGTATTATTGGTTTATGAAGCTTTTTTTAACAGATCTGTTGTTGATCTATTCATTTAGTAAGCAGGACCACTAATCATTTTGACCATGTTCTGAATAACTTTTTTTTTTACCAAACTATCGGAATGGGATAAAATTGTGACTTAGTATACCGTTAATCAGCTGATTTATTCCAAAATCAACATAATTTATTCTGACGTAAGCTGCCCCGTGCAGGCACCGGGGCGGGATCAACTGATCCTGAGAATAGTGCTGCAGTAGCCATTGCTTGTCGTAAAAGGCGACTAAACTGGCTTAACGATTGGGTTCATACTTTCCGGAACCCACTATACCGGATTTGGCCCTCATGTACATTTTTGGCTTTCTTGTACGTGAGAGTTGAGTCAGGCTATGCCCCATATATAAAAGTAAGATTAGCGCTAATCCTATTACTTTTAGGGGATGGGATAAATGATGCTGGTGTGGCGAGGGCCTGGCACCAGATCAGGTTGTTCTAATTTCAGGACTGAATATATATTTTGATTGTAAATATTGAGTTCTGAAGTTGGGATTTACCCCCCTCGGACAGGTGGATACGGGACACGACCCCGTTGACCCGTCTGCGTGTAGACTCCCTGAGGCTTGTACCTCTATGTCAGAAAAGCGGACGTTAAACCCTATTCACTCACTCACTCACTCACTCTGACGTAAGCTGGGCAAAACATTACGTGAATTGTGCATTAGCCGGTGCGCAGAATTAGCCGAAATGACATTTTTTATATGCAGATCAGAATGTCAGTTTTCATTGGTTTGATACATGTACAGATATGTATGTCAGTGATTCTATATTTTATGTACATTTGGTGTCCCGGTGTAATTTACTGACAAATCACACAATTTATAAGGAAATTTTTTTTTTCAGTAAAGAAACTATGTATAATACCAATCCATTAAGAAAACAGTATTTACAATTCTTGTTATGTGTGTTTAGTTATTATTTTCTGTTGTTGGCATATGTATGGTGCACCAAATGGGCATGTCCCGATCATCAATCAGCACAGTTCACAAGCCCGTAATTCTCAAATCTTGTCAATTTGTACTTTACTATACATTGCATCTGAATTAAAATAGTTTAACATTGACATTAAGCTTATTCTGCAATAATTTGCCTTTTGTTGTCAAAAATACTGACGTTAATGTATCTGTCCCGTGAAATCGAATCATTACCGTTACGCTGAAAAAAAAAAAGTAAAATCAGAGTAACCTCCCTTTCCTACTCTCAGCTACTAATGCAATGAACACTGTTTATGGGCGCCCGATTTATAAATAAACACGGTGGTAAAACAACAACTTAAGTCATTGCCGAGAACTAGACCGGTCTGTATTCGGAATTTTAAGGTTACACATTACATCATCATTACCGTTCACGGTTTATACACGTCCATATGTATGTAGGTCGACTGAAACCAAAATTGGTAGATAGACACACTTACAACGTTGTCTTTGCATATTCTACCTTCATGATGCGTTGTATACAGAGGGGTGACAAATGGGAGTTTTTTGAGAAAAATCATTACCGTTACGGTCATTTCCGTTACAAAATTGTGTAACGGTAATGACGATCGTGTAACGGCAATGATAAATACCACCTACTAACCAGTCAGTTGATGCGTCAATTAGATATAAACCAGGTCCCATCAGTTGTCGGTCAGTAATGGCACATTTATTCAGACCTACAACATTTATATATCAGGATTTAATTAGTAAAAGCTCTGAAAACAACAAAAAACAGACACAGCTTGCAAGGAGTGTGGGTTTCTATTGGCAATCACATAAAAGTAAACACTAACTTGAAGTTATATTGTACAGCATATTCAAAGTATAAATATGTTTGTTATATATGCGTATTAGTATTTTAAATAAATGGAAAGTCATTACCATTACGTTTTGTCATTACCGTTACATAATCATTGCCGTTACGCCCATATTTTTGGAGGCTGTGCTATTAATTAAATGTAGCTTTATAACGATGTTTGGTACATGTGGTAAAACACGGCATTCTATTAGTTGCCAAGCTATTTTGTTTTGCTTAACTTTACTGATTCATATTAAATACATGTTGTTGGGTTACCATAAATGAGAAATTCCACGACTTGCTACTAAATTTCTCTGTTTCGCACTAATACAATTAGCTTATCATATTCTTGACACTTTCTAAACAGATGCCCCTTCAGTTGATGTTTTATGCCGTTGTAAAAGAAAAGACAATGTAAATGTAAACTATATTTACGTCATGTAAATGTACGGTAATGGAAATTACATTTCTGAGACCCCTGGTCCCTTGTTAAGTGGAAATAAAATTTAAAAAATGACGAGAACAATTGGCTATACTATTATAAATGTAACAACTGGACTGTCACCCAATGGAATTAACACAGTTTAATGAATTATTGGTTCTACATCGAAACTAGAAAAACGACACCAATATGTACATAAAATATAGAATCACTGATGTCTCATTATTATTGAACCATGTTATTGTAGTTGCGAACAATAACTCTTGCAATCTACTCCTGTACCATCTGTAGCAGAGTTACTATTCCATTCATACATGTAGGCTTCCTCTACATAATAGCTAATCAGATCGGATTTACACTTTAGTTGTTAATTGTGACACAATTTGTATATTTTCCATCTGAAAAAAAATATATAAAAGTAATACGTATGGATCACGATTTGCCTGGTTTGGCCCTCAGGTACGTTTTTCATCTTTCGCTCTTTCTGTTACCTGGCAGTTGAATTGGGTTATTGCCCATTATAGAAGTAGTAAGATTATTACTGATCCTACTGCTTTTGGGAGGGGCCATGTGATTCTGGTGTGGCGAGGACCTGGCATTAGATCAGGATCATCCTGATTTCAGGGCTGAGTATATAGTTCTTTTATTGTAAATATTCATTTCTGATTTTAGGATTTTCCCCCCATTTGTACATGTACTTGAACATGTACTTGTACAGGTAATATATGGGATTTATTACTAAACCCATTGACCCGGCCTTAAATGACCGCATCTGTTGATAGGCCGTTAGACCCCAACAAACAAATAAATGATATACGTATGCTTCCTCTACATAATAGCTAATCAGATCTGATTTACACTTTAGTTGTTAATTGTGACACAATTTGTATATTTTCCATTTGAATTTTTTTTTTATAAAAGTAATACGTATGGATCACGATTTGCCTGGTTTGGCCCTCAGGTACGTTTTCATCTTTCGCTCTTTCTGTTACTTGGCAGTTGAATTGGGTTATTGCCCATTATAGAAGTAGTAAGATTATTACTGATCCTACTGCTTTTGGGAGGGGCCATGTGATTCTGGTGTGGCGAGGACCTGGCCTCAGATCAGGATCATCCTGATTTCAGGGCTGAGTATATAGTTCTTTTATTGTAAATATTCATTTCTGATTTTAGGATTTCCCCCCATTTGTACATGTACTTGAACATGTACTTGTACAGGTATATATGGGATTTATTACTAAACCCATTGACCCGGCCTTAAATGACCGCATCTGTTGATAGGCCGTTAGACCCCAACAAACAAATAAATGATATACGTATGCTTCCTCTACAGAATAGCTAATCAGATCTGATTTACACTTTAGTTGTTAATTGTGACCTAATTTGTATATTTTCCATCTGAAAAAAAAAAACTATTATAAAAGTAATACAAAACTTTACGTGGGTGGTGGACGAGAGAACGAGACGACGTAAATTAACGGTAGTAGTTCCTCTATATAGGAATCACTATTTGCCTGGTTTGACCCTTCAGTACATTTTTATCTTTGGCTCTTTTGTTACCTGGGAGTTGAATTGGGTTATTGCCCATTATAAAAGTATTAAGATTATTACTTATCCTACTGCTTTTGGGAGGGCCAAGTGATTCTGGTGTAGCGAGGACCTGGTATCAGACCAGGATTATTCTGATTTCAGCGCTGAATTTTGTTATTGTAAATATTCAGTTCTGATTTTGGGATTTTCCCCCCATTTGTACATGTACGTGAAAATATACATGTACTTTTTCTTTTTTATATGAAACGTGAATTTCGTCACTGATAACAGGGGCGATAACTGTGTTTCCATTAAAGGTTATGGAACTATATTCTGTCTGTTAGTTTTGTTATGTGCACTATGATCGTACTTTATAATGTGTCAATAAAAATATTTGTTCTGGTGACACATTTAATTGGTATAAATAATTTAAAAATGTCATTTCTCATTTGCATATCAAAATAGCCTGATACCACCGCGAGTCACTATCAGTAAAATCAATATTACTAAATGATTATATGTGTATAGTGGGCCTGCACTCGTAATTTTAAAACTGGCGGAATACATGTACCGTAGTTACACAATTATACACTTATTTAATTCTTATAGGCAAACTGTTATGCCTACTAGATGGGACCACAGGTTGAATTACATTGTAACGGACCGAGGTCTATAAATACATTAAATATGCCTAAAAGCGTCCATAAACGAAAAAAAAAGCTAATTTTTTTTTGTTACTCCCTCTATAACACACATATATACCTCGGTCCGTTACTTTCAACCTGTGGATGGGACCCCAACTTTAGCTGCTACATTTAATTTGCGAACCAGATCTCTTATTCACTATTCTGCAGAGGAAGACTATGAATGGAAACGTAACTCTGCTACGGACAGTACGGTTGTAGATTTCAAGAGTTACTGTTCACAAACTATGAAACAATGTGGCTTACTCGCTTACCACATTTATCCAATGTGTGTGAGTTTGATGCCCGGGTGGGATGTAGTTCTCTAAGCACTGTTTCATGTTGGAAGTTGCGGAGTCATTTGCTGAGTAATGGTTAATACTGGTAAGAAATTCAATAAAAGGCTAACCATGTACATAATAGTGTTTGATTGTTTGTTTCAGGGAAGCCGTCTACAGATCTCAGCCATCTGGATTATTCGTCGAGCCTCTTCAACTTCACCCTGCAGTCGAGGCAGACACCAGCAGGGCTATTGAGATAATATATGGGCGGTTTCAGAAGAAGCAGATAAGGCGGAAATTGTTTCTCATTCTGCTGTTGAAGGACAAAGGCCACCAGAAGAATCGCTGCCTGGAAACACTACTCCACCTGGGCAACAAGTTGACAAACACTCGCGAAATGGGAACTGATCCAGTTCCTCACCTACACGAAGCAAAATATAGTGTCGCCATGACAGACTGTCATCATCTTAAGATCAGCGACATCTGAAATATAACGCTCGAGGAAGAGCTTGAGAAAGACAAGTTCAGTTACAAAAAATTAACCATTTAACCAGAGTACCATCCATGCCAGTGGCAGTGTTTGTGTGGTTCTTAACTCTGATTTCTGCTCTAATCATCTAATCAACCTGTTGAAAGGATGTGTCGTGAAGACATGTTACTTCTTGTGTTGATGGAATTGAGAATGAATCTTATTCACACAAATCTGACTTGTGCAGTTTTAAGATTTGTCAATATTTTTTGAATCGGTGACTTATTCTTGTGGTGGACAGAATGGCATTTGTACATTTCCGATTATGTGACACTCGAAGGACTAGATATTGAAATGGTCAGAAAATATATTTACTATGCTTTTACACATATGTGGCTGTGACCTCTGTTTGAAGTAACGGACCATGGCCTATAAATACATTAAATACACCTAAGAGCATCAATAAGTGAGAGAAACTAAGCTAAACAAAATGTATTTACTCCATGTGTGATATATGGGAGTAAATAATTTGTTTGGCCTATTTTATTTTACTTATTGATGCTTTTAGGTATATTTAATGTATTTATAGGTATTGGTCCGTTACTTTAACCGGTGGCTGTGACTGGAGAATGTGGTTTATGGGATTTGTGACCAGTGTAGCTCCTGATCAAATAGTACACTCCTGTAGCCTGATAATGATGTGGCTTGTTAGAAGCATGATGGAGATTTCATTGATGCAATGGTGAACAGTGCAGATCCTGTGCGGATATGTGTATCTACACTGGTCGCAAATCCCATAAGCCCCATTTCTCCAGTCACAGACACATATTTGAGCAAATTTAAAAATCCTCCACCGCCAACCTAGAGTGATTAGCATTTAAGGTATTGCATTCAATCTTTGATTCATAAATTTTTGTTTAACGTCCACAGTCTATAAAGTCTATATTTGGTTGGTTTCACATTGTTTCAGATATCTTCGCAATAAAGGATTTTACTTGAAACATCCAGAATAGACCAAAGACAAACTTTGTAGACTTTCGAAGGGAAACGAAAATTTACGAATTAATGATTTATTTTTGTGCTATTATCATGATTATAATTGAAATCAATGCCAATGGTCAAACTTGTAACAAAATTACATATGTACAATAAATTTCGACTTCGAAATTTGACTTCGAATGAAATGGTGCAATTGGTTGATATTGGTCATTTGCAGTGCATGATGTGGCAAACAAACATATTGAGGCATCATCTGTAACACAGTGCCTTCAATCATGATTCATACCCAGGCATACAAAGTATGTCGAGGTGTATATAGTTTTTGTATTTTCGTCCATCCGTAAGATTTGCGTTAAAGGTTTTTGGGTACCCATTATATCTGCAACCGTAAATCGCATTGAGTAGAATCTTTATATACTTCTTTATCGTCATCCATATTATACTGTAGCACACCGATGTGGCTTTCCTGCACAAGGTCAAATTACTTAAAGTTTTGAAATATGTTTGCATCAAACATGTCAAGGTTTTTAAGTACACAATGTCTGCAACCGCAAGTCGGGTTGACTTGAAACTTCATATATATATTCTTTATTAAGTTAGAAGATCAATATTTTCTTTCTATCGCCCTGGTGGGTGGCATGTGATGGGTAATTTAACAATCGCGATTCATCCTTACCGGAAATCCGACTGGAGACCTGGTTTGGCCCTCACATCGTCTTTGGCATTTTGTATGTGAACAGTTGAATCTGGTTATATCTCTTGTGTGAGTATTACGATTATTCGTAATCCTTTTTTAGGGAAAGAGGGAAAGGGGCCAAGTGACATTGGTGTGGTATGGACCTGGCATCAGGTCAGGTTATTCTAATTTCAGGGCTGACTATATTTTTCTCAATGAAATTATTCCGTTCTGATTTTGGGATTTTCCCCCCAATGCAGCAGGTTAATACAGGATCGAACCCGTTTGCCCAGCCTTATATGACCCTGAGCTGTTGATAGGCCGTTAAACACCAATAAACAAACAAACAACTTTGGCATTTGGTATCCGACAGTTATATTCTTTATGTGAGTATTAGACCATAGCTGTTGATAGGCCGTTAAACACCATTAAACAAACATTCTATACGGCTTTCATGCACACGGTGAAGGTGAAATTACTTTGAAACTTGCGTTAAATGTTTTGAAATATATGCGTTAAAGTTTTAAGTAAACATATTTGTCTATCACAATCAACATCCATATTTTTCATTTTATAGCCCACGCATGTGACTTTCATGCCCAAGGTCAAGGTCAAATTGTGTTAAATGTTTTGAAATATTTGCATTAATGTTTTAAGTACACAATTTATCTGCAACCGTGTGTTAGATCGACTGGAAATGTCACATACTTCTTTGTCAACATATTTTCATTCTATATCTCACCTAAGCGGCTTTCATGCCAAAGGTCAGGCCAAATGACTTTGCTGCGGCCGAGGGTATGTATGAGACCCCGCTCACCGCTCACTTGCTCTAGTCCTTAAAAGCAAGAATAACATATCTTACCATACTGATTTCTTTTGTTTTTTTCGGATACATGTACTGATTTTGTGTCCCAAGCATAACTGGAATTCCTTTTTGTATATTTATCACAACTCTTGCCTCACTAATATTCCAGTGTTCTCCCTTTGTTTTTTCACGCATTGATTTTGTATCTGGCACATGGCGAAGGTATCGTGGGTATTGTCAAAATCGGATGATACATCATACAAGATGGCCGCCGACAGGTCATCCTTTAATTATAGATTTCGTCTTCTTCTCATGTACCGTTTGACCGACGCTGGTCAGACTTCACAGTTGTGGTGCGTGGGTGAAGCATTTTCATATTTGTTCAAATGGAGGTTGTCGCATAATCCAAGATGGCCCGTCGTAGAAAATTTGGTAAAATTCTTAAAAAAATCATATCAACCATGTTAATTTTACATTATTATTATTTTTACATGAAGCTTGAATTGCCACTTTGATATCAAGGGCGATAACATTGACTCTTTAAAATGTTAATGGAAACAACTATTTATTCTCTCTATTTATCTTTTGATGTGCAATGATCATATTTTGTAACAAGTCAATACAAATATTTTTTCAGGTGGACACATTTAGTTGATATAAATAATTTAAAAATGACCTGCCTCATTTACAATCAAAATGGCACGATGATACAACCTATCAGTAAACCTAAGATTACTAAGTGAATATTTCTTTGTAGCGGGCACTCGTATTTTTTAAAACTGTTGGAATAGTTACACAATTATACTTATTTAATATTTAATTCCTATAAAGAACACTTTGTGCCAAACAGATGGGACCCCAATTCAAATCATGATTTGCAACTTTGATGAAGGATGTCTGGCACCCAGTCATTAAGTGCAAAGGCACGACACGTGTCTTATCAGCTCATTCACAAACACCACATCATACAAAACACTTGTCACATGGATTCACAGTGGGTGTGTAATTGCATCCCGTAACATTTGGTCAGGTGGGTATTTTTTTTACTTTAACCTACGTTTTCTGGGGGAAATAACTACCTGTATAATATATGTGAAAATCACTACAATGGAAGAAATTGAATGTATGTTCTCGCACCCCCTTCCAAACTCCATTCACAATTCACACCCCCTCTGCATGAATCTGGCTACTCCACTGCAGTGCAAAGTCGCAGAACAATGTTTGACATACAGCCGTTTGAATGTGTACTTGTGTGTGTGTAATATTTCTCAGACTTTTTCAAGGCAATGATTTCTGTTTCGATGTAATGTATGACCTGTCGTGAATTTCACTCACAAGTTCATATTAGTGCTTGTAGGAGTATTTGATATCCAGTATACATTTTCCACGGCTTTCACATTCTGTAAAACCGTCTGGAGTTTCGACAATGAAATGGGAGAAATGGCAAACATTTTCACGTGTTTGAATGTGGGTTATTTCTGGCACTCATATCTTTGGCTTATAACGTTGTTCAAATTGTACTGCGTCAATTTTATCGAATTTAATATTGCATAATTTTATTTCATGACTTTCTTCAAAACGCCAGTTTTAGAAGTTGATGGTTTTAGGATTTTTATATCATGCACTGCAGTGTCGATGATAAGTCGCTAGGGTGGCGTTGCCAAGTCGGACTGTTGTACTGTGCGGACTCACCGAAACAAACCGCCAGTGGACGCGTAATGTAATCTCCCTGGGTAAGTTTATATATCGCGGCTCAGTCAGCGTGCGACTAGATGCCGGTTTTTTTTTTTGTTAGGGGAAAGTACTAAAATTGGGAAAATTGGGTGGGCCCGCGCAATATTTAAAATTGCGCCATGTCAATTAAAGGTGGTGCAGGATGTTGAATGTAATATCTTTATAATGGAAAGACAGAGTTTAATGAAACATAACGCATTAAATGCTTAACAGGTTGCCAATTAGTATCCCCTCGTCGACAGGCAAGAGCTGGTATACGTTAGTCCATGTACTGCGTACTATGTAGTACGCTAGTAACACCTTTCATTTTTCAATAACTTGTGAATTGCTTCCACGATTTTGATATTATTTGACCATAATGTGTGTCTATGGAGCATGGTTTTAGCATATGAGTAGACTCATATGACCCACGTTCGACCGCCCAAGGTCACGGAGTACTTTTTTATTATCAAGGCTGCCAGCGAGGGGATTAGCTTCGTTTAATGATGCCAGTGCGAGGGGATTAGCTTCGTTTAATGATGCCAGTTCTTGCATTATGGTATAGTTTGCTTTAATCTAACAATTTTCTGGTTTTGACGAAGAATCGGTTACCATGTATGTGAATAAAAATCTAAAGAACGTGAATGTATGGTGTGATACATATCATCGAACCGGTATGTCACTTCTATGGTGAGTACATATCATCGAAATCCGTCCGTTTGCTTGGAAAAGTTTCAAGAAAATTTACTGTAAAAATGACGTCACAGAATACGTCAGTCGGAAAAGCAGGTTCGGAAACCACTGATCCCATACCCTGATATCTATAACTTTACATGCTACTTGCAAACATGTAGTTGGCCTCAATAGTAATAACGTACACTCAAAGCGTTCTTTTATAACATGATCATTCATGTTATAATTGTTCTTGTTCCAATGTTAAATTCCCATAGACAAATCAATATTTCGTGATAAAATCAATATTTTACCAAATTTCACGAAATAAAAAGAAGGCTCATTTTTAAATGTTGCTATAATATAAAAGTATGGAAAAACATATTGTTTTTGCATTGTTTATATAGCCGTACAATTTGGGCAGCTTTCGTGAAACATACAGTAGTGTATTATTCTGTGTTACTACACTGTGTTTCTACACTGCGAAAGCCCATATTATGCAATAATAATAATTATTATTAATATATAATCATTTTCGTTATTAGTGCATGATGAAAAAATAGTATACACTTACCAACACAAGCAACTAATAACAACCAAACAGTGACAACTTCCTCCGAAAACAAGTTGAATTGTCTAATCGGCTGCGCTTTAGAATAGCGAATGCCAAAATTTGAAACATTACCAGCAAACAGGAAGACATGTAACCGTCTCCGGCGGATACAATAATCTTCCGAAATTTGCGATCAGCGTAAGTCCTGATCAGCTTGCGTTCGCTCGCGCAGCCTGATCAGGACCCACGCTGATCGCGAATCATTCAATGATGGATATTTAGTGTTCGTTTATCTGGTATTTAAACAGTGTGAACTTGTACTGCGGCAGTGTCTAAGCTGACTTAAGATGCTAAAATGTTCATTTTATAAAAAAACCGAGGTGTTACTTTATTGTACGGTAGACAGGCACGTAACCAGTTGGGGTCGATGCGATTGTCATTATATAATGTTGATCTCAATAGTCGATATGCCGTCCTTATGAATTATATGTCGGACCCATGAATTGTCTATACTACAATTTTTTTTGGTGGATTTACATTCCCATGGGTGCCTTGGAGCACATCAGCTTGGTTGTCCTCTTGACCGTGAGCAACTTTTTTAATATGCAAATTAGTTGCCGCCATTAGCGGAAAACATATTTCCTATTACAGCTCTGCAACTATGCACTACAGGTTCACACAAATCGTGTCTATACCTATGTTTTCATGGTCAATGATGACACTGGTGGAATTTCTACAGTGATTACTTGTATACATTTTCTCTTTATGCAAATTAGTGGCCGCCATTACCGAAATCCTATTTTCTTTTATAGCTCTGACCATTTATGATAAATTCACAAAAATGGTTTTCAGACCCATGTTTTCCTGGTATAAGATTTCAATTCATGCGTTTATAAAGTGACTACATGCAAATATTTCAACCATTATATTTCTTTTTAGCAGTTTTTATCCTTCCTGCGAGGATTATTAGTGGCCGCCAATACGTAAAACCCAACTTTCATAGCTCTGCAGCGGGTGATTGGTTGGGAGCATGCGAAGGGTAATTTAACGATGGGGTTCGTCCGTTCGGGAATACCAGGCTACCTGATTCTGCCCTTGTATGTGACAGTTGAATCTGATTATACCCCTTATAAGAGTAGTAGGATTATGGCTAATTATATTACTTTTGGGGGATGGGGCTAAGCAAGCTTCATGACAGACATGGCAGTTCCGAGATGATCAAACTTCTACACGATCACGGATTCCTAGTATCATATGATGAGGTGATAAGGTTTTGCAAATCAGCTGCAAAATACGTGGGCGACAGCAGTGGTGATCTACATCAGGCAATGGGTTTGATGAGAAGTGTGGGGCAAATCTTCGGGTGGTTCGACAATTTTGATATTCTGATTTAAATTCCCAATTGACGCAGAGAGATACATGTCATGGCTCAGGAATTCCAATAGCATCCCGCTGCCATCGTATAACTGGGTAGTGTGATTGACCTGGAGTTATGAATCTTGTTATCCCACGACTGCGGAAGACCGTTGCACAATCTCTTCCAGTCTGTACCACTTTAGCACTATACTGGCCCAAAGAAGGCTAAACCTCCTGCAATTTATATTTCTTCAAGAATTACGTACACGAATGCATGTGCCAGGGCAGATAGTCTTATTGCTGTAGAGCTCAAGGACGCCCAGTGGCTGAATTCACTTTCGTCAGACCATAGCCTGGAGTGGTATGGCTTCAAAGCCCAATTGGCCAGGGACCAAGTGCCACCCGCAACAAAGCCAGCAACTGTGTACCTGTTTGTCTCGCTTATAGATGCACCGCCAGCTCACACTGATACCGTCATCACATCACTGATGTACACGAAGAAACCTCTAT
Organism: Conchocele bisecta; assembly: GCA_029237695.1. NCBI lineage: Eukaryota > Metazoa > Mollusca > Bivalvia > Lucinida > Thyasiridae > Conchocele > Conchocele bisecta. The sequence continues at coordinate 7,232,200 of CM055277.1, forward strand.
GTGGCCTAGGCATAACGTATGCAAATGTTTCCATTGATATGCAGTTGTACATGGTTGCCCAACATACTAGGTTTGACGATGTGATTCTTTGTCCAGTGGCAATTCACACTATTATGTCTTTTTTGGGTTGCATTGGGACACTGATGAAGGGGTCTGGTTTGGATGTTTTAGTTTGTGCAGCATTCAGTGGTCTGACTGGGATTATGAATGGGAAGGCATGGGTGCGTGCCATGAGGACATTCCGCATGGTGACGGCTGCCCTGCTGCAACACTCTCTCCAAAATTATGAGACAACCTTCAATAAAATCTCAGAGTGTGTGGAAGGAGTACGACATCATCCAACAGGTAGGCACTGGATGGATAATCTTGTGAAACCGACGGTATTGGTTCACCAGTTCCTTCGCGCAGAGAGGGATGGAGACTGCTCTTCCAGCAGCTTTATTTGGAACGGATCCTGTCGTACTTATTCAGTGCAGGCCATGTTCACTACGCTTGGTATATCAGCTGGCACTTGCTAGACCACTTGTTGCCAGCAGCAGATGCACTTTTATGCCGCCACGTGGCAGGTTGTTGGAATTCGATATCCAGTGACCAGCTTGGAGAACAAACTGCAAACAGGACGGGAAATGGTGGTCTGAAGGACATGACGCTCTCACCTGAGATGGTCACTAAATGATTCATTCCCGATCTCAGTGTATCTCTCTGATGCTATGGAACAGGTATACTCCGATGAAGTGCACTGCTTATCACCCCATCAAGCAAGCATAAGGAGGAAGGTGATAAGAGAAGAAAGCTTGGCAGTGTGGCCGGGCTGGTCGCTCTGTCTTAGCGATTCCCAAGGCCGGTAGAGTAAATCGGGGGTTCTCTATCTGGTTTGGACGGGTGTAGATATGTGGGAGGTGGATATAGACTGTAAATACAATATTTACCATGACATATTATTATTATCGACATGTACAAAATGTATGAACTAATCAATATGGCGTCGGGAAAACAGTGATGCGAACAATTCACGACAACGGATTTTGGAATAGATCTCCAGCGATATATGTGACACAAATGAATATTTGATGTCGCATATATCCCTGGGGACAAGACAATGCACTATATTAACCCCAAAACATTACCTGTAAATACAATATTTACCATGACATATTATTATTATCGACATGTACAAAATGTATGAACTAATCAATATGGCGTCGGAAAAACAGTGAACGGAAAAGCTGAGTGCGCATGCAACATGCATATGTTACTCAGGTGACTTCCTAACAAAAGAATTGCACTAGTCCAGTCAACAAATGCCTATTCTGGACTGTAATAGTCCAGTACACTACAGGTAAATCTGAAAGTGCTAAATTGACTGGACCTAAAGGTACCGTTACTAGACTACAAAGAGGGTGTATACACATTAGAAAGGCTACATTAGTCAATGAGTGGGAGGAATTACAATATATCACAAAGACAAGTTTTATATATTTTAATTCATCACCCCAAATTCCAAATCCATGTACAACAGAAATTGTTAGGAAGTGGATGGGATTAAATACATAACAAACACAGGTTTTGTATATTTATTCCAACCCCCCACAAATTCCAACTGACACATACTCGTCCCGACTTTCATATTATACATACATGCACATGTACAAATAAAAATAAGAAGATGGTAATGACACAGTAACATAAGAAATGACAAGAGAAATGACAATGACGAGGGTCTAGAATTACATGAGCATATGACTAGGTATCACATGAGAAAACGGCACGGTATCCAGGCACATTATGGCATGTGACTAACGACGGTCTCTCGTAAATGTAGATTAGTATGTAAGCCCGCAAATGCCTTACATTAAGGAAGATGCTAACACACATCACATCAATGTCGATACACCACCAACGCCTCCCTCAATGAAGGTGGGTATATCGCCAAGTCCTTCACCTAAGTACATACCAAAAAAAATAGCTGTAATCCTGGCACTCATTGGTGGTGCCTGCCCCTAATAGCTTCCTAGCTTAACAACTAAGTAGCACCCTAAAAGCTGAGTACATGCTTGTTAACTTAAGAGGCCCCATGAATATCCACGAGGCCCTTCCAATATGGACTCATGAGCCTAAGCGCAACATGTAACATTGTGTATATATGCTAATTACACACACATTTACTATCACCGGGGTAAATAATTAAAGGTCCTGTGTATAATTCCACATATAACTATCCTAAACGACGGGAAAAATGAAGGTCAGTACATATGGCAGATCTCGAAGAGCTAGTAGATACGTTGGCACCCGCCACTCTTACACTCTTCAAGCATCATGTGATAGTCGTGGTAGCTGTCTCATTCATAGTAATTCGGTTGTCTGCCCACTACATCAGTATCACTTGGTCTCGTGGTACGGTGAACACATGTTCCTGGGCTTGTGGCAAAACCCAGGCACCCGTCGTCATTCATGCAGGCTGCTTCGTCTGGCGCCGAGGTCTACTGCTGGATGTGTCGTCCTCCGTCTCATCACTCTCAGATGATGATCGGAAACGATGCACCCCTGTCTCATCATCAGTCAATGATGTCGATCGAGGCAGTGGACCTGGCACTCCTGTCTTCCTGCGCATTGGAATGACGTACGGCGCCGCTCTGTCACGAGACACGTTAACTATCTGAGGGTCTAGGGTTCGGTCCCTCGTTGGGCGCCAAATGTCACAGGGTGAGAGGAATGTGCTCCGGCCCGGGGCGCGAACCCGGGACCTCTGGTTTACCGATCGGCAGCGGTTCGCCACAGAGCTAGCAAGGCATTCACATCAATTGGAAGTCGAGAGTGACGTCCTCTACAACATTGGTAATGGTCAGGTAGCTCCCAAAGAGGTAAATGTGGAAGATGCACTAGTCATTGGAGCGAAAATGGCCTCATACTTCCGCAACTCTGACGTTTGACTTCCATGTCAAGATTTCCGAGAAGATATTGGTCTTTGAAAAGTACAACAATAGCTCAGCCAAAGATCATGAGCGATGTGCTGGTGAGGATTATACTGACTATAACCTGACCATCAACAGTCCCTTACCCAATCGTGATGCCATTCTAAAGAATAAGCACTAGAAACGTGAACTCGCCCGCATAATATCCACATTCAATAATATCCATAGATTGTCGGGATGACAGCATAATGCGGCAGATGTCCCAATGATTACGTAACTGTTGAAAGCTTCCGAAATGGACAAGGCTGTCGTCTGGATCCTAAGCAATGATGTAGATGTATTTGTGCTACTGGTCTACTTGGTCTGGAAGCTGCAACAACTTTTTAGCTGTAGTGTCCAGATGGAATGCTGGAATGTGGTAGTGATCGACATAATTTTGACAAGTATACAGCTGGAATCTAAGTATCTGCAGCTACTGGACATGCATGCGCTTTGCGGCTGTGACACTGTATCATACCCATACATTCAGCAAGGAGAACATCAATGCACTGGGCACTGGTTTGATGTACTGGGTGAAGCAACCGCCACTAATGCTGCTCTCCTAGAAACAGGTAAGCGGTTCTTCACAGCTAAGTATGGTTAGCAAGCAGGAATCTCAATGGGCGCGGGACCAGATATATAATAAGAAATGGAAGACAATGAGTATCATCGCATTGCGTCTGACAGACAATAACCTGTTTCACTATGTGCCAGGGCACATCTTCAGATGCTGTTGTGGAAGGCGGCTGATCAACAGGGTCCTCCGGTTGTGGACATCACACAGTTTGAAAGACAATATCCCGTCACCCAACTTTGACACTGGTCCCCGGCACCTGCAGGTTTTATTGACGTCATTAGCTGTGGCTGTAAAGCAGAGGGCAAGACATGCAGCACAGAGTGTTGTAGATGCCATATACATCAGATGTAATGTACCATCTATTGCGTGTTTACAGCTGGCGAGGGGTGTTGCAATCCATTCACTATAAATGATGATGGAACGGGAAGTGCACATCAGATATATACCGATGCTGTGGATGAGGATGTGGAGGATGTGGAGGACCTGGAATAGTGTGTGGTATCAGACCGAAGTAATTGCAGCAGCTATAAATTATCTAAATATTATTTAATGAATCTAAAGTTTAAAATTGTTAGTGCATTGGTAGCTATGGATAATACAGTCTTTGCATTGGATTTGTAGAAACTGCACGACTACTGATGCAATCCAAACATTGATGATGATGAGTAAATGAACAAAGGCATATCATATATTATAGCCGAAAAAGAAAGGAGGGGTGTGGTGGGGCAATACGCTAATTTCAGTACCATAGTAATTATGGCACGTGTACAGCGGTAACCGCTGGCTACGGAGTCTTGAATAAGGCTATGCACTCCTGGACCAGCAGTGCATAGTCCAAAAGAATGCATAATAATAATAATAATAATATACACAATGTACTACCGTAAAAATAGCAACTAATTTACATAAATGCAACACACACACATGTCATCACTTTATAAATGCATTTATTGTAATCCTCGACCATGAAAACATATGTCTTGAAACTATTTCTGAGAAATTATGCCATATAGTAGGACGGCTATCTAAAAAAAAATCTGTTTTGTTAGGTAATGGCGACAGCTAATTTGCATAAAGAGAAAGTGTATGCATGTAACAACTTTAGAAATGCCAATATCGTAATCCTTGACCATGAAAATATAGGTATAGACACCATTTGTGTGAATTTATAGTGCATAGTTATTGACCTATGACAGGAAATAGATTTTCCGGTAATGGCGGCAACTAATTTGCATATTGAAAAAGCTGCCCAAGGTCGTCAAGAGGAAAACCAAGCTGAAATGTTTCAAGGCACCCGTGTGAATGTAAAACCACAAAAAAACATTATACTATAGACCATTCATAGGTCTGGTAGAGTGGCAAATGGACTACAAATATGCATATATACTCAACAAAACTAGAAACGTCCCTGTTTTATAGCCGGTGTAGCTCTGTCTATGTATGTACCACATGTTCAAAGTACATGTATTTTAAACCGTGGCGATGTTCAGAATACGATCGTGTAGAGTTTAGCCGATACACACGGTTTACATAGCGGCCAGTGACCGGAACGTTGATTTCCACTTTTTGCACGTGCACGCTATACTTGTCATCGATAAGGTGATTCAGTACATGTCGTACCATTCATGCGAGCGATAGGGGCTATTCGGAAAATTAAAAAACATTTTTAATTGTTCACTGTTTTCGATATGTCACGGCTTTCCGAAAACGAGCGAAATCAGGCAATTGGGATGCTTGCGGGTGGGATGGCCGCCAGGACGGTCGCGCCTCGGTTTGGTTGCTGTCGGAAGACGATTGATCGTCTTGCAGCCCGGTACCAGCAGACTGGGGCTGTTCACGACCGGCAGCGACCTGGTAGGCCTCATGTAACGACGGCTAGAGCCGATCGTTACATTACGTTGACGCACTTACGTCAACGTCGATTGGCAGCCACAGTCACTGCTAGGCGACCATTCGCAACCGGTTACGTCGTAACGCCGAACCAATCCGGGCACGCCGCCCGTACACTGGTCAGATAATGACCCAACGTCACCGTGCTGCAGACTGTTATGGGCGCGACGTCATCTGAACTGGAGAAGGGCTGACTGGAACCGAGTTTTGTTCACCGATGAATCTCGGTTCACAGTTAGTCATGCTGACGGAAGATTACGGGTATACAGGCGTAAAAATGAAAGATTCACCGATTGTTGCATTGTTGAGAAGAACAGGTTTGGGGGAGGGAGCGTAATGGTCTGGGGTGGGATCATGGGAAACCGGAAGACAGATTTGGTTGTTGTACAGGGCAACATCAATGCACAACGTTATGTTGGAGATGTGCTAAATGCACATGCCTTACCATTTATCCGTCAGCATGGTCCTGGTGTGACATTGATGCACGACAATGCCCGCCTCACGTAGCCAGGGTCACCACTCAATACTTACAGCAAAACAACGTCGAAGTCATGCCATGGCCCGCGGTCTCCCCGGATCTCAATCCCATTGAGCACATATGGGATGAGCTGGGCCGCAAAGCACGAGCTAACCATCAGATTGACAATGTTCGCGATCTTACACGGGCGTTACAACGGGAACGGAGGAATTTGCCCAACGCACTGGTATTGCGTTACGTCACGTCGATGCAGCGTAGGATCATTGCATGCATTCATGCAATGGTGGCCACACTCGGTACTAACGAGATTTACTGAATTTGCCACATTACTTATTGAAATTCCATCTCTAAACATTAAGTAACACATTTCTGAGTTTTTGTGATTTTTGATTTTGAGCCCTACCGCCCTTGGCCGGTTATCTCTCGAATATTTAACAAGATATCCAAATGCAATTTATTGGCTTTAATACAGAAATGAATGAACTTGTTTTTCCATTTTGATTTTTAAAAGTAACCCTTTTGGTTTTTGATGAATCTTTCCTTAAACATGGAGGGACGTTTCTAGTTTTGCTCAGTATAGAACCAGGAACACACGAGAGTCGTATTATGTGCTGAGACTGCAAAAATGCAAGAAATCGCGTTTCTGACCAGTCGTAAAACATATATACACAGTACACGAGAATTCATCACGTGTTGGGTCCATGTGGTTTTACGACATGCATGTGTACGTGGGATCAGTTTTACGACCAGCAGACATGTCCTTAGAGGACTCAGATTCAGATGGCAGTATATGACACTCTTAGATGTTAAATATGCATAGGTATTTGATTTGTATGTGGAGTGCGATATTTGCGCGAGTTTAGGAGCGCAATATCGTTACGCGGCGGAACGTGGCATATATCAACATACAAATCAAATAACATTTTTATTCGAGCGCTAGCGAAGGAGTATATAACCAAGTCCAAATTTGAGGTATTCCATATTTTAAATGAAAATTATCTAATGTGGGTCGCAGTACATATTTTGAAGGTTGAACTTATAAAAAAACGGGTCTTACGCCATACAAATAGTTCTAACAACTTAATTGCCTTTTCAATGTGATAAATGTTTTGTTTGCTTTTGTTAGCTAACGTTATGTTATTGCAAATATTTCAGTAGTCTAACTGTGTGACGAATAACCGCCATACGCGATTATTCTCTATTTGTAACTCCATGGTTCGGTGCACGAATACAGTCTTGCGGTTTTCCAAAAATCTATTTTTAACTCGTTGTTGTTGTTGCTGCTGTGAAATTCGCGCACTTATTTTCGCGAATCGCTTTCCACACTAGATTATTATTAGTCTATGTGTAATCCACAAGCAAATACTGCGAAGAATTTCAGGTCGGTTAGTCCTTTGATTAAACGTACATCACTCGCAATTTGTATGCGCCTCAGAAAATATACAAACTGTAAATAAAATAAACAAATTTGTGGTGATGTAGAAGGATTACTTTTATGAGGGGAAACATAGTTCCGCCACTGACCATTATGAACTAACGAGACGTCAATATGAAATATTGACGACTTGCGTTCCATTGTGTTTCAATGGGAAACGAGAGTACGTACAGTGGAACCTCTCCAAACCGCACACCCTGGAATTCACCTTTTCATAATTTGACTAGTCTGAAAATCATTTTGAGATGGTTGGATTACATAAAAATCCATTCCAGTTACTTAGGGGTGAGAGGGCTAAACGTGACTGTGTCTCAGATGATGTCTCAGATATCCACTACATTGTATGTGGTTTTTCGCTTCAATGACATTATGTCTAAGATATTGCTTACATATTGGCTTTTTAAGGAATTAAATACGAGGGAGCGCTAGCGACCGCAGTATTTAGTTTCTTAAAAGCCAGTAGGTGAACAATAACATATTTATGATTAGCCAGGTTTATAATGCAGTCTCCCTTCCTGTCAAAGACGTAGTCATTAAATATGGTAATATGTAACTTAGTGGGGTTAAATCTTGTAATATGTGAAAGAAGTAGAGCACAATTTGCTTGGAAAGTATAGGTTATTTGATTTGTATGTGGATATATGCACGAGTTCCGCAGCGTCCGATATTGCCGACTTTAGGAGCGCAATATCGTTGCGCGGCGGAACGAGTGGCATATATCCACATACAAATCAAATAACCCTTTTATTATATACGTACATCATTCGCAATTCATATGCGCTTCAAAACTATTCAAACTGTAAATAAAATTAACAAATTAGTGGCGATTTAGAAGGAACTATTTGGCGAGATGAAGCGTAGTACCGGCACGGACCGATATGAATTCACGAGACGTCAATATGGAAAAAATATTGACGTCTTCCGTTGCATTGTGTTTCAATGGGAAACGAAAGTACGTATATAATAATAGTTTTTATTGTTTACCCTAGTTTCTCGACTAATGAATTAACAGCATTTCGTCTCAATTAATCGCATATTGCGACACTTTCGCCAATATCTATTAAATTAATGCATTAAATGTTCATCTGCTATATTTAGAACTGATTGCACACCTTGTTGTCATCAGTTCACGAGATTCAAAGCATATTACCGCCCACACACGCGCTCACTTCGTGTCAAACCGCCAATCACATGCTAGTACAATAAGTACGTTATAGTTCACATATTTATTTTTTAAATTCAGTATATGAACAATAACTATTACTTATCGTCTATCCTCCGTGACATTTATCGGTGCCACACACGCCCCGTTGTGACGTAGTTGACCAACCCGTGAGTATGTATTTGTAACGATTGGAACAGACTACAAATAATATGAAAGACACATGAATAAAAGTTGGCGCAAGATGTTCCAATGACGTTAGAGAACAGTGTGGTATATGTTATTTTATTTCATACGGTTGGTATTCGCCATGTATAAACATAGTGTATTATCTAGAAAGGTGGTCTGTCGGCAGCCAATGAAAACGAGAGCACATTTGAAAACACAAAACAACAGAGGATGGTGAATCAACTTTAAATGAGCGTTAAGGTTGTGAACGCAGTAATGTATGTGTGAAATATGAATAAGTTACGTGAAAGGAAACATAAATTAAAACAACTTTACAAGAGCGTTAACGTTTTGAACGCACTAATGCATGTGTGAAATATGAAGAAGTTACGTGAAAGGAAACAAGAGCATAGATGATTTGAACACCCTAAGTATGTTATCTTAACCTAGTGGCGACCCGAGGATCGTGGATTTGTCACAGTAATATAGAGGACCATTGAATGAATGCCCACTGAAGCCCGATATCTGCAGAATGTATTTCACCAAATTGTGTTAGTTATAATTTGATAGCTGTTATGTCAAATGCACCTAGTAATGAAACTGACCGATGGCTTGTACATTCTAAAATTACAGATATTGCAACTCCATACGCCGCATATACATGTATAATTAGTAACATGAGACTATTCACATATAGTATATGCATTTATCACATCACTCTTTCGAGGCAAATGTGGTTGTGACTGGAGAAATGGTGCTTATGTTTTGCAACCAGTGTAGGTCCAGATCAGCCTGTGTATCCGCACAGTCTGATCAGGATCTGCACTGTTCGCCATTCCATCAACGAAACGCCCGTCGTGCTTCTCACAAGCAACATATATCGTTATCAGGCTATAGCAGTGTGCTATTTGATCACTTACTACGCTGGTTACGAAACCCACAAGCCACATTTCTTCAGCTACAGCCACAAATATCGTTGAACAAATGGTATCTTTCTATGACCTATATATTAACTAAGATTCACTGGTACAAACAAAAGTAGTGTATGTATATTGACACGGTCTTGTCTGTGTAACCGTTAGTGTTATCACCTCTAAGTAACTCCGTGTTAGGGAAATATCGAGGTATGTACATAATACAAGTAGTTATGCGTATTTAACTTTAATTTCATTTCATTACACTGCATTACATATTAAGCGTTAGGACGGAATAGTATTTCCAAATGTGCGTTTGAAGCTTTCTTTGTTTGCTTTGTTTACTTTCTACTTCATGGAGAATGACTTAAGAATGTAGCTAATGCACACTTTAATTGGCAAATTTATGATAATATGTTTGTGTCATATTGTAGAATTGTATCTCAATAACAATATAGCGAAGTATGAACGTCAACGCCTTGTAGGTTTATATATATCTTACTGCGCGAAATTTACATGTAAATGATATTGTGCATTTGTACCGTTGACCGTGGTGTAGCGATTAGTGCAAACTGTTGCCTATACAGCGGAAAACGTGCAGCTAATGTACTACTGTCTGTTTCACGAAAGCTGCCCAAATTGTACGGCTATATAGACAATTCAAAAACAAGATTTCTTTTGATAATATTAAATTAAAGGAAAAATTAAGAATGAGCCTTCTTTTTATTTCGTGAAATTTTGTCAAATATTGATTTTATTGCGAAAACAAAATTTCTCCATGTTAAATCCCCATAGACATCTTCACGGAGTGAAGATGTCTATGGGGATTTAACATGGGGAAAATGTTTTGAATTTTAGAAATACTGGACCAATTTTTTAAATTTAACTTTTGTTTTCTTAGTTAGATCATATCCAAGCTATCTAGCTAGGTTTCGGAGTCAATTTCCAAATTGTTTCGTTTTTTTACTTCTCCCACACTCCTTTACCTCTTTTTCCCCCATGTTAAATTCCCATAGAGAAATCAATTTTTCGTAATAAAACCAATATTTGACCGAATTTCACGAAATAAAAAGAAGGCTCATTCTTAAATTTTCCTTTAATTTAATATTATCGAAAATAATATTGTTTTTTAATTGTCTATATAGCCGTAAAATTTGGGCAGCTTTCGTGAAACAGACAGTAGTGAAGGACCCGTGGAGCTCCTGATCATCCAATGATTAATGCATAATTGTTTCGTAAATGTGATAGGATATATGCGTAACATACATGTGAACATTTTCTTCTTACTATATCCCACACAAAGCATAGAGTTGCCATATCGGCCATCTTAGCGTGTACAAGCCATCAGCCAGTTTTACATCTTATTGCGATTGACACATACCACTAATAATATGACAAACTCATGAATAAACTTTGGTGCAACATGGTGGGGATACATCAGATACAGCCTACTATGCCTTGTTTGCATAAAATTTAGATACAACTTCTTGATATTTGAATGGTTTGTTGACCCTTTGTTAAAATGTTTGAGAATTCAGTAAAGAATGTGTAACAGTAAGAACAATACATAGTGCTGTAGATATATACCTATATTACCATACATACTGCATCCATTCCAGTGACTTCTAAGCAGTTATCTGAGTGTATTGTACTAAATTCTACTTGCTTGCTATGCGAGTAAATACGGCTTTTACCTGTGTCAGTTGTGCTTCTAATAATAGAATGTGCATCAGTCTGATAAGAAATATTAGCATAATTTGAAAGGCGGCCATTTTATTTTTATTTTAAAATGGCCGCCATTTAAACTTCACAATCTAATATATATTACACATGTGTGTATGCAGTGGTGATATGTTGTATGTTTCTTCTGCTTATACTAAGACAATGGACACAAACTGTTGAGATTATTGCTAACAAGTACTGTGGTACCAGACATGATTATCTTCAAAATGGTCGCTGGAAATAAGTGTGTCACATACATTGCCACTGTATTACGTATTTACATGTATTACGTATTACGTATTGTTGTGGCTTATAGTTATGTTTCTTCAAATGATATTCTTTGTGTTGGTGGGTCATTAAGCACTATTACCTTGCATTATTGCCTCTACGCAGTGTTCTGTGTGTGTTGTGCGGTGTAGTCCGGGGACGGGGGTGACGTAGTTACATTATTTTAGAGAAAAGACAGTTCGCATGTGTCTCAGAACATTCAGTATTTTTTTGTTTTCATATTTTAATTTCAATGTAAAACATTTAATGGAGATCAAGGACCATTCTCACCCGCCTGTATACGGATAGCAGGAGCCGGGCCCGAGTAACTATTCAGCGTTTAGTAAACTTTTCAACGAAGTTTTCATATTACCATGCTAAACATGAATGTATACGTTGGACACTGCCTCAGCATTCGGTCTGGCGGTGTTGAGCTTGCCTATGTCTTCAATTTATATTATAAATACCAATGTTGCGCACCATGATAAAGCGGTCTGCGTTTTAGCTAAGTCCCTTCTGATCGGTACTGTCCAGCGTAAGTGAGGCGTTCAAACACCACATAAGCTTCCATCATGGTGCGACGCATTCATTTTGATATACACATTTTGTTTTTGGTTTGTTCATACAATGTTACCTTATTTCACCAACTTGTTCCTTAGCCATATTGTAAAACTGATCTTCTGCAGAGAAGAATTCACATAAGTGTAAAGCTTGTTTTCTAATCCTGTTCTCAATTGTATGTATATATATATATATATCACTTGCCACAACTTGAAATAAATAGTGTTTAAACTAAATGATATATTGGTCAGCACATGTGTTTTCCTTTAAAATAAGGAGATAAAATATGGCAAATAATCCATTTTATCCAATAAAGTGTATATTATTATCTTGTATATTGCATTGCAAAGGTAAATACTCATATTCTACATTGCTTCACAAGAAAGCGTGTGTTACGGCTATAGTATGCACCATCTGCATTCCATAAGATCTGCCATTGCGCTAGCAGACTGCAACTGGTCTCAACAATGTGCTGTCTTTATGGAGTCCAACTTGGTCGCCAATGTTTAGCTCTTTTAATGTAAAGCTACTATGCTTTTATCATAGCGTTTCTTGCTCTGTTGATGACGGCTGGATCTGATATTGTCACAAATCGAAACATTTCTTGGCAATACCTGCTCACAAGTGGTCAGTAAACTGGATAGAAGCCGCCATTCCATCAATAACTGTACATGTGACCATTCCGCGCTGGTTATGGGAGTTTCGATATTATAGTATACCCAAATATAGGTCTGTACATTCACCTTCTGTTTTTAAGAAACTGTATTTCACAATGAGTACTCTTCGCTTTGCTACATAGAGCATGTGGCATTTATGAAATCCCATTATTTTGCAAAATCAGCAAATTCCTGGTAGGCAAATTGCACCATGTACACCATGCTTACTGTAAATCCCTTTCAACTGTTCAATGGCCAGTTTGGAGTTCATATATATAATCTTTATTTCCTCCTTAAAAGGAGAGCATATGACACGATACAAATAGCAAACGAATACATGGTACATTTGAATACATTAGCTGGTAGAATAATAGTGACGCCTTGGGGTATTGCGACTACAAAGACTAATGTAATGCAATATCTCCAAATATAACGTCGCTATTATCATAACAGCAACAACAAAAGGAAGAATACATGCAATACATTTCTAGCGTATTCAGTTCATTTAAGCTTGCTTAATGTGCATAAAGCTACAATGACCTAACCTGGACGGATTGTCCACATTTTATGCGGAAAGCTGACCGCCATTTCCAGTAGCTGAGCACGCTGTGTTTCAGAGAGTATGTGATTTGTACTGCCCCCATTGATTAGGGCTCGTAACTGTCCCTCTGGGCTAAGGGATGAAAACCATGAATAGAACCCGATGCCAAAGACTTGTATGAGTTTGTCCCACAAGCAAACGCGCACCGTTTCGTTTTCTGGGCAATGGTAAACACAGTGAATTACCAGGCCGTGTGTCTGTACGTTGCATTTCGGACATGTCAACAGCTGAAACCTATCATACATTCTACCAATCATCTTCACTACAGATTGACAAACATCTGGACATATGAGGTTTCAATTTGCTTAATAACCATAGTGTGTGTGGTGTATTACCCGAATGTATTAATCCGAAAGTGTTTAGATCCGGGTCATTGTCAATGGTACGTATCCAGTGTATATCCTCCACTGAATACAAACGGCGTTTAATAGTCACTTTCCAGCAATACGGTGACATGAATTTACCCGTGTCAATGTAGCTATCTAACACATTCCCTAAGGAATATTTATTCACTAGTCTGTAGATGTCGGGAATAAATCCTTGAACTTGAATGCTGCCTGTTAAATTATGTTTATACGACATTAGGCGTTGTAGGAATATTTGTTTGGCGCGAAAGTGTGGTGGAAGATCACACAGTTGTCGGAGAAACACGAGTTTACGTCGATCAATTTCCGTCTCCAGTGGTAGAAACCCCAACATGCTTAGAGCCACCGTACTGCGTGTTTGGGACGGTAACGCCTGCATATACTTTACGCAGAATCGGTGCGCGCGTTCCAGTTCCAGAATGTTATCAGCATTGATGTCCGTCCACATTTCACAACCGTACAGACCTTTTGGTAGTACCGCGGAAATGTATATGTGTTTAGATGTTAAAGGATGCAATCCCCGCTCATATATGCCACAGTTTATCACACTTAAAAATGTGCCACGAAGTTTGTTGCACCCTTGTTTTACGTTAGCACCGCAATCTATACTCAACAAAACTAGAAACGTCCCTGTTTTATAGCCGGTGTAGCTCTGTCTATGTATGTACCACAATTTCAAAGTACATGTATTTTAAACCGTGGCGATGTTCAGAATACGATCGTGTAGAGTTTAGCCGATACACACGGTTTACATAGCGGCCAGTGACCGGAACGTTGATTTCCACTTTTTGCACGTGCACGCTATACTTGTCATCGATAAGGTGATTCAGTTTATGTCGTACCATTCATGTGATAGGGGCTATTCGGAAAATTAAAAAACTTTTTTAATTGTTCACTGTTTTCGATATGCCACGGCTTTCCGAAAACGAGCGAAATCAGGCAATTGGGATGCTGGCGGGTGGGATGGCCGCCAGGGCGGTCGCGCCTCGGTTTGGTTGCTGTCGGAAGACGATTGATCGTCTTGCAGCCCGGTACCAGCAGACTGGGGCTGTTCACGACCGGCAGCGACCTGGTAGGCCTCGTGTAACGACGGCTAGAGCCGATCGTTACATTACGTTGACGCACTACGTCAACGTCGATTGGCAGCCACAGTCACTGCTAGGCGATACGGTGTCTCAGGGCAGACCATTCGCAACCGGTTACGTCGTAACGCCCAACCAATCGGGCACGCCGCCCGTACACTGGTCAGATAATGACCCAACGTCACCGTGCTGCCAGACTGTTATGGGCGCGACGTCATCTGAACTGGAGAAGGGCTGACTGGAACCGAGTTTTGTTCACCGATGAATCTCGGTTCACAGTTAGTCATGCTGACGGAAGATTACGGGTATACAGGCGTAAAAATGAAAGATTCACCGATTGTTGCATTGTTGAGAAGAACAGGTTTGGGGAGGGAGCGTAATGGTCTGGGGTGGGATCATGGGAAACCGGAAGACAGATTTGGTTGTTGTACAGGGCAACATCAATGCACAACGTTATGTTGCAGATGTGCTAAATGCACATGCCTTACCATTTATCCGTCAGCATGGTCCTGGTGTGACATTGATGCACGACAATGCCCTACCTCACGTAGCCAGGGTCACCACTCAATACTTAAAGCAAAACAACGTCGACGTCATGCCATGGCCCGCGGTCTCCCCGGATCTCAATCCCATTGAGCATATATGGGATGAGCTGGGCCGCAAAGCACGAGCTAACCATCAGATTGACAATGTTCGCGATCTTACACGGGCGTTACAACGGGAATGGAGGAATTTGCCCAACGCACTGGTATTGCGTTACGTCACGTCGATGCGGCGTAGGATCATTGCATGCATTCATGCAAATGGTGGCCACACTCGGTACTAACGAGATTTACTGAATTTGCCACATTACTTATTGAAATTCCATCTCTAAACATTAAGTAACACATTTCTGAGTTTTTGTGATTTTTGATTTTGACCCCTACCGCCCTTGGCCGGTTATCTCTCGAATATTTAACAAGATATCCAAATGCAATTTATTGGCTTTGATACAGAAATGAATGAACTTGTTTTTCCATTTTGATTTTTAAAAGTAACCCTTTTGGTTTTTGATGAATCTTTCTTTAAACATGGAGGGACGTTTCTAGTTTTGCTCAGTAGGTATTTGTCACATATAATTCCTAAGTGGGTGTACTGTTCGTATTCATGCACAATGTCACATCCTAGCTTCCAGATTCGGTTGTTATTAATCGACCTATTCTTTGCGTCGTTGAAGACGATTACTGCACTTTTGGACGCGTTATACTGGTACCTCCACTTCACCGAGTAATCATGGCATGCTTGCATTAACATATATAGTCCATGCTTTGAGAACGACACAAGTACCATGTCATCAGCGACCGTTGGGCAGCACAAGTTTACACCGTTCATGGAGAAACCGACATTTAGTGACTGTAGATGTTGCAGGAGGTCGTTGATAAATAGGAGATATAGTGCAGGGGAGATAACTCCACCCTGCCTCGTGCCCTGCTTAATCACAAACCAATCAGAGTTATGTCCCTTATACTGCACACAGCTCGACATATCAGTGTACATGCTGGAAATAGCAGAGTATAACGTTTTGTGTATATTTGTCCGTATCAGTTTATTCAATAATCCAGTGTGCCAGACCGTGTCAAACGCCTTTTTCGTGTCAAGAAAACAAACATATAATGTACTTTTGTTCTCACGAGCATATAGAACCGATTCTCTGAGCACAAAAGAAGTCATTAGGCAACCGAGACCCTTCTGAAATCCACATTGCAGTGGGTTCATCACTAGTGAGTTGCTGGCTTGCAGTCTGTTGAGTATTATGCGTTCATACAATTTCAATATTACGGATGACAGTGTGATTGCTCTGTAATTGTTGGGGTCATGTTTTGTTTTGCGTCCACCCTTATGTAACGTTATGATTGACCCTTTTTTCATCGCACTGGGTGTATGTGAGGTCAATAACATGCCAGTATACAGTACTGCCAATAACTGGCAAAGTTCTGTGCCTCCATATTTCAAATGTTCGTAATTGACGTTGTCGACGCCGCAAGATTTCCCGTTTCTGCACGTCTGTAGCCCGGTATGTATTTCCGTTTCGCTGACGTTTCTCACCTGTTCAGAGTCTTCATTGGAGCAATGCACAATCCTTGCCTGATTGGCCATGTAAGTGTCTATTTCACATTTAAAGTCATTATCGAAGCTTGGTAGATCTAATGGCGAGTATAATTTTGCGAAGTATTTTCCCCATTCATTTGCAATATGGTTTGGCTGTCGAACTATGTTATCGTCGAATTTCATTTCCGCCCCCGGACTAGAATGAGAAGCGTTTCGACGCCTGTTAATCGCCTTCCAGAATGTTGCACTATCCACCTCCAGCGTGCGGTCTATTTCGCCTTCGAGTTTGAATTTTTTATATGCATACGTCGTAACGCAGTGTTTAATAATGTTAATTTTATTGTGAATAGTGTCTCCCATACATAATAATTATAATGTCGAACAATATGTGTAGATATAAATTAAACACTGTTGATGCGCACACTGATCTTACGCTACGTGGCTCGCCAAATAAACAGGAATATTTTAATTAATAAGTAGGAACACACATTTATAAAAATATTAATTTTGGAAGGATTCGAACTCATACGTGTAGGGACGAATGATGATCACATGCAGGCAATACGTGCACGGACCCATTGCACCACGGTGTCCAATACACTATCAATTTTGTATATATAATGGTCATTCACTACAAAAATGTTATGAAACATGTCAATTCGGGCTTGAAACCAGCACATGCGATCAAAACTTTTTCGTAGCCGTATAAGTTCGCCAGTTACCCGATTCGTTCCCGGACTGTTTGTTAACAATTTCAAGCTATATAATGCCATTCACTTTTGGCCAAAACAACGCACTGGATGACACAAACGTTAGAAACACGTTCTTTTGGACACTTTTGTGACATTCACGTGTGTCATAAGTTTCATCTAGCTACCGTCATTGTTCACAGAAACAATTACGCTGTGTGAATTCCGCAGCAGCCGCATTTTAATAATAGCCCGTTGTAAATCGTCATTAGTACATTATGGCTTAGACACGAATTGTTTGGGTACGCTCAAGTAAGGTACCCGGCTTCCTGGACGGCATGTCTGCTTTAGTTGAATATTTTCACAATATATTTCGTTCAGGACTCACTAGCGCAGTGGTGTACGGCGATGTGTCCCTCGTTAAACATGTTCGATAGCATGTCATCGTAGTTTGAATTAGACCCAGAAGCCTATACGTTTTGTTTTACTTATATTATTTTTATTTAATTTTACAGTTTGCCTTTTGTTTGTTTGTTTCTCTTTAGTAGGAAAGCTGTTCATGTGATCAATTATTTTGACACCAGCTAACCATAAAGTCCGAATATGTTTTGCAAAATATACGGGTATCCAGAAGGAAGAACTTTGTTAATAAATATTCGTATCACATTGGATATTTTCACCTGTCAGCAATGTCGTTACAACGGCATTGTACGTGTCATTTTTATCACTAGGGCATTTACACGTTCGCGCAGTCTGATCAGGCATATACCCTGGTATATATATCAGTCAGTCTAACGTTAGTTTTGTCTCTGAATCAATACATACAATGGCCCGACGAGTCAATGCTAAATGGAATGTAACTACGACTACATAAAACAAGCTCACCAACGCAAGCAAGTTTCCAACAAGCTTGGATTGGTATATTCACAAATATCATTCTAACTACTGATCAGGACTTAAACTAAGAGTGTTTGTGTTAGTGGGCAACCCATGTACAGTTTGTGAATGACACCGAAGATTGGCGACACTTTTAGAGTTACAATGCGAAACGACTTGCTCTGAATAGCCTCGCCAAAGTCTATATCATATACCAATTTCCTTATGGCGCCTCGCATGTTGTATAACCTGCTTAAGCTGGACATTAATATGTTGATCATAATATGATCAATTATATTATAGTATGTCCTTTTGTATTAGTATCACTGTAATTGATCTATAATTGTAAATAATTGTCCTTATTGAATATCACACGGAAGTGTGACAAAGTGCTCATAATGCTAACATACAGTGAAACCATTCAGAGTTGGACACCTTGTGGACCGCGCACGGTTTTCACGTAATGGAGGTGTTATGCATTTCCTAAATATCCAAGATTAATGCTATTTACCGCGTTGGAATTCTTATATATGAGCCAGTCATGTTACCAGTCCTGGTACAGCTTACCAACAAGGAGTACATTCTCAAATCATCGGCATTGAGTGTTATTATTATGACAGAGAGATATAAAATGTAGACGACAGCAAAGGGATATCTATGCGAAACATACTTTATTAATAGTTGCATGGTGCACATGCAGGAGATTTGTTTGCGGAACATTTGGATGGTGGTGTTCAGATTTTACTGGCCGTCCAAAAGTGAAAGTAGACGGTGTCGCCATATATGAGGAAATAACTCAAATCAAGCCGTACGACCCCGAGTTTGATATGCTGGCATGTTTATGTGCATGTACGGCTATGGGATATGTATTAGCTGATAATTGCCTATACCTACGTCATAATGTAGTGTTTAATGATGTTAAGTCATACATAATTATTATTATCGTACTTGACATCTCATTGTAAATACGGTTCCTTATTCAAAACACACCAGGCCGACATTTATGCAGTAGAGTGCTCATTGTGATAAACTCCAGTGAAATCTCTCAAACTCAGATGCAATGGGGACCTCGTACGGTGTCCATGTAATGGAGATTCCTAAATATCCAGTTCATGTGACCTTCGAGGTTGGATTTTGTATGCATACGTCGTCACACAGTGTTTAACAATGTTAGTTTTATTGTGAATAGTGTCTCCCATACGTACTATAATGTCGAACACGAAATAAAACACGGCAAAGCGTAGTACTAAAGTAGTAACGCGAAGAAAATATGTAGTAGTGCGTAGTGCAGGCTCGTACGCAGAGGGGTGTGACAGGTGCGTACGCAGCCTGCCCCCTTAACCCTTTCAACAACACATGCCTGTATAGTGGTATTGGCAAAACAAAGTGTAGATCCAGATGAGCCGGCTCGTGTTCATAAATTGACTGGTTTGAAAATTATTTTGTGATGATTGGATCGTGTTGCAAAATTAACATATGAAAATCCATTCCAGTTACTTAGGGGTGAAAGAAATGGTTAATCTGCCGAGGTCTGTCCGTGGATGTGCAAAAGAAAAATGTTTAGCCCTTCACACCGTCAATAACGCACCCCCCCCCCCCCCCCCCACCCCCCCCCACCTAAATTAAGTGTGCCTTCTGTTATGGCTGCATGTATGTACGTTTTTGTACGTATCTAATACGTTTTAATACATTGTAATATGAATAAGCTACGTACGAACCCCCTTTGCCCTTTCAACAACACCTGCCAGTATAGTGGTATTGGCAAAAAGTGTAGATCCAGATGAGCCGTCTCATCAGGATCTGCACTTTTTGCAAGTAATTTTCACAATTTTGAGAATGAAAACACCTCATGTTCATAACTGGACTGGTCTGAAAATTATTGTGTGATGATTGGATTGGGTTGCAAAATTAACATATCAAAATCCATTCCAGTTACTTATGGGTGAAAGAAAGGGTTAATCTGCCGAGGTCTGTCCGTCTGTCCGTGGATGTGCAAACAAAAATGTGTACCCCCCCCCCCCCCCCCCACCCCCCTAAATTAATTGGGCCGTCTGGTTTGGCGGCTGCATGTAAATACGTTTGTGTACGTATCTAATACGTTTTAATACATTATAATAGGAACCAGCTACGTATATCGAAACCTCACGTTAATTTTGAATATGTCAAAAACAAACGTGGCGGGAAAATTAACATTACCGTACAATATATAGCCGTATCTAATACGTTTTAATACGTATATTGCCGTTTGACGACGCATTAAAAGCGTATTAATAATTAGCCCTCAATACCCCAATGGATTTCATTCGTTTAGAGAGCAACGCGGTCCTCTTGTAGAGGCTACAATGGCAACCAACTCGAGTGACGAGGGCGTGAGATACCGGGGCAAGGTTGTCATAGTTACGGGCGGCAGTCAGGGCATAGGGAGGGGTTGTGCGGAGCTGTTTGGTATGTATATATTATGGACCACATTCCATAAATCAATAAAAAAGAATACAATTCCAAGACAAGCACATGAATTGAGGCTCATGTTACTTCATTGCCTGTCTGACGCATAATCTGCTAGTTGCTAAACATTATTGTGTTATTAACTAATTGTTAAATAGAGCAAAATGATTATTGATGCATAATACTGATAATCCATTATTATCACATGTTTACAATGCTGATATCAATGATAACAATGCCACATCGTGGACGTTTAATGTCAGAACTCTGTTGGACAATCTTGGATATTCATATTTATGGGACAGAAATTACATAACTAAACATCAGTTAAACATGGTCATACAAACAGTGTACGACCAATATTTACAGAGCTGGTACAGCTATGTTCGCAATACGTCAAAGCTTTCCACATATATCTCATTTAAAATCTCATTTCCATTGAGAAATACATATATGCAGTCAAAAACGATGCATTTAGAATCGAGCTAACCAGATTTCGATGCTCATCCCACAAACTTGAGATCGAGGAAGGTCGATACAGGCATGTGGATAGGCCCAATCGCTTATGCAATCAGCTCTGTAATATGAACGTCGTTGAAAATGAATACCATTTCCTATTAATATGTCCGTACTACACTCGCTTAAGACTTGCATGTTTACCAAGGTACTATTGCACATGGGCAACCAACACTAAATTCATATCTTTGATGAGCACCAAAAATGAAATTAGAAAATTGTACTAAAGAGACAATGGATAGATATACATGTGAGCCGTGGTCTTACCAGTGGAAACTTTACATCGGCGACCAGTGATGGCTCAGATCCGCCGACGCATTAGCATGAACGGATCAGGGCCGTTACTGTTTTCAGAATGGTTTCCATCTGGGCAGAAATGGACTGACATGTTATCTTGTTACGTGTATTTACTTTTATCCCGTCAACACAGTGCGTATGTGCCGTGAAACACGGTGCCGTGAAACATTTTTGATATCCAGTCAATACAATTTTTGAATTTTACAGCCATTTGTAGGTGTTGACGGGATAAATAGAATAGTAGGTTAGTGCCGTGAATGGGAAAAAATATCTGGCGCGGCACGGAAACTGGATGTGCTCGGCAGAGCCTCGCCCATCCCGTTTCCTGAGCCTTGCCAGATATTTTTTCCCATTCACGGCACTAACCTACTATTCTCTATGTATTTTCTTTGCTCTTCTTGCACCGCCAATGACAATGTATTCTGGCGAGAAGCAATACAGTGAATTGGTTAAATAGAGCATCTTACATAAGTGATGGTTCTATAAGAAACGAGGCTATATCGAGTGTGTTACCAAATCAATCAACGAGTTCAATAAACCAACACAAATGTTAGATTATATTTATTGCATAAGCACATCTCTATACATTGAAGCTGTAATAACGTGACTTCTGTACCGGCCTCATTTGCATACGTATTACACTAGTGTATTATGAGTTTTATTACATCGTGTTATTACACTGCGAACGTCTGTTTTATGTAATAACATATATTTTGTATAACAACAATAATGTACTGTGTCCCTCCCAATTGGCCGGGGACCATACACCGATCTTTTCTGTCAATTTGGATTTGCTTAAAGAAAATAGGAATTGTTCGTAATTTACTACATGTACTAACTATTAGTGTTCATATTTCAGTTCGTCATGGATCTAAAGTCGTCATCGCAGACATAAACAGTAAGTACTTAGTATATCGCACGTGCTTCATTCATAGATCAATTACAAGCACGTGCAATGTGTTTTTTATGTAATAGAAGTAAATCTCTGTTTAAATCAGGCTCCCATATCAACTTATATAAATAATAGTTACAGTTCATATATTGAATTTTTAAGAAATTAATTTCGAACGAGCGCTAGCGAGCAAGAAATGTGTTCATTAAAATTTCAATATGTGAACTATAACGTAATTATTGTTGACCCAGCCTAGTCGCGAAGCTCCGCCCTAAACGTGATTTAGAATCGCTATACTAGTATGTAATTGGCGTTGTGACACGAAGTGAACGCGGGTGTGGGCGGTAATATGATTTGGGTTTCGTGAACTGATGACAACAAGGCGTAAAATCAGTTCTAAATTTTGCGGCTGAACATTTAATGATTAATTTAATAGATATTGACGAAAGCGTCGCAATATACTATTAATTGAGATGAAATGCTGTTCTTTCTTTGGTCGAGAAACTAGTGTAAACAATAAATGTGTGGTATTCATTCAATAATTATAGGTTATTTGATTTGCATGTGGATATATACACAAGTTCCGCAGCGTGCGATATTGATCGACTTTAAGAGCGCAATATCGTTGCATCGCGGGACGTGTGGCATATATACACGTACAAATCAAATAGCCGTTGTATTATATACATATGTACGTACATCACTCATAATGTATATGCGCCCCAATAAAATAATCAAATTATAATTGAAATAAACACATTAGTGATGGTTTAGAAGGAACTATTTTACGTGGTCTGGCACTCACCAATATGAACTCCCGAGACGACAATATGGAAAAATATTGACGGTTTGCGTTCCATTGTGTTTCAATGGCAAACGAAAGTACATGTACGCATATAATAAATCACAGATATCATTAATAGCGTGTGCTTTACCTCATTTTAAATTTTTCTCATCAATTTTCAGGACTTATGGGTTTTACGACCAGTGTATATCCATGTCAGACTGTTGACATATATCTACACTGGTCATCAATTCATCAATGAAACACCGTTCATGCTTCTAACAAGCAATATTTATAGGTTATTTGATTTGTATGTGGATATATGCACGAGTTCCGCAGCGTGCGATATAAAGTCGCGCAATATCGTTGCGCTGCGGAATGAGTGCCATATATCCCGATACAAATCAAATAGCATCTGTATTATATACCTACACCATTCGCAATTTTTATCCCGTCAACACGGTGCGTATGTGCCGTGAAACACGTTGCCGTGAAACATTTTCGATATCCTGTCAATACGACCTACTCACTGCGTATGAATATGTGCGGTTGCTGGGATTATTTCCTTGCATTTTAAAGCCATGTATATGTGTTGACGGGATAAATAGAATAGTAGGTTAGTGCCGTGAATGGAAAAAAATATCTGGCGCGGCACGGAAACGGGATGTGCCTCGCCCATCCCGTTTCCTGAGCCTTGCCAGATATTTTGTTTCCATTCACGGCATTAACCTACTATTCTCTATATATGCGATTGAAAAACTATACTAAATGTAAGTAAAATAAACATATTAGTGGTGATTTAGAAGGAACTAGTTTGCGAGGTGAAGCGTAGTTCCGGCACTGACCAATATGAACTCATAAAACGTCAATATTGGAAAATATTGACGTATTGCGTTGCATTGTGTTTCAATGGGAAACGAAAGTACGTATATAATAAAGATCGTTATCAGGCTACAGGAGAGTGCTATTTGATCAAGAGCGACAATGGTCACAAATCCCACAAGCCTAATTTCTCCAGTATGTTATTTTATAACATACGTTTTGATATATTTCAGCCGAGAATGGGAACCTACTAAAAGAGAATTTAAATAAGAAAGACCATGCTGGGGAAGCGATGTTTGTAAAATGTGACATCACCAAGGAAACCGATGTTCAGGTTGAAACAATTTCATGTTTAGCAATATTTTGATTAGCAAGTTTGTTGACAATGGGCTTGAGGTTAATTTAAAATTAAACGTCAACTTTATTTTACAATGATTACAAACAAACGCGAAAAAACTAATGCAAATTCTTTCACATGCACATATGGAGGAATAAAGGTACACGTAGTCCTTCTTGTGTGAGGAAATGGCTGTACCCGGAGAAAACTCACTTGCCATTTCTGGCCTCCCCATACCATCAGTTCACGTACTGCTCTGTAGCCCATTTCACCAAAACTGCAGCAAAGCTTACTTATCTTGTTCAGTACACTCTGAGGGAGAAATATTCAATGTAAGGATATATTCATTATGTTTTATTATACTGAATGCATTACTTTATCACAGCCATTATAACTTCAGTATAATAATGATGCATACTTTAATCATCAAATATATGCAGTCGTTAGTTTTATATGACATAATGCTTTTCGGGGAAAATAAATGATTACTCCCTCGAAGTATACTTAGCTAGATAAGTTTGGTGAAATTGGCTACGTGTCAAGGATCGAACCTGGACCGCACTGGTGATATGCACACTCGTTACCAATCGCGCTGACTGGACAACGGAAAAGCTCCTATTTTGTTAATCACGGAGATAAAGCCCTTCATATATTGACTAAAATTCGAAATATGTTCGGGAAATAAAATTGTAATTATTTCTAATGTTCTACTTCCATATACCAGGCGATGGTCCGCGTTGCCATGGAGACGTATGGCAGGATCGATTGCCTCGTCAACAATGCCGGAATCAGTAAGACATATATGCTGCTGCAAGTTCATAACATAAGCATAGAAGATGCCCATTAACATTTATCCACCATGTGTTATGATATGCTGCAGTATTGATGAAATAAGCGTCAGTTTATTTTCTACGGTATCCCATGAATTTAGTCCACTACTTGTAGAGCATTAAATATATTCGGTTTCTTTTGCTGTCATTCATATCCTTTTCATGACTGATACTCTATGGCACCAAAAGAAGATGTATGCATATACCTGACTGAGATGATCACTTGGCATTGCCATTGGATTGCCTACCATTCATGCATTATAAAGACAGTTACTTTTCTTTGCTCCAATAATGTGCGGATGTTGTCGAGTGCAGCTGTGCATGTTTCTGAAATTATTTTTGTTGTATGTATTTAATGTTATCTCTTCATTTGTGTTACCTGTGAATTCATGTTTATTATGAGGTTCTTGTCTTGTGAGCTTTTCGTGTTTACACATTACGCATCTACCAAATATATTAACCCTTTCAACACCACAGGCCTGTATAGAGATATTGGCAAACATTGTAGATCCAGATGAGCCGGCTCGTGACAAGCCGTCTCATCAGCATCTGCACTTTTTGAAAATACATTCAGTCATATTTTTGAGAACAAAAACACCATCTTTGAATAAATGGACTACATGTAGTTTTAAAATCATTTTGTGCTTGTTGGATGGTTTCAATAATTAACATATCACATTCCATTCCAGTTACGTATGGGTGAAACGGTTAATGAACATTGCATAACTATACATTTTTACATAACTACAAATGATAAATGTCGCCACTTGTTATTTTCCAGGTTCGAAGACTACAATGGATAGTTTGACGACAGAAGAATTTAAAAAACTCAACGATCTGATGATACTTGGTGCCTTTCAGGTCTCCAAGGTACTGATTTCGATGCTATGTTAATTTCTGTAAGAGCATTTCTTTCTTTAAAAACTAATATACAGTCGAAAGTATTAATTTCCAGTATATCTTTGTAAGAAGACAGAAAACGTCCATGCAAAATGAAGTCCGAAAACTCCGTCCAAAATGTTAACCCGATGAGACCGTGTTCAAAGATTCCATAATCAAACTCTGAAATATACTTAAGGCCAAAATAAACTTTACAGTGTATAAATGGTTCTATATTTCGTGAACAAGTATGTTTAAAAACCTGATGTAAAATGTTTTTTAATGCTGAATCTAATCTGCAACTACTGCACGAAAACATTAGATGCATGAGTTTAAAGAAATTGTGTAAACAATGAAAAGAAAACGACAACCCTTCATTTCCAAAACTACAGTAAAGAGAACACAATTTGGAAACTTTCCTAGTCAATATTGATTATCCAGAGCATACAATGGATCGCATACAGTGATTAATTAACCGTATTCAGTACCTGGTGTGCCCACTTGGGCATTGATCAATGTTTGGCAACGTCTGCGCATTGAATGTACACATGACCGAATGACACGTTGAGGCATTGCTTCCCATTCTTCCTGAAGAGCTACTTCAAGATGTCTAACGTTATCAGGTGGATTTGGTCTGGACCGAACTCTGCGTCCCAGCTCATCCCAGACATGTTCTATATGATTCATGTACATGGGCTGATAGATGACCAGGGCATAACATTAACCTTACTACCAACCACGTAGACATTGGGTTGTTACACGGGCTGAATGGGGTCGGGCATTATCGTGTTGGAAATACTGCAGTGTGTACATTCAATGCGCAGACGTTGCCAGACATTGATCAATGCCCAAGGTGGGAACACTAGGTACTGAATACGGTTAATTCATCACTGTATGCGATCCATTGTATGCTCTGGATAATCAATATTGACTAGGAAAGTTTCCAAATTGTGTTCTCTTTACTGCAATGTTTTGGTGCAGTAGTTGCTGATTAGATTCAGCATTAAAAACATTTTACATCAGGTTTTTAAACATGCTTGTTCGCGAAATATCGAACCATTTATATACTGTAAAGTTTCTTTTGGCCTTTAGTATATATATGAATCACAGTAACAATTATGTTTTATTGTCAGAAAATGAAAATATTATTTTACTTTTTTCTTCAACGTTTTTTCTATAAAAAATATGCTGAGTTATTGATGAAAATGGAATATCATAATAAATAACTGTAATTGTCAGTGTGTCCATCTAACGGGAATATTGAGCCAATAAAAAGAACTGCAATCTTACATTTGTTTTCGCGCCAATAAACAAATGTTGTCATGAATAATTGTTCTATTACCTGATTTATAAGACCAAAACATACATTTGAAGCATGCCTTGTTCCTTAGTATACATGTCAAGTCTCTATTTCACTCCACCATCCCATTACGTTTACACTGTCATTGAATTCATAATGGAAACGCCCATTCAACGTATTGCGTTTATATTCCAGTACATTACATTAGCCCCACGTGACGTCGCGCGACGTTGTTGATTCGTTAAAGTTTGTTTGACGTCATTAGATTACGTGACGTTCATCGTCGTTGTCAATAACGTCATGCTATCGGCAACGTCGACAAAACGACGTAAAACAATAAGATTCCTAATTTTAACGCCGTATATGGTTATTTACATCTTTGAAACTATCCTAAAATGCAGTGTACATATAAGTAATGAAACCATGGGCAGTTGCGTTTACTGTAGTATGAACAACAGTTGGCCTGTTTAAAGTTTGCGATGATTCCTTGGGACTTTAAACAGGCCAACTGTTGTTCATAATACAGTAAACGTAACAGCCCACGGTTTTATTCTTTACAACCATGCTAATAATCCATTTATTTGAAGCATGCCTTGCCGTACATTCGGGATGTGCAGGGAAACATCATCAACATATGTAGTATATCGGGAGTGCTCGGTCAAGGACAACGGATAGCATATACCACACAGAAGGTGAGACTAATATATTCAAATACTGCCATACTGGTAAACCAGCCGGGCAAACAGTACAAACCAATTCTATAAAACTATCAGTGCAAACGGTATTGCACCTACAAATGCCTTCCTCGTTCGCCGGTGGTGAGCATACAGGAATATTTACACCTTCCATCAATTCATAATACAAACGTCCATTCAACGTATTGCGTTTACATCCCAATACAATACATTAGTCACACGCGATGTTGTTGCGTGGTTAAAGTTCGCAACGTCGCTGTTCCAGGAATTGCGACAAAATGAAGATTATTGTTAAATTTTAACGCCATATGTACGGGGCGCCAATTGTACGGGGCGCCATGCAGGACAGGTTAATTATGTGTACAAAACCAATTTTGTCCAGACAAAATTGAGTTTTGTAACACTAAAAATCACAAAATCCAATTATGTAAAATTCTGATACAAAAACCAATTTTGTCCGGACAAAATTGAGTTTTGTAACACTAAAAATTACAAAATCCAATTATGTAAAATTCTGATATACAAAATTCAGTTTTTGTTATAAAGGATTCAATTTTGTAAGACAGAATTGAGTATAGTGAACAAAATTCAGTTTTGTGGGACAGAATTCAGCTTTGTCCACAAAAGTCAGTTTTGTCAACAAAAATTAGTTTGCGTAACTGATAGTCTATATCATCTCTACGTTGATTGGTTGAGATCGGTCTCAGTCCATTTTACTAGATGGTGGAGTACACTTGCAGGTTTAAATATTTCAAAGCGAAAATATAACCCAATATATCAATATTATACTTCTTTATGGACAGTTATTTTGGTTATATTATGATTACCGGGACAACCGCAACGCAAAACCGCCGCAATCTCCAGCCGAAACGTGCACACACATCAACTATTCCGCCGCACCACCACACGAGACCATTTTATCGTGGGACCTTGCTAGCACCCCGTGTATACGTTTAAACAGTAAGAATACATTGCAACACTAAGCTACAAAGCAGTAACAAGGGTGTTTCATCCAGCGTTATCTGAAACTTCTTCAGACGCCATTTTGGATCGCTGATCGGCGACCGTGACCCATTTCTCCAGTCCAGTTTCTGACCAATGGTAATCCTTCTTACATGCGTGTGCAGAATTGAATTTTGTGACACAGAATTGAATTTTGTGACACAGAATTGAGTTTTGTGGCACAAAAGTGAATTTTGTGACACAGAATTGAGTTTTGTGGCACAAAAGTGAATTTTGTTGACAAAATCAGTATATATTTAATTTTGTTTTGTTTTTGTCAAGTTTATAAGTACAAAAATTAATATTGTTGACAAAATTGAGCCATGTCCCACTTGGCGCCCCGTAAGGGCGGCCAAATATCAAGTAGTTTATATAAACATTTTAACAATAGCATCGTTTTACTTCAAGTAACCAACATTGGGATAGCGTTATTAAATGTATGTACATAGTCAATACATAATTACAATAAACGGTTGCCATGGCAACCAATTCACAAAATGTTATTTTCCATCTAAGTTCCATCATGTTTGTTGCTGATATATGTTTATACATATTATTCAGGCCACATTTGTATCATACTGTATCTGACCAATGGTAGTCCTTCTTACATGGGTGTGCCATATTTGGGCAACAGAATCGAAACGTATGCAAATATGTATACGAAACGAAATTGAATTTTGTTACACGGAATTGAATTTTGTGACACAGAATTGAATTTTGTGACACAGAATTGAGTTTTGTGGCACAAAAGTGAATTTTGTGACACAGAATTGAGTTTTGTGGCACAAAAGTGAATTTTGTTGACAAAATTGAGCCATGTCCCAATTGTACGGGGCGCCAAGTGGGACATGGCTCAATTTTGTCAACAAAGTTCACTTTTGTGTCACAAAATTCAATTCTGCATACGTTTCGTATACGTATTTGCATACGTTTCGATTATGTTGCCCAAATATGGCACACGCATGTAAGAAGGACTACCATTGGTCAGATACAGTATGACAAAAATGTGGCCTGAATAATATGTATAAAAATATATCAGCAACAAACATGATGGAACTTGGATGGAAAATAACATTTTGTGAATTGGTTGCCATGGCAACCGTTTATTGTAATTATGTATTGACTATGTATATACATTTAATAACGCTATCCCAATGTTGGTTACTTGAAATAAAACGATGCTATTGTTAAAATGTTTATATAAACTAGTTGTTATTTGGCCGCCCTGGCATCCGCATACATGATTAGTCGCAATAAGATTATTGGATAGAACTAGAGGTATATATTTTGTAATCATAATATAACCAAAAGAACTGTCCATAAAGAAGTATAATATTGATATATTGGGTTATATTTTCGCATTGAAATATTTAAACCTGCAAGTGTACTCCACCATCTAGTAAAATCGACTAAGACCGATCTCAACCACTCAACGTAGAGATGACATAGACTATCAATTACGCAAACTAATTTTTGTGGACAAAACTGACTTTTGTGGACAAAACTGAATTCTGTCCCACAAAACTGAATTTTGTTCACAAAACTCAATTCTGTCTTACAAAATTGAATCTTTTATAACAAAAATGAATTTTGTATATCAGAATTTTACATAATTGGATTTTGTAATTTTTAGTGTTACAAAACTCAATTTTGTCTGGACAAAATTGGTTTTTGTATCAGAATTTTACATAATTGGATTTTGTGATTTTTAGTGTTACAAAACTCAATTTTGTCTGGACAAAATTGGTTTTGTACACATAATTAACCTGTCCTGCATGGCGCCCCGTAATATGTGGTTATTTTTAATTTTGAAACTATCAGAAAATGCAGTGTAAATATAAGTAATAAAACCATGGGCTGCTGCGTTTACTAGGTTCCGAAGGTCTCCTCGCAAACTTTAAACAGACCAAATGTTTTGTGGACCCCAGTAAACGCAACATAGGACTCCTGACAAACTTTAAACAAACCAAATATATTGTTAACCCCAAAAACGCAACAGCCCATGGTTTTATTCCTTAATTGGAAAGCCGGAAAGTTTCATGTGTTGGAATTAGAGGGCGAAAAGAGTATGGTTTCCAATTACCATTAGAATTGCAATAACTTGTCAACTATGTATAGACTACTGAATTATATGTTTCTGGTATATACATACATGTACTTGGACACACAAAATGAATATGTTTAGATATGTTAGATCTAGTCTAACATGAGGTACTGTCTGTCACCAGTGTTAACACAGGTATCTCGACGCGCTAACATGGTTAATTCACAGTAAATATGCTACAAGCATTAAAGGTACATGTACATGCCCACTCAGTAGGCACACAATGTTTTTTCTAAGAAATAAATAAGTGTATATTTGTGTCACTATTCCACCAGTTCTATAGACTACGAGTGCCCGCTATACAGATATAATCAGGTAGTAATATATAGTTTACTGATAGTGACTCGTGGTGGTATCGGTCTATTTTCATATGCAAATGAGGCATGACATTTTTTTAATTATTTATACTAATTAAAGGAAACACAGTATCGCCCCTGATATCAGTGTAAATTTACATCTGATGTAAAATGTATAATAATGTCAATAAATACGTGGGGTAATGGTGTATAACGGGCACTCGTATTTCTTAGAACTGATGCAATAGTGATACAAGTATACACTTATTTAATTCCTATCAAGAACAGTTTGTTCCTACTGAGTGGGCATGTACCTTTAAGATACACGTTCAGTTTGTGTGGAACACGAGTCACTTGCAGTATGCTGCATATACCCTATACATTTATTTCTCTCTTCTCGCTTTAATTGGATGGCTGGTATTCGAGTCTTGTGTTTATGGGTACTTGCTCGTAAATGGATGACCAGTTGTATTCAATTTCATTTTAAACCAACGTATCCTCATATATTCAGGCTGCCCTAATTGGAATGACAAAGGCGATGGCGATTGACGAGTCCAAACACGGCGTTAGGGTCAACAGGTAAATTGCTAAGATGCAACCATTACTTTGTATCTTTGAGAAACAATCCCATAAATACTGCATTGAATGTCTTAAGCAATACACATGTCCAGTGCAGTGTTAGACCTCAAGAAGGAATATCGGTGTGAGTCATTAAAATAATTAGTGTGTGATCAACGATAGTGATATCAAATGAGAAGGAGTTAAAAGCAAACGTTACTGTACCATATTGGATACTACAAGGTTCGGTCCTGCATCCGATGTTTTTTATTTGTCTCCGTTAATTACTATACCGGATAGTCATATTGCAATGATGCTGCATATTTTTGTCTTTAGAAGATTCTGTTTCAGTACGTCCCATTTGATTCGACAATTGTTTAAATCAATGTATGTGCTGTGAGCATAGTAGATATATTTACATCGTCTTGTAATTTTGATGTCCCCTACCTAGCCTATCTCCCGGCCACATCTGCACGCCCTTGTTTGACAAGCTGATGCAAGGCTCTCCGAGAGGTTACGCATTGTCGGAGTTTCGTACGAAACACCAACAGGTATGGACAGTACACAAACAGGATATTAGAAAGCTTAACGATACCATGTCGCATCCATGATTTTAAATCGATAGTGACAAAAGAAATTATTTTAAAATAATTTACACAAAAAAAAATATTTTGTCAAATATTCCGTAATTTTACCGTAATTCCTGATATGTTTTATATTAAAAAGTATTTACATATACGCCTGTATTGGCGAAAACTCATAGATGCGATAATGGTATCTGTCCAAAATGCACGTTCAGTCATGTGATCTATGACGTGTTTGCAGCGTTTCACCTGGCCCAGTGTGGACACCACTATTTGACAGTCTGATGCATAGTTTTCCGCGGGGAGACACATTAGTCGAGTACCGCACCAAATACCAACAGGTAAACCCCACTGGATACCTCTGATTGTACTCCATTAGTCAGATTAAAACAAATATGGCACACGGCCCGGCATAACAGTGCATATTATTGCTCATTGACCGAATGCAAGCTGACCGATAACGCATTACCGAATATAAGGTTTGACCATGTCCAGTCGTGGGTAAACGTTTGCAATGGCACGAGGGAACAGTTTGAACCCGCGGACTTCGGCTCAAACTGTTCCCGAGTGTCATGGAAAATGTTTACCCACAAATGGACATGGTCGAACGTTATTATTACATTTCCGTCGAAAATATCGTGTAATTTGAGCATACATGCAGTTACTTTCGGTACGTTGATAACCCGTTTAATTCAAACATCTGATATGACGTAGACGTATTTCGGGGCCGCAGTACACGTCGTGTGATGCAGCGTACAATTTCAAAAGTTCAGTGCAACAGTTGTGGTCAGGTGACGTAATGGCGCGTTCTAGTAATGTCATAAGTCACATGCATTACGTAGGTGTTGGTTTGGCCCTGAAATGAGCAGTGTCTACTGCCATGGTCAAACAGCACGCGCTGTACGTTTCAAAATGGCTGTGAGCGGTGTCAAACAACGGCAGTCATGTAAATATAATGTCTGTGTAATTACATAGTGCGAACAAGTCGGCGTTATTTTCAATGAAAGCCATTTCATATTTCCTCAAACTGCAGCATACTACATTGGCTCTTTTACAACATATCACGGTCAATAAGCATTTGAAAACTACTTTATGAACGATGTGATGTTACCGAATTACATCAATGTAATAGAGTCGGCTTGAAAACGGCATGAATACCTTAGCAAATATCGGAATGCTGGTTGCTTCCACAATGGAATGGCGAACCGTGCAGATACTGGCTGATCCTAATATATCGTAGTCGCAAAACAAAGTGGTCGCAAAACCAGTAAGCCCCATTTCTCCAGTAGCAGCCATATATGTGTGAACTATGTATTCAACATAACAAGCAAACACTGGTATTCATTAGAATTCGTCATATTTGCAATATTTACTTGAAATGGAACAAAAGTAAACATCAAAGTTCACAAAAGTAAACTGTGTTGTTCACTGTTGTCCAAGTCAATGTCCACTACTAGTGCACAACAATTCAACCCCAAGTGCAATCCATGTTAACCAGGGTGTCGGTGTCAATGTCTGTGTTAAAGGACCTGTGTATGATCGGCTTAACTGTGTTGTTCACTATTGTCCATGTTGATGTCCACTTCTTGTGCACAACAAGTCAACCCCAAGTGCACTCCATGTTAACCAGGGTGTCTGTTCAATGTCTGTCTTAAAGGGCCTGTAAATGCACACCTCTGGCTGTGACTGATGAAATTGGTCTTATGCGTTTTGCGATCAGTGTATATCCAGATCCGCACAGTCTAATCAGGATCTGCACTGATCACCAGTCAGTGAAACGCCTGACTTGCTTCCAACAAGCACGTTATCAGGGTACAGGAGTGTACTATATGATCAATAGCTACATTACTGTCTGTTTCGTGGAATGCTGCCCAAGATTTATTGCTATAAAAAGATTCCCAACGGATTTTATTTTTATAAAACTATCCAAAACAGTTTTTTACAAATGAACCTCCATTTTATTTCACGAAAATCCGTCAAATAATTACGTTATTTCAATAAAACTGCCACGGACGGAATTTGCCATACAATTTGTTGTCTGATTTTCATGAACAAATAAACAACTTTAGACATAATGGTTCAGAATGAGACATTTTCTGAACATTTTAATGTGTATGTACACCATTGTGTCAGTCGTCAGTTTAAATAAATATCGAAAATCTTTTGGAATGGCGGGATGGCGGGAATTCCAATGTCATCATCTTCTATTTTCACCAAATTCAAGAAATTTACTGATGAAATTTAGAAACAAACACCGACTAATCGAAGCAGGGTGCGTATATTTTCAGAATGGTAAGATTTGTTCACATAAAGACGATGTTAGTGCCGTTTTTTTATGATGAAATCCAGGAAGCTGTTCGACAATAGGTAAATGTCGAAAACTGCTCGGCGCGTGACATTTTTAACATGGGAGACCCCCATTCCCTTCATCATTTAGGGCTATTACTTCATTCTAGGACCGAATTTCGAAAAACAAAAAGATGGCTCATCCCTAAATTTTGCTGAAAAATGACTTTATGTAAAACAAATGGAGTTTTAGGGTGTTTAAATAGACTTAAAGGTTGGACAGGTCTACGTGAAACAGACAGTAGTCAAAAATCCAATAATCCCAATTTCTCCAGTCATAGTCACATATATTCCACACACATGTAATAAGTAAACACTGGTAGTTATCATAATTGCCGCATTGACTTCACAGTGACCACTAGTATACTTCAATGTTCACTGTTGTCTACGTTGAGGCCAACTTCTATTTCACTACAGGTTTCAACCAAGTGCCCGCCACGTTCACTATGGTGTTAATGTAAAGGTTTGTCTTAACCCTCAGAATGCGGTAAATAACAAATTGTCGTCTGTTGTTCTTTCATTTGCTGCCTTTATTTTAAATAAAAATATGGTTAGCCACACTTTAGAATCATTTGCCATCGAACTTATGCTAAAGTGGTGCCAAACTATGTTTTTTTTTATACAAATAAAAATTACAAAACGTACAGCAGGCGACCAAATGTAATTGAGCATTGTAAGGGTTAAAGGGCCTGTCCATGCACATTCACCCTATTGCAGTTGCTGGGCCGGCTGGGTACGGTGGAGGAGGTGGCTAAAGCCTGTCTGTTCCTGGCCGCCGACGCAACATACTGCACGGGAACAAACCTACACCTAACTGCGGGGGCGGAGCTAGATTTCGGGATAAAGGGAGAAGAAAAAATTCTCGACCTGTTGTCTAAATGATAATTAGAAGCACATGAATGGAGAATATAAAAAATAGACCTGTTGTCAAATTGTAACTACAAAGAGTGGTGGCGGAGCTACACTTTGTGATAAATGGAAAATACAATAAACGGACCTGTGGTCAAATTATCACTACGAAGATTGGTGGCGGGGCTAAACTTTGTGATAAATGGAATCTACATGTATAATAAACGGACCTGTTGTCAAATTGTTATTACGGAGTGCAGTGGCGGAGCATGACTTTGTGATAACAGGAGGAGACAAAATACGGGACCCGATGTGAAAATGACAATACGAAGCACGGAGAACACATTTATGCGAAAAATAAAAATTCATTGATTTTCTTTTTACTGAAACATTTATTTCACATCAATGTAATTTCTTAGCAAATTATTTTCCATATTCATGTTACGATCAACAGTAACCTGCATTTTCTGACTGATACGCATGACGACTAACAATTTGCCCTGCGTGATAGCCAGAAAATTCTAGTTATATCAAATGAAATACACGTATATCATTGACCTTTCTAGTTGCGAACGGTAACTCCGTAGCCGGTACGGGAATATATTGCAAGAGTTACTGTTCGAAACAAGGGCCTGTCCAGTTCAGAACCAATTTCCAGTTCCCCACCATAGACTGGTCCGTCGCGGTTTCGTATATAAATAATCCCAGGTCAGTGAGCATGTAGACAGTATGGAAGCGTTCCGGAGCCGATGCTGTAATAGTCGTATCTCCTAATTAGGATTTAATATGTCATAATTAGGAGTTAGTAAGTCATAAATAGGAGATAGTAACTCCTAATAGGAGATACTAAGTGCTAATTAGGAGATACTATCTCATAATCAGGACTTAGTATCTTCTAATTAAGAGATACTAAGTACTGTAAACGTTGTCCGTGCTACTACGACGATCAGCCTGGAAACTACGGTGCGCCTATTATGTAATACATAATAGACAGATATGACAACGGCAAGCTATAAATATTATGTACAAAAGACGAGCTATATCTGAGCATTTCTCCCATCAATCTCAAACAAAATAAATGTTGATGTGTGAACTTTACAATCTGATGACAGCCTATGATAGTGTACCCCCCCCCACCCCCCCCCCCCCCCCCCCCCCCCCCCCCCCCCCCCCCCCCGCAAGTGTGAAAGTGTTACTACGAAGCGCTGTAGCGGCGTTCGACGTTGTGATGAATGGAATATATTAATGACATGTTGTCAAAATGTTATTGCGAAGTGCAGTGGCGGGCGGAGCATGACTTTGTTTTAAAAGGAGAAGACACAATATGCAATTCTAGTTATATCAAATGAAATACACGTACAGTGGAACCCCTCTAAACCGAACAACAAAAACACACATGTGATCATGATTTTGATGGGAATCTTGGTAAATTAGCTCAGGTGATGCCTGATTTACAGTGAAACTTCTCAAAACCTGACACCCTGGGGACCTCCCAGGGTGTCCGGTTTAGCGAGATTTCACTGTATATCATTGACCTGTCCAGTTCAAAACAATTTTCGGTTTCGTATATAAATAATCCCAGGTCAGTGAGCATGTAGACAGTATGGAAGCGTTCCGGAGCCGATGTTGTAATAGTCTTATCTCCTAAATTACGATTTAGTATGTCATAATTAGGAGTTGGTAAGTCCTAATTAGGAGATACTACGTCCTAAGTAGGAGCTATCAATGATTCAGTATACCTGTATTTTACAGTAATACTGAATCATTGATAGCTCCTACTTAAGACGTTATTATACTGAATTCATTACATTATCACAGCCATTTTGGCTGTGATAATGTAATAAATTCAGTATAATAACGTCTTAAGTAGGAGCTATCAATGATTCAGTATTACTGTAAAATGTGTCTATTCTACTACGACGATGCGCCTAGCGAAAGGAAGATAATACAGGGACAATAAGATGATTGCTCTTAAGGTGGTCACGTGATCAACTTCATCATGTTTTTCTTTCAAACATCACAAAGCATATTTCTTTAATACATTAGTACCTTGAGTTGAGCAGATTGTGCAAGCAAACAGTGTTTGTGGCATAAAACATCCGGATTATTTTTCATACCGGCGCATGAATATCTGCCTATTTAGCATCGTTAAACCTTAAAGGTACATGCCCACTCAGCAGGCACAAAATGTTCTTTATAGGAATTAATTAAGTGTATAATTGTGTTACTATTCCACCAGTTCTAACAATTACGAGTGCCCGTTATACAGATACAATCATTTAGTAATATTTAGTTTACTGATAATGATGCGCGGTGGTATCAGGCTATTTTCATATGCAAATGAGGCATGATATTTTTTAATTATTTATACTAATTAAATGCGTCACATGAAGAAAAAAACAGATTATAAAGTATGATCATTACCCATAAAAAATAAATACAGAGAATAAATTGTAATGTCCGTTAACATTTTAAGGAAACACGGTTATCGCCCCTGATATCTATGTGGAATTTTATGTCCGATATAAAATGTATAATACTGCCAATCAATACGTGGGCTAATGGGGAATGAATGTTTATTTTGCCAGAAAATGTCTCAGATGATGTCTTTGATATACAGAACATTTTGTGCCTACTGAGTGGACATTTACCTTTAATGAAGCCATACTGCACCGTCATTAACATTTCTAATTTTCTAATTGTTCAACTGTACACGCGTTTTCACTGGCGGCCATCTTGTTTATGCAAATTATTGGGCTTAAGCTCCTACTTTGAAAAATACATCATGCATAAATATATACATGTACATGTATATATATCTCGTTGTAACGAATTAATAATGGATTTGTTTAGAACAAATTTGAATTCGTTACAACGAAATAATTGAATTGGTTAGAACGAATTAGAACGAAATAAGTGAATTCGTTAGAACGCAATAATCAAATTAAATTTGAATGCGTTAGAAATTTTGCTGGAAATAAGAAAATATGAGGTGCACTCATATCCAAAATATGCACCGAAATCGGTTGAAAATACAGTTTAAAGCCGCGAAATTAAAAGCCCGATTGCCCACCATATTTCCTTATTTCCAGCAAAATGTAGGTAAATCTACGAGGACGGTGACATCGACATGTGTTGTTATTAAATTGTTCGGGTTATCTGCGCTTAATGCAGTCAAAATAGCTTCAGTAGTTGCTGAGATATTAAATAAAGTGCATGTATGGTCTGAATTGGAGGATATTTCTTACCATTTGTCTTACCTGATTCAGTGCACCCCATCCAAATAGCAGGTGCCCGTGACGTACTATTCCCACCGTGTATCCATACAATAGCTTCGAAGTTAATGCTATGCTACTTTCTAATATGTCTGAAATTAATAAAATGGCCATCTTGGTACACGCGGACTGCTAATAAATATAGATGAACGTGAATTGGAAGACCAGTGCGTGTACAAGGACCGATAACTCGCCACATTCAAAGTTGCTCATTAAACGATAGTTATTTCCGCTGAACAATGGAGCAATATTCACTGGTACTGCACTCATCGCCGGCGTAAAATGCACCAGTTTCCTCCTGACGAGATGCCACACAGCTCTCATTAGAGCTATCGCATACACGAACTGTTCATCTACAGTGGAACGTCTCTACACCGGGCTTAATATTGATCGGGTTAATTGCCACTTATCTCCGATGATAGTGTATGTTCATGATCGCAAAGCACCCACGCGTGCCTTGAAGTAGTAATATATGTTTTACAGTGGTACCTCTCTAAACCGGACACCCTGGGGACCTCCCAGGGTGTCCGGTTTGGAAAGGTTCCACTGTAGTAACCGGTGCAAATTTGTTGCGCCAGTTACTAGACGAAAATGTATCATCTAAATGTACAAATGTAGCTGAATGGGAATTCGTCTGGAATTCTGCGCCTATTTCGGCAAACACGTCGCAGGGACGTTTAGTTTACCTCATTAATAAGGACCCGTGGGACCCCTGATCACCTGATCACCCTGGGTCCCCATATACCACATACACTCAGCCCTTTTCACTGTCTGACATACAGGCATAGTGCGACAGGAGAATGAACTAGCTAGGTTAAATTAACCGCCTCATCGCCTCCTTCATTTAATGCACATATTTCGACTGTGTCGAAGTAAATTCTGAAACAAACGTGCCAACGGCCATTGGCCTGACAATTGTTTGGGCTCAAATGCCCGGGTTTAAAAGGTCTTCAAGCCAATTCTGCTAAATAAAACCCCTGATCACTATATGATTCAGACATAATTGCTTCGAAAATATGATATATGTATAGCATATATGTGAACATTCTCATGTTACTGTATCCTATACGGCTCAACGGCGTAGTGAGTTGCCATCTCTATTCCAGAACGCCAAATCTACATAATCTCAAATAATTAATGCCAGCTCTAAATAATAAGGAGCTAGCATTACATATTTAGAGCTAGCTCCAAATGATTTAGAGAGCTCTTCAAAAATGATTTGGATCTAGCTCTAAATAGTTAATGATGGCTCTAATTATTTAGAGCTAGTATTAATTATTGATTTTATGCAGATTTGGCGTTCCTGGATCGCCAAATAATTAGAGCTTGCATTAAATATTTACAGCTAGCATTACAGATTTAGAGCTAGCATTAATTATTTGCATTCTTGTAACTCCGAATCTACATAAACTCAAATAAGTATTTTAGCTCTAAATAATTAGACCTAGCAATAAAGATTTAGAGCTAGCTCCAATTGATTTAGAGAGCTCTTCGCATGATTTGGAGCTAGCTCATTAGAGCTAGCATTAATTATTTGAGTTCATGTAGATTTGGCGATCCATTTTCCAAAGATAATTATTTACAGCATGCTATCAGGTATATCATGCCAAAGATAATTATTGACAGCATGCTATCAGGTATATCATGCCAAAGATAATTATTTACAGCATGCTATCAGGTATATCATGCCAAAGCGTACACCATGTTTGATACCTGAGTTATCATTTTGTCATTTCCAAAATATGTAATGGCCATGTTGCACTGTGGAAATCATCAGCAGCCTATTTCACCAACATTGCAAAGTATACTTTTCTAGCAAAGTATACTTTGAGGGAGAAATTTTCAATTTTAGGATAAATGTATTATGTTTTATTATACTGAATTTATTACATTATCACAGCCATTTTGGCTGTGATAATGTAATAATTTCAGTATAATAATTCTGTATACTTTTAATCATCAAATATATGCAGTTGTTAGTTTTATATGAAATAATGCATTTCAGGAAAAATAAATGATTACTCCCTCAAAGTATACTTTGCTAGTAAAGTATACTTTGCAATGTTGGTGAAATAGGCTACAGGTCACTCCACTCATCTAATTTTAGAAATACAAGTATATGACAACGTTACCACATATATTCTGCTACCAACACTTTTATGATAGCAGCACAAGTCCGTAAAAATCAATATTCCGTATTACATTGAATACACAATACATGGTATTCACATGTGTACATGTAATATATCTATATGACTGTGCATTCTAGTTAGCCGATGTTGAGATCTATGGGCTTAAAATAAATGGCACATTTATCGTCAGAAATCAGACTTGGTATTGACTCGGACTACATATAGCGGATAGCACGTTTTAATGAACCCTTTTTAGAAAGTATTGCCCTGAATTGTGTTAGTTGATCTGTCAATTCTGAGCAGCCGTCTGTGTCGAACGCTGCAAGAGGTTAAACTGGTCGATAGCTTGTCCATGCTAAGATGGCTCAGACGGCAACTCAATGAACAGTATCGTATACGCTAAGAGGAACCGGGTCAGATTTACTTTATACATATATTTAATCACATTTACGAAGCTATTATATTTGAAACAAATGATGATGTTGCATTGCCGTTGCCATTTTCGACCGTATTCACGAAATCAGTTTTCATAAAACAAACAAACGTTCTCAACTTATATGTATATGCACATAGCATGTAAAATTGCAAAGACAAAGTCAAACGATCCATGATAGTTGCTGAACGCGACTATCGGAAACATGTATATTGTATATCCGGGTTTATTATACAGTTTAAGGACTGACTATATAGAATATGACATTTTGTTTCAATTGTAGTAGAATCATACATGTGACTGCGTATCTAGATATAACGTATATCTGACCCTGTTCTTCTTAGAGTATAGTATACACAGCATTGGTGTGCCATCTCCACCATTTTAGTATATACATGCTATTAGACAGTTTCACCGCTTGGAGTGTTTGACACGTACAAGTTGGTGCAATACATCCCAAATATATAGCACGGCAATGTCCTATAAATATTTCAGCAGACTACACAAAACGATAGATATCTGAGCTTTTCTACAATCACTCACAATATATACAATGGACACTTTTTCCATGTGTAAAATGTCAAACTGATGCACTGTCTATTATTAGAAGTACATCTGACAGCACTGTGTGTTGTTTTTACTGTTACACAGTCTTTACTGAATTCTCAAACATTTTAACAAGGGGTCAACAACCCTTTCATATATCAGACTTTGTATATAAATTTGATGAAAACATGGCATAGTACGGGGTGCCATGCAGGACAGGTTAATTATGTGTACAAAATTGAGTTTTGTAACACTAAAAATCACAAAATTCAATTCTGTGTCACAAAATTCAATTCTGTGTCA
The DNA here is from genome assembly GCA_029237695.1 of Conchocele bisecta. Lineage (NCBI taxonomy): Eukaryota > Metazoa > Mollusca > Bivalvia > Lucinida > Thyasiridae > Conchocele > Conchocele bisecta. The sequence goes on from CM055277.1 coordinate 7,274,907, forward strand.
CAAAATTCAATAACAAAATTCAATTCTGTGTCACAAAATTCAATTCTGTCAATTCTGTGTCACAAAATTCAATTCTGTGTCACAAAATTCAATTCTGCATACGTTTCGTATACAAAATTCATTTTTGTTATAAAGGATTTAATTTTGTAAGACAGAATTGAGTTTTGTGAAGAAAATTCAGTTTTGTGGGACAGAATTCATTTTTGTCCACAAAAATTAGTTTGCGTAGGATAGTCTATGTCATCTCTACGTTGATTGGTTGAAATCGGTCTTAGTCCATTTTACTAGATGGTGGAGTACACTTGCAGGTTTAAATATTTCAATGCGAAAATATAACCCAATATATCAATATTATACTTCTTTACGGACAGTTATTTTGGTTATATTATGATTACAAATGAGTGGTCACACCATATAAGCATATATACTTTGAAGGAGAAATAAGAAAAATATTCAGAATTTTCCCTCAATTATGTAAACAGGGACAAACATAAAGTAGCCGGGACATAGCTAGACCTGAGAGCATGCCCATATATAGAGAATACCAGGCTAGTGTATTTTGATATCAAGTTTATCAGGCAAGGCTAGGAAACGCGTAGGAATTCCGAGGCTTGCCGAGGAATTCCTACCGTTTCCGAGCCGAGCCTGATAAACTTGATATTAAAATACACTAGCCTGGTATTCTATTTATCAGGTAACGTTTTATGCTCGAAAATGACATTAGATGACGTCGTATTCTAACAGTAGATCTAACCTTGTGAAGCAAATGGTATTGGATCTGTGTCTACTAGTTACGAAGTTACGTGTTCGCAACTATGTGTCTACATACATTATTTACAGTATACACCATCTTAGTATCCATCGTATCTACACAAATACTACAAATGGTTTCCTCAAATGGCCCAATACACACATTCTGTTTATAAACACAGACAGCAGTCAGAACACAGGCCACAGCGCGTGTATTATTGATTTAACTGGGGCAGATGTACCTTGCGATACACAATAAATGACGTCAGTACTCGCGGGAGATCTACATGTACATGAATTATGTGTACAATTATAACGCAAATGAGTTTAAATACGAATGGGTTTGTCAACGGTTGACTGTTTGGAGATAGTTGAAGCAAAATGGCAAAATGAGAAATGAATCATCGGCAGAATGAGAAATGAATCATCGACATTGAATGTGTAGATCGGCGACCGTGACCCATTTCTCCAGTGCAGTTTCTGACCAATGGTAGTCCTTCTTACATGCGTGTGCAGAATTGAATTTTGTGACACAGAATTGAGGTGAATTTTGTGCCACAAAATTGAATTTTGTGGCACAAAAATGAATTTTATTGACAAAATTGAGTCATGTCCCACTTGGCGCCCCGTACTTAGCACGCTGTTTTCTGATGTATCCCCATCATGTTGCACCAAATGTTATTAATGTGTTTGTCATATTATTAGTGGTATGTATCAAACGCAGTAAGAGGTAAAACTGGCCGATGGCTTGTACACACTAAGATAGCCGACATTGTAACTGCATGCACATGTATGTTATGCATACATCCCTTCACATTTACAAGGCAATTATGCATGAATCATTGTATTATCAGGGGCCCCACGGGTCCTAAAAGCCACCTGCCAGTGAATGAGGTTAATCTGTTATAATTCCAGCACAAAAATATTTATACAATTTTCTAACATTTGATTGGCCCGTAGCAAGTCTCTGTCCAAAATGTATATCCCAGTAAACTCCCACGCCGAACGACTTTCCGTAACCGTGAGGCGCCGTTAAAATAATTCTTAAGAAAACAGAAAATAAACACATTTTCTTGTTGAATTTATTTCAAATGCTGGAATTATAAGGAATGAATGGCCTTTTTGTTGAATTTATCGGGGATATAAACTTGAAAAAGTCGCGGCAATACTGGACGAAGGCCTTCCGGCCTTCGTCCAGTATTGCCGCGACTTTTTCAAGTTTATACCCCGATAAATTGAACAAAAATGCCATTCATTCCTATAATAAATACGGGCAATAAACAAATTACAATCATGTAACTATTCCATCCGTTTGAAAAACTGCAAGTGCCACTTGTCCACATAGTATTACGTATTGATATTCCAATCGTTGGACTTACGCACGTCAAAGGTATGCGCTAACGAGGTAGTGACTTTTTAAATGGATAAAATGTTTGCGTGGATACATATTGTTGTCGAACTATGACAAAGTATGATCCAAGGTGCATGATCACGTGGTTACAACAACAACAACGTCGACCACTCCAAAGTAATTATTATTTGATATTTTCCTTAATATTCAACGGATTTTGATCAAATATGGCGCAGCAAATGCGTCTTCATGAGCTGCATTTGGTGGTCCATGGAGTTCGGCACAGACATATGTCGTTTTTGCGAAAATCGATTTCCGTGTCGGTAGACACGGAAATCGATTCTTCGCAAAAACGACAACAATTTGGGCGAAAATACAAAGACCACCAAATGCAAGACGCGTTTGATACGCCATATTTCATCAAAATCAGTTACGTAATAAGGACAATATAAAATAATACGTACTTTGAATCAGATGGATTCTGGAAGCTTCAGTAATTGTTGTTGTTGTTAGTACCACGTGATCATACACCTTGTGATCATTCCAAAGGTAAAAGGCAAATATAGTGGATATACGTGTATTGCTTCCCGCAACAGAAACCCAGCTAACGTCAATAATAAACATTAACTGTACACATCTTATTATGCAAGTTAATGCATATAACTACCTCTAGCAATGGAAAAGGTAAGTCCATTATGTGGATAAATGTTATCTCTAAAACGAATGTTTTCTCTAAACTTCAATATATATATGATATCCTGTAGCCTATTTCATCAACATTGCAAAGTATACTTTACTAGCAAAGTATACTTTGAGGGAGTAATCATTTATTTTTCCCGAAATGCATTATTTCATATAGAACTAACAAATGCATATATTTCATGATTAAAAGTATGCAGAATTATTATACTGAATTTATTACATTATCACAGCCATTAAATGGCTGTGATAATGTAATAAATTCAGTATAATAAAAATTTATAAATTTTTCAAAAAATTGAAAATTTCTCCCTCAAAGTATACTTTGCTACTAAAGTATACTTTGCAATGTTGATGAAATAGGCTACTGGAGTGTAGACTTAATGAAGCTACATAATAGTAATAAACTCATATGGCATCTTTTAAATGGCGGTCATCTTGAATGTGTAAGCTTTTCATATACATATTCATGATACTTATGATAAAGACAGCATAAAAGGCAACATGATATCACTATCTGACATACTCTGCTATCGTCGTTGCTACATGTATATGCTCTCGGTCACATTGAAAAGTTAAAGTGATTTTTTATCAAGCATGATATGTCGGCCATCTTGGATTCCATGTTTATAATTCTGTACTACGATTATATCCCTTCTTTTGATTGCTCTACTGCAAACATCTACAGTAGATACATGTATCTACAGCTGCCAATCAAAGTGAATTACGATTTTTATTCGACCCCCGGTCATGGAGTATCTCCCCCTTTTCGATTTAGTATTCGCCAAGTTTGCCTTGTCAGAAGTAAAACTGTTTAACCGTAATAGGTAGGGACTTCAAACTTGGTGTGTGCCTTCCTTATGGTGTGTACATGCGCAAAGTGAATTTCGATTTTTGATTCGACCCCTGGTCATGGATTATCTCCCCCTTTTTTACTTAGAATTTGTCAATTTTGACGTGTAAGAAGTAAAACGTTTTTAACGTAATAGGTGGGGACTTCAAACTTGGTGTGTGTCTTCCTTACGATGTGTAGATGCACATAGTGAATTTCGATTTTTGATTCGACCCCTGGTCATGGATTATCTCCCCCTTTTTGACTTAGAATTTGTAAATGTTGCCGTGTAAGAAGTAAAACGTTTTTAACGTGATAGGTAGGGACTTCAAACTTGGTGTGTGTCTTTCTTATGATGTGTAGATGCGCAGAGTGAATTTAGATTTTGATTCGACCCCCGGTCATGGATTATCTCCCCCTTTTCGGCTTATAATTCGCCAATGTTGCCTTGTAAGAAGTAAAACGTTTCAACCGTAATAGGTAGGGACTTCACACTTGGTGTGAGCCTTCTTTATGGTGTTTAGAAGCACAACGTGGATTTCGGTTTTTTATGTGACCCCCGGTCACGGATTATCTCCCCCTTTTCGAATTAGAATTCGCCAATTTTGCCTTGTAAGAAGTAAAACTTTTTTACTGTAATAGGTAGGGACTTCTAACTTGGTGTGTGATTTCCTTATTGTATTTCGATTTTTGATTCGACCCTCGGTCATGGATTATCTCCCCTTTTTCGACTTATAATTCGCCAGTTTTGCCTTGTAAGAAGTAAAACGTTTTAACCGTATAATAGGTAAGGACTTCACACTTGGTGTGTGCCTTCTTTATGGTGTGTAGAAGCACAACGTGGATTTCGGGTTTTTATTTGACCCCCGGTCATGGATTGCCTCCCCCTTTTCGACTTATAATTCGCCAATTGTGCCTTGTAAGAAGTAAAACATGTTTACTGTAATATGTAGGGACTTGTAACTTGGTGTGTGATTTCCTTATTGTGTACACATGCGCGAATTGAATTTCGATTTTTGATTCGACCCCCGGTCATGGATTATCTCCCTCTTTTCGACTTAGAATTCGCCAAGTTTGCCTTGTCAGAAGTAAAACATTTTAAACTTTACGTAATAGGTAGGGACTTCAAACTTGGTGCGTGCCTTCTTTATGGTGTGTAAATGCGCAAAGTTAATTTCGATTTTTAATTCAACCTCTCGGGTATTGATTATATCCACCTTTTTATGATTTGTAAATTCACTGTCTATTGGCAGATGAAAAGTGTGTATTTTGCGGTGGTGCGACATTGACTTTGCTCTAGTTGAAAATGATGCACGTTTATATTTTCATTGACTAAATCAGTTATCGCCATTAATGTTATAAATTACCAACAAAAAGACGTTATAAATGCTACTCAGCTATGTTGTGTGTGTTAGTTCTCCTTTCCATTATAGGAATGAATGGCCTTTTTGTGGAATTTATCGGGGTATAAACTTGGAAAAGTCGCGGGAATACTGGACGAAGGCCGGAAGGCCTCGTCCAGTATTCCCGCGACTTTTCCAAGTTTATATCCCCCATAAATTCCACAAAAAGGCCATTCATTCCTTATAATTCCAGCATTGGAAATAAATTAATCAAGAAAATGTGTTTATTTTCCGTTTTCTTAAGAATTATTTTAACTGCGCCTGACGGTTACGGAAAGTAGTTCGGCGTGGGAGTTTACTGGGATATACATTTTGGACAGAGACTTGCTACTGGCCAAACAAATGTTAGGGAATTGTGTAAATATTTTTGTGCTGGAATTATTATGAATTTACTAAATTCACGGACGGACACACGTGACGGGCGGACACGAGTAACACTAAATGCCCTCGCTACTATCATGTTGAGGTATAACATGGCGTGAATGTGCTTGCAGTCTAGTGAAATGAAAACATTTAATAATATACCAGTTTCAAGACACCATTTTGAATGACACTGTTAATGGGATTGTACAAGGTGTTACAGTGCAACCTCTCTTCAACAGCCACCCATGGGAAAACGCAAAACTGGCTGTTGTAGAGAGGTGGCTGTTTTAGGGAGGTTAATACTGAATTATATTTTGTCGTCCCAGATTTATTTATTTTCTTCAATAATTCTCATCAAAAACATGATTTGGCAACATTTTAGAATCATTTCCAAAGGAAATGATTCTAAAATGCTGTTAAAACATGTATTTATTGAGAAAGAAGGCAAAGCAACAGCAGACGACATTTTTTTTGTGTTCAGCAGTCTAAGGGTTAGATACAGAGGAAATCATCCATTTGGGACATAAAATAGCAGTTGCTATAGAGAGGGTGTTGTTGTAGAGAGGTGGTCGTTCGGAGAGGTTCGACTGTACTACATCTACATATACAACATATATTGTTTAAAACAACCTTACATGTAGATTTGAAGGCCCTGTGTCTCAGATGAGAGCATTTCACAGTACCTGAAGAAAGAAAGTAAAAATAAATAAATAATAGTTTATTATTGAAAACAATAACTAGTGATGCACAGTGGTAACGTGAATCGCTGAATTACGTCACTACATGCGTGGTTTTTCGACACATATATGGGATCGGGAAATTTATAATATCACTCGAAGAATGAAATAGGCAGACTTTTTACAACCACCACACTGATCGTCTGTAGAGCCGGTTTTTGTAACCCCCCCCCCCCCCCCCCCCCCACCCCCCCCCCCCGACCCCCCCCCCCCCCCCCCCCCGGTTTGTGTAAACCCCGTTAACACAAACCGGGGGTAACACAAACCGTTGACGTACGCGCCGGTTTTTGTAAACCCCCGTTTTTTGTAACCCCAAATATTAATATTGCGATACATGAAATATGATTGCTTCAAACTTTAAATAAAGTATGTTTGGGCCCGGCCCGACGTTCCGAGTTCGATCCTCAAGTCTTTGGGCGGTGGCCGAGCACAAATTGTTATCCCGTCAACACAGTGCGTATGTGCCGTGAAACACGGTGCCGTGAAACATTTTTGATATCCAGTCAATACAATTTTTGCATTTTACAGCAATTTGAAGGTGTTGACGGGATAAATAGAATAGTAAGTTAGTGCCGTGAATGGGAAAAAAATATCTGGCGCGGCACGGAAACGGGATGTGCTCGGCAGAGCCTCGCCCATCCCGTTTCCTGAGCCTTGCCAGATATTTTTTTCCCATTCACGGCACTAACCTACTATTCTCTATAACTCAACAACAGTCCTTTGTGATTACTGTTAAATGTACATGCCCACTCAGCAGGCACAAACTGTTCTTTATATCAGAGACATCATTTGAGACATTTTCTGGCAAAATAAACATTCATTCATCATTACCCCACGTATTGATTGGCATTATTATGCAACTTATATCAGACGTAAATGTATAATCTGTCAAAAATATTTCTTTTTTCAGGTGACTCATTTAATTAGTATAACTAATTAAAAAATATCATGCCTCATTTGCATATGAAAATAGCCTGATACCACCGCGAGTCACTATCAATAAAATAAATATAACTATATGCTTTTTAATTATAGTAGTAGTAATATAATTTATTATAGTGACACATGTTAACAACCATACATAAACGTATATAAACACATACAAATCGTTATCGTTATCAAATCGTTATTTTGAGAGGTATAAGAGTATGTTGTTAGCTATATCTGTGTAGCGGGCACTCGTGATAGTTAGAACTGATGGAATAGTGACACAATTAGTATACACTTGTTTAAGTCCTATAAAGAACAGTTTGTGCCTACTGAGTGGGCATGTACCTTTAACTAGTATGTCTGTGTCAAACCACAGGTTGAAGTAACGGAAGAATGTCTATAAATACATTAAATATAACTAAAAGTATCAGTAAGTAAAAAACAACAACAACGAAGGCGTCGTTATATCATTAAGCTAATCCTCTGGCTGGTAGCCTTGATAATAAGAACAAACTTTAACGCATTTGCCTTACAACAAGGTGAACATAAGTCTTCAGTGACCTTGACCTTGGGCGGTCTGACGTGGGTCTTGTGGAAAATAAAGCACCATCCCTAGACACATATTTCAGCCAAAATCGGTGAAGCGGTACATAATTAAGATATTGAAAATTAAAGGTGTCCATAACGTACGTACGCACGCACGCACATACATGGACTGATGTTATATCCCACATTGTCTATCGGCGAGGGGATACAAAGTTAAAGAATGTTTTTACTCCATGTTTTGTGTTATAACACTAACACCTTCCCCCCCCCAAAAAAAAAAAAATTCACTGCTGACATATTCGTACCTTTAAGGCTTCGTATTCGTATCTTTCCTTGACAAATTTAGTTGGGCGATTCTGTTACTCAGGTTGCTCTGTTCTCTGCATGAACACCTACATGAACACCTACATTTATACGGTGAAATTACTATATACCTAATTTTAAATATAGACAGAGAAACTGTGTAATCATACATGTAAGTGTACCTGGTATAGGTCGTCGAGGCGGTTCAAATGAGTGGTAACATCATATAATTGTATTGACAATGTTTAATAAAATACTATTATAGACAGGGGCGGATCCAGGATTGCAGGTTAGGGGGTGGGGCGGGACTTCTTAATTGAAATTGTTTACTATATTTCCGGCGGTATGCCATCCGGAATATTTTTGATATCTACACCCCATTTTGCTACGTCCTGGCAAATTTAATTTTAGAGCAAAAATATCTTTACTCGCCCAAGTTTGGGGGTGGGGAGGGGGGTGGGCGGGTTGCCCCTACGTGAATCTGCCCTTGATAGACGGTCCATGGATTTTTATTTATGTTTACTATTTTCTCTATTCTGTTCGAAATTGTATGTTGCTACCACTCATATGAACCGTCTCTTAATTGTTACCACTCACATGTACCATCTAGACGAGTTGTTCAACTGAGTGGTAGCAACATATACTTTTATGGACAAATAAACAAAATAATCATTTATTTTTCCAACAAAAAGTATCGTATACATTGACTTCAATGTGTTAACAGTAGCACTCCAGATATGATGAGCGAATATATAGGTCACAACAGTACGAGCCTATACATCAGTTTCGCAGGCCACAGATAGCTCACATTTGTGCATCTACTGCAGGGATTTTCTTCTGAAACTGTTAATTGTTCGTGTCTATCTGTAATCAAAGGGCAGTTATTCGCTAATTTTACAGCATAATTTTATTTATGTGAAGGTAGATCCGGAAAATCTGGAATAAATCACAAAAATTGCCGTATTGGTATTATGAACTGCTGGATTGATCGAAGCATACACAAATACTGGCCAATGGGAGACCGCATACTCCACCGAAATAGAACGAACACGCGAGCAACAACACCAGTTCTGTGTTACACCCAGCATTAAATAAATCCATACTGCAATGGTGTGGTCTCTCGTTAAGGATTAAACCATTTGTTAAGTACATAATCTGGTATTTTCCATTCACTTGAAATAGAATCGACAGCTGCACGGTGGGGTTGATGGTCTTGTTGTGTAGTGACCGCGTTGGGTGCCAAATGCGAGAGGTGGGTTTTCCAATGTTTACGAGACAGTGTTTCTCAGTTTCCTCTCTCGGCTAATTATTATCTGCATCTATTAGCAGATATTTTTGTTCTGTTTTGGGATAAAATGACTGCAACTGTGACCGTGTTGTGTGTGTAATCTGTTTAATTTCGGATATTATTCATTCATAATGACCTTCATGGGAGTATAGTGTGTGTTTTAGTTGTGGGAGACCGAGGTTTAGTCGACTAGGGCGGACTTTGTTGGTGCGAGTTAGCTGTCGACAATTCGTCAAAAATGGCGGATCTCGAAGCTGTGCTCGCCGATGTTTCCTATTTAATGGCGATGGAGAAGAGTAAATCGACTCCAGCCGCCCGAGCAAGCAAGAAGATTGTCTTGCCCGATCCCAGGTAAAGTTTTAGCACCGTATTTAGCGTTTAAACACATTTGATCAGCTCTGGAAATTCGCACATAAATTGACATCCAGTAATTTGTATGGGGATTAATTTTACGTTGACACCGGATAAATTAACAAATCAGGAAGGGAGTTTATTGTCAGTTTGTGTCATTTTGCTGAGCATTTTCTAACTTGTATGCACTTTATATTGTTTCAGTGTTCGAAGTGTGATGCACAAACACCTCATGAAAATGGGAGAAGTGACATTCGATAAAATATTCAACCAGAAAGTAGGTGAGTGTATTGGCACGATTGTTCCCGAGAAAATTACCCGGCCGGAAAGGTTGTATTGTCAAGTTGGATTATTTATATTTTCTTCCTATCACATTTAATAAAACTCACCTATACTTACACATAATATAGACCAGCCAAAATCTGATGGAACTTCAGAATCAGACTTTCAATTTTTCTTTAACTTCCTTGTTATAAATATTTTGGGGAAAAGGATCAGAATGATAACACCAGACCTCCAGATAAGCTTTGTGCCTAAAGCGTACTACACCCCCTGATTTAAAAATCATTGCGTATTTTACTTTTACAAATGGATTATTGATTTTCGTCATTACTAATTAGGGAAAAAAATATAAAAAAATAACAAATTTAAACATTCACTTATTTAAGCTTGCTTTTTGCAGCTCAACTAAATGAATGTTCAACTTTATGACAGTATTTTCACCACTCAATTTGAAAATCAATTCGTAGTTTCACATTACTGTGCGTATTGTGTACTCCCACTTTCTTCAGCTAAAATAATTGCGTAATACACACCTTAAGGCTTATATGGAGCTCTGAACACCATATGAAAACCAGGCTTATTGCCAGCTTATAGTTACAGTCTGTTTAGAATCTACATACGTAAGCAATTGCCATAGTAACAAATACATACATGTAAATGTCTGGATACATACAGTATCAAGTGTGTCAAATGATCAGGAGCTACACTGGCCGGGAGTAAATTCAGTTGGCTTTTGTCAGATTAAGGTACATATTGTATTATACTTATTTAAAATATATTGATAACATTTATGGTGACTGTGTTAAACATACATATTTATATCTCTTGGGCATAATACCGGGTATATAATTTATTTATTTCCACTTACTTTGGTTTGCAATTTGTTACATTTTATCCATGTTTACCATTCAGAAATCTGCACATTAATTAGTGCGCAGTCTTGTGACTTGAGTAAACCCAAATCAGCCTGTATACGTGCAGTCTGATCAGGCTCTACCCTCTACGTTGTTAAATTCATCTAAATATAGATATCATAATGATCTTCCTAAACTCTTCAAGGGAATGTTGCAGGCATTCAGGTGCTATGCTGGTCTGAGCTGGAATTGGATTGATATAAATGCCTTGACAGGTCACATTTGACATACATGTATACAGTAACATTCTGACATAACAGAGCTTTTAGTGTTAGTGTAGCCGATATCAGCCCATATGTGAGACACTCCATGTGATTTGTACCTTCAGACATCTGCGTAATTTCATGAAATATGTTTACAAAAATTTACAATATTTTCTGTAAATGGCGTCAAATGTTGACAACATTTTCAGAATACATGCAGAATTATATTCCGCATGTACTCTGACAATTTTGTCAACTTTTGACTTTATTTATGAAAAATATTGTAAATTTTGTAAACATATTTAATGAAATTTCGCAGATGTTCGAAGGTACAAACAAAATCACATGGCGTGTTTCTCATATGTATCAGCCTACATAGGGCCTACTCTGTTCAGTCATTATCATCAGCAAAAAAACATTGCATTTTCCGTAAGGTCCTTTTGTATAAGCTGAGGGTCCATATGTGACTGGTCATTAGAAAATGGCATTTATTGAGTTTTCAACCAGTTTTGTCCCAGACCATGCACTTTTGTAGTCTGATCTGGAACTACACTTGTCCCTCATTGAGCTGATAACACTTTCTTGATTCCTGTAGTGAAAACTTGAGATACAGTGGAACCTCTCAAAACCGAACACCAAGACAATATGTCTTATTTTTTGATGGGTTTCTTGGCCATTTATCTCAGATAGTAATACATGTATATGTTCATGATTGGCATGCACATGCATATCAGAATGATTTTATGTCCGTTTACAGTGGATCATCTCTAAACCAGACACCCTGGGGACCTCCCAGGGTGTCCGGTTTAGAAAGGTTTCACTGTACACTACTATAATGTTCCACGATTTTCTGTCGATGAACTTTTGGCTATTAAACACATTAAATCTAAAAAATATTTAAATGTAAGACTCTTCACCAATAACAAAAAAATCACCCTCCATCAAATATTGACTTTATAGCAAAAAAACAATTTTCCATGGGAATTTAACATGGGAGAAAAAGAGGTGGAAGCAGTGGGGGAGGAGAAAAAACAAAACAATTTTGGAAATTGACTCCGAAACCTGGCTACATGTAGATAGAATGGAAATGATGTAAATAAGAAATTATAGTTAGAATTTGAAAATCGGTCCACAAATATAAAAAATATTTAGAAAAAAATCGGTTTTTAGCCCCCATGTTAAATTTACATTTATAGATTTTAAGATTAACGTGTTTAATGGCCAAATGTTTGTCGGCAGCAAAACGTGGGTCGGTCGGTGGGCAATTTCTTTTTTTTTCTGTCACATGACATATTGAATTTAAAAATTATTAATATTAAAAAGGTACAATATTTTAACACTTGCATTGCAAGTGTTAAAATATTGTACCTTTTTAATATTAATAATTTTTAAATTCAATATTGCAAGTCTTGCAATAAAAGTATGTCAATTGCTGTATATGTTGTTGTATGAACATGTATGCCATTTAGGGCCAGAGATTATATTAACCCTTTTAACCCACTGTAGCAATAAATTGAAAAAAAATAAAAATAAAAAATTGTAAATTTTTTTTTGTAAACGAAATTGCAATAAAGAAAATCGGGTCGCAACGTTTTTAGCGGGTAGGTCGGGTTACAGGAAACTGAGATATAATTATGGATGGCCTTACATGTAATTAACTTAACTGCATGCACCTGTACATGTACATATTCGCGACATTTTACACCTTGACAAAAATAACTTTTTTTTTTTTTTGGCCAGTTTTGCTCCTGGTCCTTTAACACTTTTATACAGCCTCTTTTCATGCCACGTTGTTTTTGGACTGTCCATCCGTCCGGTTAAACAGTTTGTACAAGTTTCTCCTACATGTATATGACATAACATCAATATTACTTAGCCCATTTCACGCCGGATACCCATTCACAGGTATCTCTATTTTTCGCTTATTTTCTGCATTCGTCAATGAAAGTATATGTTGTTACCACTAATTTAAATCGTTTCGGCGAGACGGTTCAAATGAGTGGTCATAACATACTTCTGTGCAGAAAAAAGGAACATATTTAATAAAAAAAAATGTGTATCTATTCTACATGTATAGCATGATCTGTGTTAAGTCATTGAACGATATAATAATTTTTCTTGATAAAATTCTGATTATTTTGTTTATTTCTTAATAAAAATATATGTTGTTACCACTCATTTGAACCGTCTCATCAAGACGGTTCAAATGAGTGGTGACAACATATACTTTCGAGAAGAAATGAGGAAAATAGTGATTTATTTTTTAGCAACTTTCATACTGCATTAATAGTATCCCGTCTGCAATGTGTAATACATATGTACATTGTATTTGGAAACTTGATAAGGCATAACATGTTAGACTCAGCGCTCCAGATAAATGTTTTGTATCTAAAGAGTATTATACCCCCAGATTTCAAATTCAAGGTGTATTTTACATTTACAAATGTATTATTGATTTTCTTCCTTATTAACCCTTTCAACCCCAAGTAACGTAATAGGATGTTCCATGCCAATGTTTCACGCTATTTCATTAATTTTGTTCATTCAAATTATCCCATTCTTCTAAAAGGGTAATCTGTACGACTTTTAAAATTATTAACAAACAGTGGAGATCCTGATGAGACGGCTCGTTACGAGCCGGCTCATCTGGATCTGCACTGTTTGCAAACATTGTCTCTATAGAGGTCTGTGGTGTTGAAAGGGTTAAATAGGAACAAATGATAAATAATAAAACATATTTAAAAATTCACTTATTTGAGAGCTCAACTAAGTAAATTTTCAACTTTATTACCATATTTTCACTACTCAATTGGAATAAATGCATAAAATACGCCAATACGCACCTTATCTGGAGCCCTGTTAGACCTCCACAATGTCAGGTACATGCCCACAGTAGGCACAACATGTTCTCTATAGGAATTAAAGTGTATAATTGTGTCACTATTTCACCAGTTCTAAAAATTACAAGTGCCCGCTATAACAGGGGTCATACCAGTTATCCGGACAATCAGTTTATCAGACAAATGAAAATACCTGTTAATTAAACGCATTCATTTGATCCGATTTTGCAACGAACACATCTAAGTCACTGACAGGTGCTTGCTGTTTCCATGCCAGTGTGAAGACTATATATGTATCGTCAAGGCAAACATTTTAGTAAAATTTGCTGAAAACATTCATTAACTCTGTCCACATGTTGTTTACAACGTCAAAAGTCTCATGGGGGCTTTCAAACGAGTGCGCCCATTACGTCATTTCAGAGTTGTTATATAAATACAATAAATTCTATAAATACGATATTTTTCAAGAAGCGAATGGTATATTGTTTTTTCTGCAAAACTACACAATGCTGTTTACACTGGTTTTCAGGCGATAAAATTATGATTTTAAGGTGACAATACAAGTTATACATGTAAGACGATTATACATTTTTCCGGATAACTGATTGTCGATGTTAATTTTGGGGCAATCTTACGACTGATGATCTGACCCAATTTTAAGTTAGAAAGATGGCACAGTTTGCTAAATAGTTTGCATGCGTTGAGAAAGCAAGAACCGATGATTGTTCTGTGAAAATGTTATGCCCGTAGCTGCTATTTTAAGAAAAATATCGTAAAAAAACTACCATTTTTGTCCGATAATCTAGAGGATCCCTGTACAGATGTAATCATTTAGTAATATTTATTTTACTGATAATGACTCACGGTGGTATCAGGCTATTTTCATATGCAAATGAGGCATAATATTATACTATTAAAATAAATGCGTCGCCTGAAAAAATAATATTTTCGACAGATTATAAAGTATGATTATAAAGTATGATCATTGCACATCATAAAATAAATACAGAGAATAAATAGTAATGTCCGTTAACATTTTAAGGAAATATGGTTATCGCCCCTGATATCAGTGTGGAAATGTACGTCTGGTATAAAATGTATAATAATGCCAATCAATATGTGGGTTAATGGCGAATGAATGTTTAATTTGCCAAAAAATGTCTCGCACAATGATCTGATATAAAGAACATTTTGTGCCTACTATTGGGCATGTACCTTTAAATAACCTTATTTGTTGATAGGCCGTTTAAACATCAATAAAGTTAAACAAACAAATATATTCACAATGTGTATCATAGTCCTAGAGAAGATGAGAAAATGCTGTTTCAGCTAAAACTTGGCTAAACAATTGCTTTTACAAAAGCTTGGTTTGTGCATTCTCTTGCTATTTGTTTTGAAAATTTGCCGTCCATTCCTGTCGGTTTAGACTGGCTAGTAATGTACATGTATATAAGTTGGAAAATGAATTAAGGTAAAGTCACGTTTCTTAGTACTCCTGTTGGACATTGTCTAGACCAGTAATTATGGTAATTACATTGTTCGCAACTGTTAATTACTTATAGGCCTAATTCATAGCTCCAGATACGGTGCGTAATATTGTATTTTACAGACTTATTTAGCAGAATACACATTGCTTTTCAGAAGTGGGAGTACAAAATACTCACACCAATGTGAAAATACACATTGATTTTCAAATTGAATAGTGAAAATACTATAATAAAGTTGAAAGTTTACTTAATGTACTTGAACTGTAAAACCTCAAATAAGTAAATTTTTAATTTTTTTTATTTTCTATCATTTGTTCCCTATTTAATAAGGAAGAAAATCAATAATACATTTGTAAAGTACGCATTGAATTTGAAATCTGGAAGTATAATACTGTTTAGATACAAAACTTATCTGGAGCTCTGTAATTACTTGCCTACATATACATTGTACAGACTGAGATGTATTACCATCAATAGTCATTGTCAGAGGAGCTCAGAGCTCCAGATAAGTTTTGTATTTACAGAGTATTATATACCCCCATATTTCAAATTCAATGCGTATTTTACTTTTACAAATGTGTTATTGATTTTCTTCCTTATTAAATAGGGAACATTTCAACAAATAATAAAAAATAAAACAAATTTAAAAACTTTTTGCATCTCAACTAAGGAATTAGTAATTGGGTATTGTCACTCCATCATTTCTGAAGCAATTGGGTATTTCAATATTTTAATTGGGTAAAATAAAATCACACTACTGTTTACACATCAAAAGACCGCAATTATTGAATAATTTGCTTCAAAATGAAAACATGTCTAGGCATTTCATTAGAATTGTCTCCTTGGAGACAATTCTAATGAAATACCAAGATGTGTTTTCATGGAAAATAAGAAAAATATGCTATATTTGTGGTCTGTTTATTGTTTTCTGGAGCATGATAAAGATTACCACAAATTGTTTATTGCTTTTTGATACTTGCTACTTCTGATTTCAATTGGGTTTTTGGCAATTTTAATTGGGTATTTAAGCAAATACGCAGCTTATCTGGAGCCCTGTTCACTACTCAATTTGAAAATCAGTGTGTATTTTCGCGATGATGTGAGTATTCGCGATGTGGGGGGAATTTTATATCCACTGTACATGAAATCACGGTGTTGATTGGACTTAGGCAAACATTATCACCAATGTAACTCCTGATAACATAGCACACACTGTACACTGCTGTAGTCTGATAACATAGCACACACTGTACACTGCTGTAGCCTGATAACAAGCACACCCAACCCTGTACCTCTTGCTGTAGCCTTCTAACATTGCAACACACAGTACACTGCGTAGTACTGATAACATCACAGCACTGTAACACTGTGTACCGATAACATAGCACACACTGTACACTGCATGTAACCTGATAACATAGCACACACTGTACACTGCTGTAGCCTGATAACATAGCACACACTGTACACTGCTGTAACCTGATAACATAGCACACACTGTACACTGCTGTAACCTGATAACATAGCACACACTGTACACTGAGGTAAAACCTAAAATAACATATGCCACAACTGTAACCACTGCTGAGCCCTGATAACATAGCACACTCTGTTACACTGCTGTAGCTGACCTAACAAGCCCACACTGTACACTGATGTTAACCTGATAACATAGCACACACTGTACACTGACTGAAAACCTGATAACCATAGCAACACACTGTACCATAACATAGCACACACGTTACCATGGTACACTGAGGTAACCTGATTAAAACATAGCAACACACTTGTTACACTGCTGTTAGCCTGATAACATAGCACGACACTGTACACTGATGTAACCTGATAACATAGCACAACACTGTACACTGCCAAGTAAACCCTGATAACAATAGCACACACTGTACACTGATGTAACCTGATAACATAGCACACACTGTACACTGCTGTAGCCTGATAACATAGCACACACTGTACACTGCTGTAGCCTGATAACAAAGCACACACTTGTACACAGAAGTAACCTGATAACATAGCACACACTGTCACAACCACAGCTTAACCTGATAAAATAGCACACACCCTGTACACGATGTAACCCTGATAACCATAGCACACCCACACACTGTACCACTGCTGTAGCCTGATAACATAGCACACACTGTACACTGCTGTAGCCTGATAACATAGCACACACTGTACACTGCTGTAACCAGATTAACATAGCACAACCACTGTACACAGCTGTAGCCTGATAACATAGCACACACTGTACACTGCTGTAGCCTGATAACATAGCACACACTGTACACTGCTGTAACCTGATAACATAGCACACACTGTACACTGCTGTAGCCTGATAACATAGCACACACTGTACACTGCTGTAACCTGATAACATAGCACACACTGTACACTCTGTCTGTAAGTCCTGATAACCATAAGCAACCCACACAGTACACTGCTGTAGCCTGATAACGATCTGTGTGATTTGTGGGTGGGAGCATGCGATGGGTAATTTAACGATCGGGGTTCATCCTTACCGGAATCCCGACTGGAGACCTGGTTTGGCCCTCACATACGTCTTTGGCATTTTGTATGTGACAGTTGAATCTGGTTCTACCCCTTATAAGAGTAATCCTACCGGTATTAGTTTTAAATAGGGGAAGGGGCCAAGTGACTTTGGTGCGGTATGGACATTCTAATTTCAGGGCTGAATATGTTGTATCTCGATGTAAATATTCCGTTCTGATTTTGGAATTTTCCCCCCAATGCAGCAGGTTAAAACGGGATCGAACCTGTTTGCCCGGCCTTACATGACCTTAGCTGTTGATAGGCCGTTAAATACCAATAAACAAACAAACGATCTGTGTTACTTGTTGGTAACATGACAGGTGTTTCGATGATGGAATGGCCAACAGTGCAGATCTACACTGGCCACAAAACCATAAGTCCCGTTTCTCCAGTCACAGCCACTGTCTGTTTCACGAAACCATATAAACAATGCAAAAACAATAACAAAGAAATTGATATTAAATTTTATCAAAAGTTAAGAATAAGCCTTCTTTTTATTTCGTGAAATTTTGCTCAAATATTGATTTTATTTCACGAAATAAAAAGAAATCTGACTTAAATTTTGATAAAGTTTAATAGTATCCAAAAAAATATTGTTTTTGCATTGTTTATACATGTATCCTTAAAATGTGGGCAGGTTTCGTGAAACAAGACAATAGGTTGCCGCTTCTGTAGCCGATTTCATCAACATTGCAAAGTATACTTTTGTAGCAAAGTATATTTTGAGGGAGAAATTTTCAATTTAAAGAAAAAATTATTAATCTTTATTATACTGAATTTATTACATTATCACAGACAATTCAGTATAATAACTCTGCATTCTTTTAATCATCAAATATATGCAGTCGTTAGTTCTACAATGTACATGTATATGGCATAATGCATTTCAGGGAAAATAAATGATTATACTCCCTCAAAGTATACTTTGCTAGAAAAGTATACTTTGCAATGTTGGTGAAATATGCTACTGGTAGCCACAGTAGCCAGTCATTTGGCTACTCATATTTCAGAAATGGACATTTTGGCAGAAATTATGTGTATGTTTTTACAAATATTGGGGCAAATAGCAGTCTTTTTTCGCGTTATCAGTTTATTTTAGCTACTTATTTTAAAATCTTAGCGCTAACCTAATATGAGACATGCCATGTGATTTTGTACCTTCAGACATCTGCATAATTTCATTAAATACGTTTACAAAATGTACAACATTTTTCATAAATAAAGTCAAAAGTTGACAAAATGTTCAGAGTGCATGCGGAATTATATTCCGCATGTACTCAGAATATCCTGTCAACTTTAGACGCCATTTACGGAAAATATTGTACATTTTGTAAACGTATTTCATAAAATTACGCAGATGTCCGAAGGTACATCACATAACGTGTCTCACACCATGACAAAACTCTGTTATCTTCCAGGGTATTTGTTGTTCAAGGACTTCTGTGAAAATGTCTGCGATGAGCCGGTGCCACAGCTGAAGTTCTATGACGAGGTAAGCCAATCATGAATTAACCCTTTCACCCCTAGGTAACTGGAATGGATTTTGATATGTTAATTTTCCGACAAATCCAATTGTCACAAAATGATCTTCAGACGAGTCTATTTGTGAAAAGGGGGTGTTTTTGCTCTCAAAAATATGAAAAGTACTTGCAAAAAGTGCAGATCCTGATGAGCCGGCTCGTGACGAGCCGGCTCATCTGGATCTACACTGTTTGCCAATACCACTATTCAGGCCTGTGGTGTTTAACAGGTTAATGCCATTTTCGAAAGTTTGTGTCCGAGGGCCTGCCTCTATACGATCTTAGCTGTTACTTGGACGTTAAATCTTTTCACTTTTTTTAAACTGAATCCCCGTCTTTTTTGTCGGCACATTGGCGATATGTATACGTACGCCAATGTGCCAACTATATCGCGCTGTCCGCAAGTGGGCGTACATGTACGTGCGTCCGTGTTAAAGTTTTTGGTTAATGTTTTTCGGTATGCTATCAGAGCCTCGGCGGGAGCGACATGCGGGCCACGGCCATCTAGTATGACCTTAGCCGTTACTCCAGGGATACTTTGGCCGTTAAGCACCATTCCATTCCATTCGAGGGATCCTTTCACATTCACATTCAGTCTAAAAGTGTATACACGGAACTCCGCGTGTGTGCACATCTGTAGCCGATTTCACCAAAATTGCTAAGCATACTTACATGCATCTAGCTAAGTATACTTTGAGGGAGTAATCATTTATTTTTCTTGAAATGCATTATATGCATTGTTTAAAATAATGCAGAATTATTATACTGAATTTATTACGTTATCACATTGTGTGATTTTGTACCTTCGGACATCTGCATAATTACATTAAATATGTTTACAAAATTTACAATATTTTACTGTTACCGCATGTACTCTGAAAATTCAGTATAATAATTTAGTTAGAAAATATCTTAATTAGGTACAGTGTTTACCCTAACATTTGATTGGCCCGTAGCAAGTCTCTGTCCAAAATTTATATCCCAATAAACTCCCACGCCGAACTACTTTCCGTAACCGTGAGGCGCAGTTAAAATAATTCTTAAGAAAACGGAAAATAAACACATTTTCTTGATGAATTTATTTCAAATGCTGGAATTATAAGGAATGAATGGCCTTTTTGTGGAATTTATCGGGGATACTGGACGAAGGCCGGAAGGCCTCGTCCAGTATTCCCGCGACTTTTCCAAGTTTATACCCCGATAAATTCCACAAAAAGGCCATTCATTCCTATAGTATCCAATATATTCAATCTTCGTGATACATGTACTTCACATGTAAGTTCGTGGGTGGAAGGTGGGTGCAAGCGATGGGTAATTTAACGATCGGGGTTCATCCTTACCGGAATTCCGACTGGAGACCTGGTTTGGCCCTCACATACGTCTTTGGCATTTTGTATGTGACAGTTGAATCTGGTTATACCCCTTATGTGAGTATTACGATTATTCGTAATCCTATTTTAGGGGAAGGGGCCAAGTGACTTTGATGTGGTATGGACCTGCCACCAGGTCAGGTTATTCTAATTTCAGGGCTGAATATCTTGTTTCTCGATGTAAATATTCAGTTCTGATTTTGGATTTTCCCCCAATGCAGCAGGTTAAAACGGGATCGAACCTATTTGCCCGGCCTTACATGACCTTAGCTGTTGATAAGCCGTTAAACACCAATAAACAAACAAACACACACATTTAAGTTCATATCAACCATGGGCAGAATCCTAGTGAATATGACTTTCATCTCATCAAGATCTACATGTAGTTCACAGTTGTTAAAAAGTTATGGTTTATTGTGCATTTCTCCTATTTCTATGCAGCAGATTAAATGCGGGATCGAGCACGTTGGCCCGGCCTTAAATTACCGTAGCTGTTGATTGGCTGTTAAACATCGATAAATCAAAGCAAATCTATTTCTATGTGATACTCGACTACCATCTGTCTATCTGATCTTCAAGACGTGATATGAGACATGCCATGTGATTTTGTACCTCAGACATTTCGGACATCTGCGTAATTACATTAAATACGTTTACAAAATTTACAGTATTTTTCATAAACTAATTAAGTCAAAAGTTACCACATGTACTCTGAAAATTTGGTCAATTTACGGAAAATGCCATTTACGGTTTGTGTAAACGTATTTCATGAAATTACGAAGATCCGAAGATACAAAATCTCATGGCGTGTCTCATATGTGGACATGCGAGAAACCCTATTGAATGTGACCTTCCTCCACTCAAGGTCAAGGTCACAGGTGCTTTATTGCTGTTTTGTTCTGGGATGGCTCACCAGCGGATATATATATAGAGTTATACCAATGAAAGCCGAAACACGCCGAATGCCTGTGGTTGAAAGGGTTATAACCTCTTATCATGACACCATATTTACATGTCGTAAGTTATGTAACGTGACACAAGTGGAGGTCCAGAGCTCCAGATAAGCTGCGTATTTGCTTAAATACCCAATTAAAATTGCCAAAAACCCAATTGAAATCATATGTAGCGAGTATCAAAAAGCAATAACAAATTTGTGGAACCTTTATTATGCTGCAAAAAACAATAAACAGACCACAAATATAGCATATATTTCTTATTTTCCATCAAAACATATCTTGGTATTTCATTAGAATTGTCTCCGTGGAGACAATTCTAATGAAATGCCAAGATATGTTTTCATTTCGAAGCAAACTATTGAATAATTACTGTCTGTTGATGTGTAAACAGTAGTATGATTTTATTTTACCCAATTAAATTTTTTAAATACCCGATTGCTTCAGAAATGATGGAGTGACAATACTCAATTACTAATTCCTTAGTGGGTGGCAGGTGGGAGCACGCGATGGGTAATTTAACGATCGGGGTTCATCCTTACCGGAATCCCGACTGGAGACCTGGTTTGATCCTCACATACGTCTTTGGCATTTTGTATGTGATGGTTGAATCTGGTTATACCCCTTATGTGAGTATTACGATATTCATAATCCTATTTTAGGGGAAGGGGCCAAGTGACTTGGTGTGGTATGGACCTGGCACCAGGTCCGGTTATTCTAATTTCAGGGCTGAATATATTTGTTCTCAATGTAAATATTCCGTTCTGATTTTGGGATTTTCCCCCCAATGCAGCAGGTTAAAATGGGATCGAACCAATTTGCCCGGCCTTACATGGCCTTAGCTGTTGATAGGCCGTTAAACACTAATAAACAAACAAACTAATTCCTTATCTGGAGCCCTGGGGGTCATACAGCTGGTATTTACTAAACAAATATCGCTGACTTAGTCATTACATTAGTCTACATGTAGCTGAGCTGATGGCTTGCTATTGAGTATTGTGATGTCGGACAATCCGGGTTTTCAGTACGTTTTGAAGTGTCCAATCAAGATGAAACTTTTAAATGTTAAAGGTACTGTGTCTCAGTCAGATCAGGTTGGAAAGTGGGGTATTGAGTTAGGAAAAAAGCATTTAACGGAATACTTGTATTTGTTTCTTGAATATATTTGCCCCTGTGAGTGATGTGAGAAAGTAAAAAAAAATAAGATTTGTTTTTTTATTATCAAAAAATAACTAGCGTTAGTAATGCTAGTTTTACTAAATATAGAATTCATATTTGCCACTGATGTGCTCACACTTAGTAGCCACTGCCTTGCTTTGACTAGACACTATGTCACCAAGTACGTCACCGATAACATTCAGTTCTCACATTTTTAAATTTGGTTATTTTTTATGACCATGCGTGAAGTGTGCAATGCTGACCATATCTTGTAATAAAGCTTTTGAAGCATTTCAAACAAGTTTATCTTTTTGTCTTATCTGCAGCGAAGCGGAAGTCAGTGGTAACATGAGGAATTACGTCACTGCGCACAGGTTTTTCGATAAATTGGAGAAAGAATTACGTCACTACTAGTGGTTTTTTTCCAGATACAGTTAAACTGAGCATGTAATTTCCTGGACTTAACCCTTTCCCTGTTTTGCGATATTTCGACTCATCCAAATCCAAAATATCTGAATAAAAGAATGAAATGCTGGGTCAAATGATGGTTAAATTATCTGATAGAGTAGAAAACATTGTGGGAAAAGGAGAAATTGCTTGTTACAAGCAATTTCTCCTTTTCCCACAATGTTTTCAAAAGACATCTTCTGCAGAGGCGTGAAAAGTCGTCTCTATCAGGGAAAGGGTTAATATACAAATGAGATAATTAACCGAAAAGAGCATGTTTATAACCAAGAGAACAAGTTGCAACTGTATTCATACAATATCCAGTGATATATCTCAAGCATTTTTGTGAACTGCTTATTATAGGAATGAATGGCCTTTTTGTGGAATTTATCGGGGATATAAACTTGGAAAAGTCGCGGGAATACTGGACGAAGCGATAAAAAATTACAATTTTCGAAAAAAAAGAATTTATTTTGATTTTTTTTTTTTTTTTTTTCGAAAATTGTAATTTTTTATCGCTTCGTCCAGTATTCCCGCGACTTTTCCAAGTTTATATCCCCGATAAATTCCACAAAAAG
This sequence comes from Conchocele bisecta, assembly GCA_029237695.1. Lineage (NCBI taxonomy): Eukaryota > Metazoa > Mollusca > Bivalvia > Lucinida > Thyasiridae > Conchocele > Conchocele bisecta. The sequence continues at coordinate 7,298,789 of CM055277.1, forward strand.
GCCATTCATTCCTTATAATTCCAGCATTTGAAATAAATTCATCAAGAAAATGTGTTTATTTTCCGTTTTCTTAAGAATTATTTTAACTGCGCCTGACGGTTACGGAAAGTAGTTTGGCATGGAGTTTATTGGGATATAAATTTTGGACGGAGACTTGCAACGGACCAATCAAATGTTAGGGAATTGTGTAAATATGTTTGTGCTGGAATTATTTGGAGGTACCATCTGAGACACAGCCACTTTAACATTTCATCTCTTTATATTTTACATTACAAAACTGATGCGCAGCCTGATCTGATGCTATGCCTGTCAAACATGTAGGGCGGTTCATTTTCACAACCGGGGGTTCAAATACAGTACCGGTATTCCTTGACATAAGCAATAGTTATCCCCTCGCCGAGGGGATATAGCATTAGTCCATGTACGAAATGTGACCAGCATATAGGCCCGGATGTGAAGTCTGATCTGGGGCTACGAAGTCCAAAGACATTAAGCAATTGTTAAAGGTTCATGCCCACACAGTAGGCACAATATGTTTTTATAGGAATTAAATAATTGTGTCACTATTCCACCAGTTATAAAAATTACGAGTGCCCGTGAGTCACTATCAGTAAAATAAATATAATGTATTATTAAATGATTATATCTGTATAGCGGGCACTCGTAATTTTTAGAACTGGTGGAATAGTGATACAATTATACACTTATTTAATTCCTATAAAGAACATTTTGTGCCTACTGAGTGGGCATGTACCTTTAACTTGGGGCTAAGCTACACACGTCATCAGGCCCCTTTTGTCAGCCTTGCACAAGTATGTACCTGTCCATACATCCAGAACTAGTTATCATGATGCTGGTCATACATGTGATTTTCATACGGTCTCTTTTCTCAAGCGCGGGCGTGTATGAATACACATCCTTGTATGTTAACACAGTTTAATAAGTTAAGTGGCGTAGTATTGACGCACCAAGGCTCCGTATGGATTCAAGTATAAATATGGATTGCGACCATTATCGCGACGTATTGTCGCGCGAATCCACTCGGCCAGCGTCAACAACCATGTTTGTTTAATTGATCCAAATTGTAACATCAACTTGTTATAGTATTATACTCCGTCGTTGGAGACTAGGGCATCATATATGAGATACTTGGTTACGCTCTCGCAGTGACCGATATCATACATGTATGTCAGTCGGAGTCTAACGTCATTGTGATGCAATGTAACTTCTCTAAACTGAACACCCTGGGGGTCCCCAAGGTGTTAAGTTTAGAGAATTTACATTGTATCTTTAACCCTTTCAACACCATAGGCCTGTATGGTGGTACATGTATTGGCAAAAAGTGTAGATCCAGATGAGCCGGCTCATGACAGCCATCTTATCCGGATCTGCACTTTTTGACAGTAATTTTCATATTTTTGAGAACAAAAACACCCCTTGAGACCTGGGGCCCATTTCACTAAACTTTGTACGACTAAAATGTTCGTATGTTATGATAGTCTGTAAATTTCACATTAGCAATGTTTTCTTGTAATCAATTATTGGATTTACATTTATTGAGCATAGGCTGCATATGCAGCCTATGCTCAATAAATGTAAATCCATCAATTGAAATTTCCTGACGATCTTAAATTTGCACATACGAATATTTCAGTCGTACAAAGTTCAGTGAAACAGGCCCCAGGTTTGGCCTTCATATACGTCTTTGGCTTTCTTGTATGTGAGAGTTGTATTAATCTGGTTATACCGCATATTAGAGAAGTCCTACCAGTATTACATGTACTTTTAAGGGAAGGGGCCAAGTGACATTGGTGTGGTATGGACCTGGCACCAGGTCAGGTTATTCTAATTTGTGGGCTGAAAATTTATTTATTTTAATATAAATATTCCGTTCTGATTTTGGGATTTTCCCGCCAGTTCAGCAGATTAAATGCGGGATCGAACCCGTTGGCCCGGCCTTAAGTGACCTTAGCTGTTGATAGGCCGTTAAACACCAATACACTTGTTGTCTGGCTGTATACATGTACATTTATGGTGTTTTATGTACATGTATAGATACGTGTACTTGTACATAATTCCAGCACAAAAATATTTACACAATTCCCTAACATTTGAATGGTCCGTTGCAAGTCTCCGTCCAAAATTTATATCCCAGTAAACTCCATGCCGAACTACTTTCCGTAACCGTCAGGCGCAGTTGAAATAATTCTTAATAAAACGGAAAATAAACACATTTTCTTGATGAATTTATTTCAAATGCTGGAATTATAAGGAATGAATGGCCTTTTTGTGGAATTTATCGGGGATATAAACTTGGAAAACTCGCGGGAATACTGGACGAGGCCTTCCGGCCTTCGTCCAGTATTCCCGCGACTTTTCCAAGTTTATACCCCGATAAATTCCACAAAAAAGCCATTCATTCCTATAGTGTATCTATTCATCTTTTCAACCTGAATGGTAAGAGTACAGATGAGAATAAATGTGGCCATGACTGGAGACATGGGGCTTCTGGGATTTGTGACCAGTGTCACTCCTGATCATACAGCACACTCATGTAACCTGATAACAATCTGTATTGCTTGTTAGAAGCAAGACAGATGTTTCATTGATGAAATGGCGACCAGTGCAGATCCTGATCAGACTGTGCGGATGCACAGGCCGATCTGGATCCACACTGGTCGCAAAACCCATATGCCCCATTTCTCCAGTCACAGCTACATTTATGCAAATTGAAGGTCAAACAGACAGTTGACTTTGAAGGCACATGATGCAATATTTATATTCTTTATCAGATGCTGCCACCTATCACAGCTGGTAAAATGTGACTGTGACTGGAGAAATTAGGGCATTGGGCATTTATTGCCAGCCTATAGCTCCTGTGACTGGAGATATTGGCCATTATGCATTAGCTCTAGATCTGTGACTGGTCACATTGGACATATGACATTTGTAGATAATCTATAACTCCTGACATGTAACTGGAGACATTGGACATATGGCATTTGTGGCCAGTCTCCCTCCGTTTTGGAGGATAGTAGGAGGGGGTGGGTATACGCATCTTGACCATGCATCCATTCATAAGGATTCATATCCTAACTGTATGTGAGATGGTGTGGTGGTTGCCTGATCGGACAAGTAGGTTATCTCTGGGTACTCTGGTTTCCTCTCATACTAAGGTACTCCTTCATTTGTACCAACGAAAGCATTTGTACCAACGAAAGCATTTGTATATTTGTATAAGTGCTATCGTTCTTGTTTCTAAGTACCCTGATATCCTGTTTCCTAAGTGTGCCTGGCATCAGAAGCTGGAAGTTCTTATTGCAATTAACCCATTCCTTTCGGAATACACCTTTATTCGGGTATGAATTTTATTAAATATTTTATTTTTGTAATTTCTTAATGAATGTATATGTTGTGACCGCTCATTTGAACCGTCTCGGCGAGACTGTTCAAATGGTGGTCGCGACATATACTTCTGAGCGCATAGAAGGAAAATATTTAGGATTTTCCGCAAACATAATTGTATCCTCAACATGAAAATGGTTAATACTAAATGTACAGTGTTCCCCAATACACATGCATTCCCATCTATATATGACCTTGCTGCTGAACGGACATAGCACACAAATCAATCAGTCAATCAATCCTGATCTGCTATGAAAAAATCATGCAGCCAATTAATTATGTAAGGATCCACAGTGTTTGTAGCATGATGCATGCGTTACTGACTGAACGGCAGACCCCGATAAGACTTGCAGGCTTCTCTGTGTCTACGCTGGTCTAAGGTTACATTTAATTAACCCCATTTCTCCAGTCAACACCACAAATGGTTTCAGGCAGTGAGTGTCTGTGGAATTATTATATGCAGGCTCGGAGAATCAACGGCAGATCTTATCGATCTTGGCTCTCTCTATATGTGTAGTATAAACATGGTGAATGCGAAACGTACTGCTGTGGAAAATCTCTAAACCGGACACCCTGGGAGGTCCACATGGTGTCCGGTTGAGGGAGTTTCCACTTTAATTCTAGTGTATGGGGGCTCAGTGACAGGGTGTCCAGTTTAGAGAGGTTCCACTTGCTCCCTCTAAATATGTGTCCGGTTGAGGGAGTTTCCACTTTAATTCTAGTGTATGAGGGCTCAGTGACAGGGTGTCCAGTTTAGAGAGGTTCCACTTGCTCCCTCTAAATATGTGTCCGGTTAAGGGAGTTTCCACTTTAATTCTAGTGTGATGGGCTCAGTGACAGGGTGTCCAGTTTAGAGAGGTTCCACTTGCTCCCTCTAAATATGTGTCCGGTTGAGGGAGTTTCCACTTTAATTCTAGTGTATGAGGGCTCAGTGACAGGGGGTGTCCAGTTTAGAGAGGTTCCACTTGCTCCCTCTAAATAGTGTCCGGTTGAGAGAGTTTTCCACTTTAATTCTAGTGTATGAGGGCTCAGTGACAGGGTGTCCAGTTTAGAGAGGTTCCACTTGCTCCCTCTAAATATGTGTCCGGTTGAGGGAGTTTCCACTTTAATTCTAGTGTATGAGGGCTCAGTGACAGGGTGTCCAGTTTAGAGAGGTTCCACTTGCTCCCTCTAAATATGTGTCCGGTTGAGAGAGTTTCCACTTTAATTCTAGTGTATGAGAGCTCAGTGACAGGGTGTCCAGTTTAGAGAGGTTCCACTTGCTCCCTCTAAATATGTAGTAGGAAGATGATAAACGGTATACAGTTATACTGTAGTGGAAAATCTCTAAACCGGACACCCTGTGAGGTCCTGAGGGTGTCCGGTTTAGAGAGGTTCCACTTGGCTCCCGCTACATATTACATACATGTAGTATACACATGATAAACATCATATAGACGTACTGCAGTAGAAACCTTTCACAAAGAATCGCTTACCATAAATATAAATAAAAACTAGAGTGAATGTAACAGTACTCGATTCTTTGTGAAAGTTATAAGTTATTGTAAATAACTTTCAGAGCACCCATAAAACACAGATGCCATAGCATTTGGTGCGCTACATATCATCAAAATCCGTCCGTTTGTTAGGAAGATTTTAATAATAATAATGCATTGATTTAACGACGGCACTCAGGCTCGATGTCCTTGCATGTCGGGGTGGAAGATTTTAAAGAAAATCTACTGTAAAAAAGGCGTCACAGATTACGTCACGTTGGATATTGGCTTCGGAAACCATGTGATCCCACACCCTGAATATATTGGTTAATGTCAGCATATCATGTGAGAATAATGAGAAGTACATGTATTGATTCATGTAACATGTGTTCTACCTTCGTACAATATATTTCACTTTCAATTAATATTTATACAGTGTAATATAACCCTTTCACACCTAAGTAACTGGAATGGACACTCCCGTGTTATTTTTCAGACTATTCCAATTATCAGAAAAGCCTGATCTGGATATACACAGTTAGCAAACGTTATTAGAGGTCTGTCGTGTTGAAAGGGTTGACCCTTTTCTTGCGCGGGGGGGGGAGGGGGGGATACTCATTCACAGGTTTCAAAATCTCCTAGTATTTTTGCCCCACCATAATATATTGTGGAGTGGGCATTTAGTGTTGCCTGTCTGTCCTTCCTGTCCCTCACAAGTGTTTGTTTAAGCTTGTATCTACAATCATATTAGGCCTACAGCCACCATACTTGTGCACTATCATGACAAGTGATGTACACCACAGCCCACTGTGAAACACATGACCTCCATGTGACCTTGACCTACAATTGCAATTTTTACATAGTTATTTCTCTTGGTTAACCCTTAACATGTGGGAAACGAAAATTGGCGTCTGCTGTTGTTTTATTTATATGTTGTTGTTTTACTCAATAAAGGCATGGTTTAACATCACGTTGGAATAGTGCTGTCAAACCATGTTTTGAAGAGGAAAATGGAAAAATAAAAAATAACAGCAGACAACATTATTTAATTCAGCATTGTAAGGGTTATGTTTGCATATAATTATATGTTGGGGACACTTATTTGAACCGTCTCATCAACATTGTTAAAATGGTGAGTACAAGATATAATAAATTTGGGATATATCAGAAAAATATCATGTTTGTAGACATTTTACCGCCATAAATTAAATGTTTGCCCTTTTCAAATAATACACATCCTTTTGGAAAATTTGAAATTGGTCTCTACTGTCTGTTTCACGAAAGCTGCCCAAATTTTACGGCTATATAAATGATACGAAAACAATATTTCTTTTGATAATGTTAAATTTTATCAAAATTTAAGTATGAGCCTTCTTTTTATTTTGTGAAATTTGGTCAAATATTGATTTTATTACGAAAGATTTATTTCTCTGTGGGAATTTAACATGGGGGAAAGAAAAGGAGGTGAAGGAGCTGTGGTAGGAGACAAAAAAAAACAAAACAATTTCATAATTGACTCTGAAATCTGGCTAGATAACATGGAAATGATCTAACATGAAGAAAACAAAATTTAAATTTTGAAAATCGGTCTACTACATTGTATATATCTGAAATTAGAAAAGTTTCGCCATGTTAAATCCCCATTATAGACGGACATGTGAACATGTCTATGGGGATTTAACATGGGAAATTGTATTTTCGTAATAAAATCAATATTGGACCAAATTTCACAAAATAAAAAGAAGGCTCATTCTTAAATTTTGATAAAATTTAATATGATAAAAAAAAGAGAATTTAATTGTTTATATGGCAGTATAATTCGGGCAGGTTTCGTGAAACAGACAGTAGTTTCTAGTGTTGTGATGATTATTTCCGAGGTTTCCGTTGTTATACTACATTGCAATTTGCAGGTGCGGATCCAGGATTTGCGGGTTAGGGGGGACGTAACTATTTTGCAATACTTTACTATATTATCGAACGAGCTATGCTCGGTAATATAGTCAAGTATTGCAAAATAGTCGAGATAGCGCTAGGGGGGTCCGGGGGCATTCCCACCCGAAAAATTTTGCAAATCTACATCGCATTTCCTGCGTTCTGGTGCATTTTGGAGCAAAACTATTGACACTGTCACAGTATGTTTAGACATGATTTTTGATTGAAAACGTTTAAATTTTGAAACAATAAGAAAACGACCGAAAAATGCATGGAATACATGGCACTTGGCATGAAAGATGCCTTGTAACTTGTAAAAAATCTTTACTCGGCGAATTTTAGGGTGCGCCGGGTCCACCCCCCCCCCTGAATCCGCCCATGATTTGTGTACTCTGTATTCCCCGCTACTGTATAATGTACGCTGTAAAGAATTAATTATCAGCCGTGGTGTAGTGGCGGATTGCGTGGGTGTAATGTCGAGATTTAAACTTATGGCTATTGATTCAGCAAAATTATGTCACGTTTAGTATTTAGCAAATGATGCAGATAAGCGGTTTTGTTGAGCCTGTTTGCGGAAAGCTCTATATACACGTACATGTACATGCCATGAACGCGATGATGTTTCACTACCCATTGATCTGCGTGTCCGTCCATCTGTATGTGTATGCATCCAAAATATGAATGAACCCTTAGACCGCTATCTTATTTTTTTTGACGTCTGCTATTTATTTTCTATTTTCCCTTTTTATCATCAGCACTTTAGAATAATTTACAACATGCTTTGACAGTGGAAATGATTCTGAAGTGCTGTCAAACCATGTTTTTATTGAGAAATAAGGCAAGATATAAAAGCAACAGCAGACGACAATTGTTGTGAGTAGCGGTCTAAGGGTTAACCCTTAGAATGCGGGAAATGTTAATTGTCCTCTGCTCAAATTGTTTAATATTTTGTCTTCTTTCTCAATAAAACTGCTTTGGCAGCACTTTAGAATCATTTCTTAATGGTTTAATAATACCAGTATCCTCCACAGTAATTATAGTCTGTTTCACGAAAGCTGCCCAAATTTTACGGCCATATAAACAATTCAAAAACCATATTTTTTTTCGATAATATTAAATTAAAGGAAAATTTAAGAATGAGCCTTCTTTTTATTTCGTAAAATTTGTCAAATATTGATTTTATTACGAAAAATTGATTTCTCTATGGGAATTTAACGTGGGGAAATTTTGTTTTCGCAATAAAATCAATATTTGACCAAATTTCACGAAATAAAAAGAAGGCTCATTCTTAATTTTTCCTTTAATTTAATATTATCCAAAAAAAAATTGTTTTTGAATTGTTTATATGGCCGTAAAATTTGGGCAGCTTTCGTGAAACAGACAGTAAGTCTTTCACCACCACAGGCCTGGTATTGGCAAAAAGTGTAGATCCAGATGAGCCGGCTCATGACGAGCTGTCTCATCAGGATCTGCACTATTTGCAAGTAATTTTCATATTTATGAGAAAAAAATCACCCCTTTTTTATAAATTGACTAGTCTGAAAATCATACTTACATTGTACTTAGGTGTGAAAGGATTAAGCAAATTTGAGAACGAGGAATCAACAGAGTGTTTAGAAAGTTTAACGAAAAAAATAATTCATTTTCAATATACAGTCTAACTTCGATGGGTCGAACCCTGGTAAACTCGTCAGCCATGCTTGCCTCGAACTAGCCTTTAGGTCCCGGCAGAATTCCTATATAAATACGTTAAAACTACCCGGTATAGGTCGAACTTGTGAAAGTCGAACAACCCTCAATGCCTCGAATCGCTGTCACGCCCGGTCGTGTATAAATCCACTATAAACACCACAAAAACTCGAACATGTCAGACGATTGTCTCAAGACTAGTTGATTGACTTTCACACCTATTGTTAACCGGTTGTCAAACAAATCTCAAGTGGTCATTTGAGCGTATACAATAACGGCAGTCGTGACCAGCATACGTGGTAATTATGCATTGACCAATGTCGGCGAAGTTGTTAGTTAATTAAAGTGGTAATTTATGGGACTGGGTTCCATGTGATAGTAAATTATGATATGCAGTGAATGTGGTTCCGGGTCCGAAGTAGTGATGGGGCGACTGGGCATGCATCTATTGATTTATCAGTGTATGACGAGCGATGTAATTTTATACCTACAAGCATGCGCATCATTTTATGGCAAATACATATTCACTCACAAAGATTAATATGTGATTAGATAAATATTTGTCATGAAATTACGCAAATGCCAATAGGTAAAAAATCAGAGATGCTTTCACATGATCGTATCGGACGGGGCAATCAAGTCCGCCAATTGTATTTCGTAATCATTTTCTGTTGTTCTCATGTTCTATTGCTGTATAATGGCTATGTAAATAAAAACACACATGAGTTTGCCGCTTTCTTTATTTTATTAAAGCCTGTTTCTGTTAATAAACGACTGTGACAATCAACCGTAAATGCAAATGTAAGCGCATTTATATGAAACAACGTGTCGTAATGACGACTTGTTTCACTTAATACACTGACCAACTCGTAGATCTGAAATGGTTACAGTAGAAAATCACGATGGGTCGAACAACGGATGGGTCGAACTAAAACTTAACCCCGCAGGCTGTTCGACCCATCGAAGTTCGACTGTATGATGCCCAGTTAAGCACAGAGAAAATCAACATTTTAAAGTTTCATCCAAATGTTTGGGAAAGAATTCAGCTTTTGGCATGGTATGCTTTTTTATTGAACATTGTTAGAATTAGTATAAAAAACAACATTAACAAAAGTAATAATACAATTACTTTAAAATTTACCCATGTACAAATACAATAATGTGCCAATTTATTGTACGGATGTTAATCTGAAAGTTACTTGCTCTGGCCTGATACTATGACCATATATTCTTCCAGAATGTTAGTGCCTTAGTATATACACTGTATGTGCAGGCAGCTTATGTTTAGCTTATAAGATTTAACCCATTACAGGCGGGATACAATTATAGTAGTTTGAAACCTCAGAGAGAAAAAATCCCTATTTTCTTTATTTTCTCTCAAAAGTATATGTTGTCACCACTCATTTGAACCGTCTTGACAAGACGGTTCAAATGAGTGGTAACAACATATACTTTTATCGAGAAATAAACAAAATAATGAGATTTTTTCAACAAAAATTATCATATCCTTTGACTGAAATGGGTTACTGTCACTTTTTCAATTGCTACATTATATTCAATAGCAAACCAGATAAGCAGCTACATTATTTATCAACCAATACATGTACAGTTAGCTAGTGTACATGCAAATTGAGGGTGCATTAGAATCGTTTCGCCCATGATTTGGATTTGTAAATTTTCTGAAATGTGCTAGCACATGTGTTATATGAAAAGGGTAGCCCCAGATGAGCCAACACATACATGTACGCATGTTTGCCAATGTTTCAGGGAGCATTCCTGGCATCAGTTTCACTAAACTAAAGATTTATATAAATTTGCTTTTCACATTAAGGCGTTGCTCTAATGCTACCGTTTTGTACATGGCGGTTCTTGTCATTAAATGCAGCACATCCACGGAAGGTTTTCCAAAATCGGCTGTCGGAACAAAATGCTATTGTGGATTTCAATTTTGCACTTACGAACTTCTGCACGAGTCGTACAAAGTTTAGTGAAACGGGCCCTAGATCCATATATTAACTCTTTGCATGCTAGCGGCGAAAATATCTCAGCCAAACGAATTAGGAGTATATGTTTTATTTCTCTCTGTAAATATGTCTTGAAATTTCATTAGAATTGTGTCCTCCGGACACAATTCTAATGAAATTCCAAGACATATTCATGACATTTATAAGGAGAAAGTATAATCAGGCATGGGAAATTTCCGGATTAATCCGGAAATCCGGATTTGAGGTCCCAGGGACCACTTTTGTGAATCTTGTAAATCCGTTGAGAATGGCGATAAAAAATTACAATTATCAATCCTTTTTTTTTTAAGTGGCGATTCTTTTATTTTCCCCAGCGGAATCCCTGTTATACATGTACTGACTTCTTGTTGCAAGTATTATTTTAAATTTAAATGGATTATGTTGCCAATTTTCCCTAATTATAGCATATTTTTTCAGGGGAAAATGTGATCTATTTAATGCTAAATATACCTCAGAATGAAGCACAGAGCATCTAGAATTGAAAAAAAAGACACCCCCTAGCAAATCGCAGCGCAATCCGCTGCTCAAATAAATTTTCAGGATTGGGGATAGTGTTCCACTCCCATGCCTGTATAATGAATTGTTATCTGCTATTTTTGAACTATTTATAGCCCACAAATTTCCCAGCATGCAAAGAGTTAATTTTGCACTTACAAACATTTTAGTCGTACAAAGTTTAATGAATTAACAGCCCCCTGCACTCGCAAACAACTCAATAAGTCCCAATGCATTTCTCCAGTTACAGCCACATATGATATTTATTTGATAAATGTGAATTTAAATTTATTGCTATAAATGTTGAAATGGCCGGCTTTCTGATCAGACATATGGGTTGTATAGTAACCTTCAACAATCAATGGCATTTAGATATACACAGCTGGAAAAAAATCAAGAATTTCGCGAGATAAAAAAATATCATTAGATAAAGAACGGCATTTGAGGTTAGAAACATTCCAATAGTGTGTAGGTACAAATGTACATTATATAAAGGTACATTTACATAATATACTGGTACCTGTTTTCTTTACCCCGTACCAAAAGGGTGGGGATGGGGGCAGTGATGTGGGTGGGGTAATGGATTTTTTGTAATGGGTAAAAAAACAAAACGTTTTGGAAATTGACTACGAAACCTGGCTAGATAGCTTAGAAATGATGTACATTGTAACTAAGAAAACAAAAATTAGATTTTGAAAATTGGTCCACATATAAAAAATTATTAAAAAAAAGGGAAAATAGAAAATAAATAGCAGACGACAAAAAAAATAAGATAGCGGTCTAAGGGTTCATTCATATTTTGGATGCATACACATACAGATGGACGGACATGCAGATCAATGGGTAGTGAAACATCATCGCGTTCATGGCATGTACATGTACGTGTATATAGAGCTTTCCGCAAACAGGCTCAACAAAACCGCTTATCTGCATCATTTGCTAAATACTAAAGAAAACAAAAATTAGATTTTGAAAATTGGTCCACATATAAAATATTTTTTTGGGTAGGATGACTTCATTGTTATTAATGAAAAAGTTCTTACATTTAAATATTTTTAATATTTAATGTGTTTAATGGTCAAAAGATCGTCGGCAGCAAAACGTGGAATTAACAGTAAATAGGATTTCCAAATTAGTAGCCAAAATTAATTAATAACGTGCCAAAAGACCATACTATTTATCATTTTCTCCATTATTTGTAATACAATGTATGTTCAAATAATTTCTGCGATTTATAATAGCGAAAATTAAATGTCCATCTCTGAAATATTAGTGCTACCAAGCTAAATGTACAATCTAATTCCTGCTTTTGGATATATTTGCCGTCTAATTCCCAGTGTAAACCCGCACCATTCCCATTTAATGAATCCTTCATCGGCGGGAACCAAAAATGTCGTCTGCTGTTGTTTCATATTTTGTATTCTGTCTCAGTAAAAACATGGTTCGACAACACTGTAGAATCATTTCCACTGGAAAGGATTCTAAAGTACTGTCAAAGCATGTTTTCATGAATATACAGTCGAACTTCGATGGGTCGAACTGCCTGCGGGGTTAAGTTTTAGTTCGACCCATCCGTTGTTCGACCCATCGGGATTTTCTACTGTAACCATTTCAGATCTACGAGTTGGTCAGTGTACTAAGTGAAACAAGTCGTCATTACGACACGTTGTTTCATATAAATGCGCTTACATTTGCATTTACGGTCGATTGTCACAGTCGTTTATTAACAGAAACAGGCTTTAATAAAATAAAGAACCGGCAAACTCATGTGTGTTTTTATTTACATAGCCATTATACAGCAATAGAACATGAGAACAACAGAAAATGATTACGAAATACAATTGGCGGACTTGATTGCCCCGTCCGATACGATCTTGTGAAAGCATCTCTGAGTTTGTACCTATTGGCATTTGTGTAATTTCATGACAAATATGTATTTGCCATAAAATGATGCGCATGCTTGTAGGTATAAAATTACATCGCTCGTCATACACTGATAAATCAATAGATGCATGCCCAGTCGCCCCATCACTACTTCGGACCCGGAACCACATTCACTGCATATCATAATTTACTATCACATGGAACCCAGTACAAGTTATACATGAAAGTTATACACGTCCGGTATTGAAGAAGTCTGTTATCTCGCCTTGCTTCGTAGTCTTCCGCTTCACCTGCTCGATCACAACACGTCTAAATACCTTATGGTCAATGCATAATTACCACGTATGCTGGTCATGACTGCCGTTATTGTATACGCTCAAATGACCACTTGAGATTTGTTTGACAACCGGTTAACAATAGGTGTGAAAGTCAATCAACTAGTCTGGAGACAATCGTCTGACATGTTCGAGTTTTTGTGGTGTTTATAGTGGATTTATACACGATCGGGCGTGACAGCGATTCGAGGCATTGAGGGTTGTTCGACTTTCACAAGTTCGACCTATGCCGGGTAGTTTTAACGTATTTATATAGGAATTCTGCCGGGACCTAAAGGCTAGTTCGAGGCAAGCATGGCTGACGAGTTTACCAGGGTTCGACCCATCGAAGTTCGACTGTAATGGCAAATAAAACATAAACAGCAGATGAGTAGTATGAAACTTTTTAGGGGAAAAAAAATCTTATTTTCTTTGTTTCATCTGGAAAGTATATGTTGTTACCACTCATTTGAACCATCTTGACGAGACGGTTCAAATGAGTGGTAACAACATACAGTATACCTTTATGGAGAAATAAACAAAATAATGAGATTTTTTCAACAAAAGTGATCGTATCCTTCGACTGAAACTGATTAAACGCCAGACAGTCTGGACCCTGATCAGACTGCACGAATGCGCAGCTCAGGCTGATCTGTGGCCACATTGTCCACCAACTTATTGTTGCCATGACACATCGCATTATTCAGCAGTGACTAACCCGTTACTATGGTTACACTCTCGAGAAATTGATGACAACGGCGGGATGGGATTCAATGTCTTTACATCACTGGTGTCTGGCAAGACACGATAATCTTAAAATCTGATTTGAACTCGTCTGATTGGCGTTTCATGTGCCCATATGCGAATATGGTGCTCATGCTGGCAAAATTCATTGATTTTTATGCCCCACCACGATAGTTCTAATTATTATAACACCCGGCATATGAAGTATGTCGAGGGATAACTATTTTTCTCCCTTTCGTCTGTTCGTCCGTCCGTTAGTTTGTTCATCCGTCCATCGATGTGATAAGTGCTAAAGTTTTTGGTTATCCATTATCTCTCCAACCATAAGTTGATTGACTTGAAACTTCATACATTTCTTTATCGTCATCCATATGTTCATTCTGTTAACACCCATACGGTTTTCATTCCTACGGTCAAAGCCAATTGACTTAGAAAATATGTGTCGATTTGAATCAAGCAGCGGTAGTAAAACGGGCAAAAAACAATGTCACTCAATCCTGGTCACCATGGATACATGGCATTCTCGCTCCGTTTTCCTGGTAAATAACATCGTGTGTTGCACAAAGGAAATTTACGGCCACCATTCAACACATGAACTAATGATCAAATTGTTATTGACAATTCTGGCTGATTGTCGATGGAAATTTCAGAAGTTCGTTGTCAGGTCCCGCATCTCGTGGCCACGAGGAGACAATTATAGGGAGAAACGTCCACGGTAATGGCATTATGGGTAAAATACGTGAATTTGCCTGTATATGTCTACCGGTATATGTCAG